>VZTU01015886.1:9651-23210 GCA_013400835.1 Zapornia atra
TTTTTTTTAGTCCCATGTACCTGTGTCTTCACAAACACAAGAAGGTGCAAAAGACCAAAGCATGAGGTAGTAAAATTTAAAACTGATACTGAAACTTGTTGCCAAAGGAAATAGGAGAGCTATAGACTTACAGGATGGAAAAAGACAACAAAAGCATGTAGAGATGTCTCTGTTACTAAGTCTGAAATATTTCATTAAATGTCTCATTTCAAGGTTTCAAACATTCTAATAGACAGGGTCTGAATGTATAGTGAATGTAATGAGTACAGAAGACACTGTAGGGGGGTCATTCAGACTGGCTGTTTTCAGAGACAGAAGACTACCGTATTTGTGATAACATATTTGTACGTTGGCATAATGTTCAAAGAGAGTAAGGGGTTTTCATGAAGGCTTGTCATGCAGAAGGACTTTTAATCTCTTCTTCACAGTTGCCCTGTCATAGGGAGGCAAGTCTCACTAGACTTGTAATTTAGTAGGAAGATTTTATTCTAGAAACTTGATCTGCAAGAAGATATTACAGGATTTGCACAGCTTATTGGAATGTGAAGATGTGCATAGGCCTCTTGCATAGTTAAATTAATTTCTCTTTCTTATTTCTATCTTCTGCTCCAGACAATGATTGCTTTCCAGGAGAAAATGTTAAACTTGATCAAGTGTTTCAGAAGACAATGGCCTTTATTTTCAGAATCTGAAAGGACTACTGTATGTGGAGCAGACTGCATGCTGATGGCATTACAACTGTCAATGGCTGAAGTCAATAAACAGGTTAGCATTCTTTCAGTATATTCTTGGTACTTAGTATATCTTAAGCATATTTCACTTATTGGACTTTTTGCTTGGAAGTATACTTGAAATGGCTGTTTTGTTCATAATTATATGGAATGCTGTATTTGTATAGCAATTCTACATTTTGCTATGCAATTAGCAGTATTTTAATAGTATAATGTTCATATTTTTTTAAAATCTAGGGTCAGATGTACCAAGGCACTAAAATTGACATGACAAGGCACATTGATTAGTGGCTTAGGAAAAGGATTGCAAGATAGATGGGAAGATGGAAGTGTTTTAAGTGTATATTAAATTCTAGTCTTTTTTTCCTAATCATGTAACCTCTTTATTTCTATCAAATGTTTCTTCTATACTGTAGATCAGGGTGGGAGAACTAAGCATTTAGAATATGACTTTTTTTCTGAGTGTTTTGAAAGTGCTTGGGAAGAATGAAATGAGAATAATACAATTATAAACCCCATTGGTATAGGCTGTGTGAGTTGTGCTTGCAGCAGTCCATTCTTGGCTGCTGTTCTTCCTGAGGCTTCTCAGAAAGACCTATAAGTTGTGTGCATGGACCCAGTACCAGATATACGGCCTCTTCTGCATGTGTGAGATGTCTGTCAAATGATGAATAGGAGGTGTAACCCTTGAGATCCTCTGTAAGAAGCAGTGAGGCTTTTCACAGGTGGAATCATCTGAAATGTACCAAAACTTGTTGCAACATGCACTCAGGCCTTTGCATGTGTATCATCTAATGAGAATGACTGCAATAGTAATTTTGATAATCTAAAGATAACTTTTAGGTTCAATAAGCTCATTATTAAAGGAAAACAAATTACTATCATTGGAAGACTTACCCAAATGCTGTGTAGTAAATGAAACACATAGTACAAATCTTTGGTTAAAAAAAACCAAACAACCCCCAGAAAAAAAACAAAGCTTATATCTTGGAGAAAATATTTTCAAAACCACACTTAACCTGACTGAATTCATCACCAGAAAAAGGTTTGCAGTCTAAAATGGGATGAACAGGGGTATCTCTTGTCTAAACATTAAGTAGAAAACTGGCTGATTCATCCCCACTGTAACAAACTTTACAGCAGAAGTATTAGAATGCCAAAGTTCTACATTTGTACTTTATGGAATGTAACATATTTCAGCCAGGAATAACAGTGTCCTCACAATGTCTGTGTAGCTAAAACTAGAAAATTATCGTGTATCACAATGAACTCAAGAGAACTGATGAGGGACAATAGTAGATAACTACCTGCGGAGGCAATCAGTTTGTTTGTTGTGATTCTCAAGGGAGAACTACAAACATTTTACAAATCCAGCTCTGGGAACTAAATTGTGTTATTCTGCTGGATGCCAAAAATTACAGATATGATAAAAATAACAAGCTCTCTCCTTTCCCTAGAGGTAACTAGTTTATTTCACTTTCTCCTTTTTTTTCCCCCTTTTTTTTTCTTTCTCCCCTCTAGAAGTATCTTTTCTTTCAGAGATGATCTAACAAAAATTAAAGCAATTATTTCAACAAATTTATTTTAAAAATATATTGCTTTTTCTTCAAGCTTGATGAAAGACCAAGTGCTCAAAACCTAATTTGTTTTTTTCTGATTATGCTAGAGACAAATAAACAGCATGCATAAACCTTGTCTTGTATGTGTGGACCAAAAATATTTTTGTATTTGCATGTACTGCCTCTGAAGTTAAATTTCTTCAGTTGGATGTCCATTTTGATGTTTATAGTGTTAGAGTAAAATATGGCTGGGTTATTTTGTTCAGCACTGAAACTTAAAATTAAGATGCAAAAAATTAAAGTTGTAGGCATGTCCCTTGTTAGGTCTCCAATTTAAGTACAGTCACTTCATATTCCTAACATAACACCTGTAGGATAGAAATCTTTTATGGTAAAGTCAATTAGGGCAAGAAAAATAACTCTATTAACAAGCAATTGGCTGCATTGAAGAAAAATACTACTTCAAAAAACAAAAACCTATTCTCTTTCTTTAGGAATCTGGACAAATTAATGGATTTAGTGTTTTAACTGTTACCTGTATCTGCACTAGAAATAAAAAAAAATAACAAAGCTTTATGGACAACTCCAGAAAAGTTTAAATTTTGTGCTGTTTGAAGAATATTCTATTCAATATCCTGTATTACTTGAAATCTTTTCCCAAATTATCTTATTTCCATGGTGGCAAAGGTTGTATTACAGAATTGCTTCCTTGAACTGTTTTATCTGTCTCCCTTTTAGTAATGAGACACTGTAGCAATTTTATATGGTATGTTACTTGTAATGGTGCTACCAAGAGACATTGTCTTGGCTGTTCTTCAGTAATTTTACACAGAATCAATTGTTGAGGTTGGAAGGGTCCTCTGGAGATCATCTTGTCCAAACCCCCTACTCAGGCAGGGCTGCTTGGTGCCAGTTGCTCAGGACCATGTCCAGATGGCTTTCAGATGTCTCCAAGGATGGAGACTCTATAACCTCCCTGAGCAACCTGTGCCAGTGATTAAGACCCTCACAGTAAAAAAGTGTTTTCCAATGTTCAGAGGGAACCTTCTGTGTTTCTTTCAGTTTGTCCCCCATTGCCTCTGGTCCTGTCACTGGCACCTTAAAGAGCCTTGCTCCATCCTCTTTGCACTCTTCTTTCAGAAATTTATATATGTTGATGAGATCCTGCCTGAGCATTCTTTTCTTCAGCCTAACCAGCCCCAGCTCTCTCGACCTTTCCTTGTATGTGAGATGCTGCTGTCCCTTAATCATCTTTGTGGACGACTCACCGAACTTTGTTGGAGAGTCTGTATGTCAGTGTGTCACCATCGTACTGAGGATCCCAGCACTGGACACAGTGCTGAATACCCTACTCTACAAGGCTCAGGTTCTTTTTTAGAAGAGTTGAAATTTTGTAGAAAAATGTTGATGTAATGCATATTTCACTGATTTTTTTTTTTCAAAAGCAAATGAGACACCGAGACTGATCTACTGCTTTCCTATACCTCCCGTAAGCAAATCATAAGTAGTTATTGTTTCTTGTATTTTTGTGTTGCTTAACAGCCAGAGTTGTTTTAATTGTGTTTAAATGCCAGCTACTTAAATCTTGAGACATCTTCCCTAACTAATCAATAGGACTTTCCCTTCTACCTCCCCTTCTCTATAGTATTACATGTTTCTGTTTTGAGGGGGTGGAGGGGGAAGCAAGAATGTGGTGTGTGGATTTTGCATTTAGTCACAAACCATTACCCGTGCAAGATACACTGGCATTTCTCTAAGCTTGGGATATTGGCCTGTAAGTTCACTGGCAGATTGCAATGTAGCAGGTATCAGATGCTTAGGTATCTACACTTGTGCTTATATGAACCTGTTTTGAAACCTCTGCACAGCACTGTCAACCTTCACTGGAATGGGAAACTTACTTAAAATACTACTTTATACTGCTTGATGTGCTTTGCATACCACAGTTTGGGAACTCTTCCCTTGTATATGAGCGTATATGAGCAACTAAGGCACAGTAGGACCAGAGGTAACCAGATTGCAGAATTGCACAACAATGCTTGACAACAGTACTGCAGTCTAGGAGAATGCCTGAAAATAATAGAACTGGTGACAACACCTGGATGGTTGTTAATCACAGGAGACTTGAACATACATATTCCAAAAATGGCTGGTGACTATTTGTTTGGGGAAGACAGGAGAGAAGATACTGTGGAAATATGCATCACTTTCTGGTTTTTAGAAGCAATTTTCTATCAAAATAGAAGCTGCTCTGCTACGTAGTTAGCCCTAGAAACCTTGCATTACTTACAAAATACTAAAAAATGGTGTCTTTAGGCATGGAATCTTGCTACTGGATATGTTGAAATCAGTCCAAGGAATAACAATGTCTATCATGGAGTGAAAGTATGAAACTTTTTAACCTTCTTAAGCTCTTAGCTAGTTAGCATATACTTACTGCAAAACACAACATTCTCTTTTAAATTATTTTTAAAACCAGAGACTTCAAAAATAGACTGTCACCTGATCGTGAAGATTAATATCTGGAGTGCGATTTTATTTGGATTTAAAATATTTTTGCAGCACTAATGTAAACTTTGCTAATCTCTGCAGGTCCTTGGTCTGTTGAGGAAAGGTTTTGATTTATTAGATACCATATGAAATTATACTTTAATTTGGTACTCCTGGAGGATTTTGTTTCAGAAAAAGTTGGGTTTTTCCTCCAGCTTAGTGTTGTGTTGATCTGTTTAAATTGGGTTATAATATGAATATATGATTAAATTTTTGAGGGTCTGAAATGGAAAACAAGTGCTTTTCTGAAAACATGAATGCCACTAGTATTCTGGTGGTAATGTTGTCACAGTCCACAACCAGATAGACTAATTTGGCAAAGGTTAAAAACCAGTTCCAACCCAGGTTGCTCTGAGTGGCTGTGGGCAGCTGGATTTAACTCCTGAGTGAAGTCCAATTAGGTGTTTTATCATGACCAGGTCTTTGCAATTCTTGGGAAGAGAATTAAGACTTGAAACAGAGTCAATTGTCAAGTCACTTTATTTGGCCCACAGCAAGCATGCAAGAGAAGGGGAGAAGAAAGAGAAAAGAGTGGAAAAGCGGGAGAGTGCAATAGCTACCACCACAGATCTGCAGCGTCCCAATCCAGTGGGGCAGTGTTCCTCGCTGTGTTTGTTGGCCTTGCCTTTTTACAGTGTTACCTTATTGCATAGTCAATAAGTCGTTGGCATAGCCACACCTTCCACCTGGTAATGGGACACATGGCCATTGCTGTCTCCAGAGGGTCCCCGAAAGTTTGAGAGGCCAAGCTCCCTGAAGAGGTTCTGAGCCCCCTCATGCTTTGTCCTTCAATTGACCCTAGGCCTGAGCACGTATGCAGAGGACTGTGCTACGTGCTTTGAGATGAGCCATTTTGTGATAAACGAGATGTATATATGTTCCTGATAGATGGAATTCGCTTTGTTTTGAGTGTTGTGGGGATGAGGTCTTATGGTGATTGAGAGAGGAAGGAGGGGTGTATAGTTCTGTTGGCAATTAAGGCATATTTCTAGTCCCTTACATATGTAGAATAGCATGTGAGCTCATACTGCTGTAACCTGTGCACTGATTAGAAGGCAATAAAGGGCTCTGAAAGTAGTATGCAAGAGTGAAGTACCCTTCACTTGTAGTTCTTTTTCTAGGCAATATCAAACTAGTTGTTCAGGACTTTGGAATTTTATATTTAACCAGGTCTATTGGGAAAGTTGTGAGAAGTATGTTAGAACCACAAGGAGGGATCTTCCAGCTGAAACAACTTACATGATTAGAATTGCTCCTGAGCTCTTTTTTGTATTTAGTTTTTTATTTTTGGTTGCTAATGTTGTGTTTAGATAACTATTTTGTCAACATTAAAGTTGCTTGATATGAAAATGTCATGAAATAAAATAAACCCTCTGATTAGATAGGAGTTATCTGCAGTTACTGACATAGCAAAGCAATGCTTGTCATGCACTTGCAGGGTATTTGTATCATGTTAAATAATGAGTTGCGTGACCAATTAACGTTTGGGGGTTTTGTTGCCATATACCAGGGAATGCTTTGTATACCAGCAGTATGAACTGCTGGTGGTAATTGGAAAATACTTGTTGATTGTATTCTGAGGTCTAATTCAAACAGAAGGACTCCAGCTGCAAAAATTTAACATTATGAAGTGGGACTGGTATGTAAATCAAAAAACAGGGTATGGATGAAGATGAGGAGTCTAGTCATGAGAGAGGATAAGAACAGGTAGTAAGGAATACTACAGGAACAGGTAGTAAGGAACAGGTAGTCACAGATTTCAGGGGAAAGAGGAAGTGGTAGTGAGGAAGCTGGCATCAGGAGGATATAGAGAATAGTAGCATGGAAAGGTCTGCAACAAACATGGCTGTAAGACAGAGGTTGTGATGGATGTTGGGTCAATACCAAGATTTGGGACCAAAGTGAAAATACACACAGAATATAATGAGATAATGGGTGTGTAGGGAGATTAGCAACTCCTAGGTAGAATTTTGGAAAGGCAGAGAACTACAGGAGTGAAAGTCCAGGCAGGGTCAGTGGTCAAGAGATGAAAAACAGGTTAACAAGTAATTAGTGAATAAAGGAGCAAATTTTGAATTACAGAGGCCAGAAACATGTAATCCTGCATCCCAAACCCTGTGTTTTGTCTCTGTTTGTTTTAGCTCAATCTAATGAGTTGCTGAGTTCTCTGCTACTATGTATTTTCACATACATATAGTATCTTCATGCAATTCATCCTTCCTGTGCATAGCTCAGCTTACAAGGATGAGGGTGGTGAGACATGGGAACAGGTTGCCAAAAGAGGTGGTGGAGGCCATATTCCTGGAGGCATTCAAGGTCAGGCTTGATGAAGCTCTGAGCAACCTGATCAAGTTAAAGATGTCCCTGCTTACTGCAGGGAGGTTGCGTTAGATGGCGTTTTAAAGTTCCTTCCAACCTAACGTGTTTTCTGATTACATGTAACATTATGGACTACATATGGTTTCTTTCCTTCTCTTCTGTTCTCCCATGTAGACATAACTTTTTAAGAAAAATGTTTTCCTTTTTTTTCCCCTCTTTAGTGTAGAACTGTACAACAAAAGTGTGAGCTTATTGCTTTACAATTAGGTGTTCATTCCTCTTAAGAAGTACTTAGGCATGATTACTTAATACACCCCTACATAAAAATGTAGCAATAGCAGATGTCCCCACTTTGATATGCATTCTGTGGAAAAAATATAATCAACTACTATGTAAATTAAATATTATTTTATGAAATCTTTAAGATTGGAAAAGACCTCTAAGATCATCAATTCCAACCATCAACCCAACACCATTGCGTATATTAAACCATGTCCAAAGGTACCACATATACATGTTTTTTTAACACCTCCAGGGATGGTGACTCCACCAACTCTATAGGCAGCCTCTTCCAATGCTGAATTGCTCTTTTGGTGAAGAAATTTTCCTAATATCCTCCCCTTACTCAACTTGAGACCATTTCCTCTTAGAGACCAACACCCACCTCACTACAACACCCTTTGAGGTAGTTGTAGAGAGAGGGAAGGTCTCCCCACAGGTGCCACTTCTCCAGTTCCCTTAGCCGCTTCTCATAATTATAGTAATCCTGTTGATACATTTTCTGCTTCTGTCCATCAAATGTCAACAGCCGCTACTCTCAGAAAGAAGGGGGCTGCTTGCTGTGATACAAACCTCTTAAGTGACTTTATGATAAATTTGAGTTTTCTTTTTTTGCCTAGAATAGGAAAAGGTTCTTCAGGTGCTGATAAAATGCTGTTAGTTATTTTGATACTCAGGTGTTTGTTGTAATCCACTTTAGTTCTGGGCTCCCTGGTATAAAAAAGACAGGGACCTTCTGGAGAGAGTCCAGAGAAGGGTGACAAAGTTGATTAGGGGTCTGGAACATATCCCCTATGAGGAAAGGTTGAGTGAGCTGGGTCTGTTCAGCCTGGAGAAAAGAAGACTTAGGGGGGACCTAATTAGTGTTTATAAATATCTTAGACATGGGATGCAGGGGGAATTGGCCAGCCCCTTTTCAGTGGTCTGTGGGGACAGGACTAGGGGCAATGGCTGTAAACTGGAGCATAGGAAGTTCCGCACCAACATGCGGAAGAACTTTTTCACAGTGAGGGTGACGGAGCAGTGGAATAGGCTGCCCAGGGAGGTGGTGGAGTCTCCTTCTCTGGAGATATTCAAGTCTTGTCTGGATGCCTATCTATGTAATATGAGCTAGGGAGCTGCTTTGGCAGGGGGGGTGGAACCGATGATCTCTTGAGGTCCCTTCCAACCCCTAAGATTCTCTGATTCTGTGATCTGCTCTTTTACATTACATCTCTGTTAATGTTTATTAATTCTAATAATTTTCTGACAACTCTCATTTTCAGAAGTTGGGGAGAGGGCAGAGGGGCATGTGGAATGTAATCTAGGTTTGATGGGGAGAGTAAGACAGAAGCTGGGTATAAGATTGCAGCCTAGACAGTATTGTTATTAGTACCATAACTAACAACAACTGATAGCTGTGCATTGCTTTAATGTATTTGTTGGGTGTATGTAGCAAAACTATCAATGTTTTTCTAAAGTATGCAATATGTTTTTCTAGAGTACGGCTTGAAGTAATGTACTAGAGCTTTATTTACTGCCTTTTGGATGTAAACATCTGTCACAGTGAAAACAGTTTCTGCAATTAAATAACTTTATGTAAGCATTAGTTCTGTGAAAGCCAGTATTTCTTCTTATGAGTGAAGTTCAAGATACATACCTGGTATTTTAATGATCAGGATCAAATGCTATATATATAAGGAAACTCAACATAAAGCCAAAGCACTGGAAGAATTTAAACTGTAAGACTTTGTTATAAACTTAAATATTTAGATTGTAGTAGGTTTATTAAAAAACATATATAAGCGGCTTGCATCAGTTTTGAAGCTATGCTGAACATAACACATAACATTTTTGTTTTTTTCTGTTCTTTTAGCACCATGGAGATTTCACAGTATTACTTAGTGATGTATTGGAAACTTGGCAATATTTTTTACATGACAAACTGGGATTATCATATGAAAACATGAAGGAACCAGAAAATTATGTTGACCTAAAAACTGCCTATGATGCCTTCTTAACAAGAAATAATATGTTGGATCTAATAGATATACATAAGAAATGCAATGGTCTTGGAATTCTTTCTGAAGATAAAAGCATAGCCCCTGTAAGTATTATTTTTGTTTGATCTCTGATGTTGTTTTGACATATTTTTTATTCCAGTTATGGATTTATGACACTTCTAAATATACGTGGGGTCTCTGAATTGCTCATCTTCTGGGAAAGCACATGAGTTTAAATTAATGAATCTTTTAAAGACATCTTAAATTCACTCAAACAATATTTCTTTCTGTTGTCCTGCTGGATGGGTGGATCCCACAGCTCTTCTATGCATATGCCACTCTTTGCCAGAAACAGAACTGAAAAATTAACTGCATTGATTTGATAAGACTGGAACAAAGCTTAGTGATTAACACATCGTGGAATTTTGGTTGTATGTTGTATATTTTTAATGGTTATTATGTCATGCTCTTAAAAGCAAAAAATTTCCCTATACTACATGCAGTTTTATGTTAGACTTCCAGAAACTAGATGAAGGTCCATTTCAGCCACTCAGTCAAGCAACTCTGTATTGCAGCTCAGATGTTCTTATGATACTACATGTGAGGCCATGCTCTAGACTAGAGAAGTTCTAGTGTGTATTCCACTCTTAGAGAATGGAAGTCTGTGAAAAATTAATTTGATTAATCTGTATGTTGTTGGGTAAAAACATATATAGTTAACAATTAAGATAAGCCTGAAAGACACGCGTTCCACATGCTTGTATTTGATTGTATGCTATCTAGAGCATAGGAAGCTCAAAAGAGTAAGGATACTGATAATGAAAAAAAAAAGAATGTTGGATTTAGATGCATGCTTCTCTAATTTTCATTAGCTGCTGGAGTGGTTAACTGTCTCCTTTTACTGCCCACTGCATCAGCGTTGCAGACTTACATCAAATTCAGAAGATGAAATAAACAGGAAATTGTTTATGTTTAACTAGATTGTCATTTTAATGAGGAAAGCTGTATCAGTAGCTGAACATTAATTGAACTGGTATGTAATGAACATACCATGAATTACTGGTTACAGCCTGATTAAAACTGTTTGCCTTCCAAACCTCCTAAGAACAAAAAACTTTCTCCATTAAAAAAGTGATCAAATATTGTAACAGGTTGCCAGAGAGATGTAGAATCTCGTCTTTGCAGATATTAAAAACTTGGCTTCCTATGTCACTGGGCAAACTGGTCCTGCTTCAAGCATGGGTTTGTGCTAGATGATCTTTATATAGGTGCTTTTTAAACCTAAATTATTGTATGATTCTATGACAAATATTCTTATAATCAACTTGCCTGTTTTCCTAGAGGTTCGGAGAACCTGTAGTCAACCATTCATGTGATTATTAGGTGCAGGAGAGATTATAAGGAGAACTCAAGTTCAAGAAGGGCATGAAAACTATGAATTTCTGTTGGTTTTTCTTTTTTCCTTTCCCTGTGTTTTCATGGGGAAGATAGAGAATTTGAGTGGGTTAACAAGCTCTTCCTAAAAATGCTATAATATATTAAATGTTTTTCAAAATATAGGCAGCTGCTTTTAGTGCAAGTGAACTAAATAACTGTTTGAGAGTGTTAATTTGACTCTTACACCTCATTTCTCTACTAGCAGTTGTACTTTTAAAGACTAAAACCAAAACTAGGTTGCAAAGGCTGCTCTAACCTCAAACTACTAGCAAACTCAGAAACACAATTTCACCAGTTTTTAATGCTACTTTTGCTTTTTAGTCATCTTCATATTTAAGTTTATTCTAATCTTTTTATTCAAGGTTCAACTGTTGGAATTTATTTCTGGCATAATGAATGTACAAGAAAATAATGATTCTCTTCTTTCTACTCCTACACGAGTCAACAGATTTTGCCAGGAGAATATGAAGGTAGTAATTTCTGTTTTCTTTGTAATGTTCTAGACATCTTGAAAACTTGAGATGAAATGCAACATTTTCCAGTTATTGGTACTAAAATGTTACTGGTTTAAAAAAAGGAACGTGTGTATGGAATGAGTATACTCAAAGTATGAGCATGTTGTAGGTATGTATATGCATCTAAGTGCAGAAACGTATTCTGGAAGACAGTCCTTTTATGGCTGGCACTTGATGTAGTCTTAAACTGCCTTGAAACACCAAGGAATAAGTTATTCTACAAGTGCTCCATCACTTAAGTGTTGTCTTGACTAAGAGTGAGATGATTTTCCTAGTGCTTCACAGTGAAGTGGTAGGTGAGGTAAACTTTTATTTCATTTAGTTAGCTTTTACTCCCTTATATATGGAAGAAATTCCAGTAGCTATTGTAGTGGTATCTGTAGAAAAGCAAACAAGGTGTGTCTCTTCAATAGAAGATCTGAGGAATTTCTGGGAATACTGATTCTTTCCTCTTGCCCTTTCAAACCCGAAACCAAGAACCTCATGCTATATGACAATGTTTAAAATGCTGGAGCTGTAGTCATTTCCAAACTTTCTTTTCTTATGGTAAGTGGCAATTTCAGGTCAATATTTGGGTACAACTCAAGATATTTCTGAACAGGAAAACATTTTTTATGATCTAAGCTTCTCCCCTAAATGGCACTTCTATCACTAACATAATGGCTTTCTTGCTGCTGTGACTCATAGTAAAAGTATTCCTTGCTCTTTTTTCCTTCTCTTAAATCTATTTTTTCAGACGTAACATTTGCATTACTGCCAACACTTGTTATGTACAACCTATTGAATAAATAGAAATTCCATAGCAAATATAGGTTTTCTCATTATCTTTCCTTTTGTTAATGGCCTTTGTCTTTTGTTTTCTTTGCTTGTGGCAAAACTATAAACTCTTCAGTGCAGGGACTGTGTTTTTTCTTATAGGGTCCAGAAGAGTGCTGCAATATAAGCAATTACTATATTATGTTTTGGTTAGGTGGGTAAAAGCGGGTCACAACTTAATTCCAAACTCAGTGGAGTGTCTGTGATTGAAATCCTCTGGGAGCCAAGGGATCACTGAATCTGGTGATGGAGTGGAGAGTTCTTTAAAATCTTAGCATATTTAAAGTTAATGAAAAATCCTTATGTGGTTTAATGCTGCTAGTATTTTGCCTTGGGATAGAAAAGGAATACCCAAAGAGGTTTCTAAGTAGAAACTGATAGCCAGTTTTAAAAGGTAAATATCCAACCCTCAAATATTCTGTGGATGTTTAAGTATGGTATACGTGATTTTCACATGATTGCTTAGGTCAATACTTCCAGAATCTCCATACATGAAGTAGTATTTTGAAGTTATGCCAGGTGAAATTCTTACTCTTCCAGAAATCATATCAGTACATATATAATTAGCTTTTAGAAAGAGGATCGTAATTTAGCAGCAGGATAACCAATTTATGTGATTCTTTATTATACAGGTAACAATCCTGGCAAAGAAGTGTGTTTGTTCATATTTAAGCCTTTTGGTGAATTCTAAGGATGATCTGGCAGTGGCTCATATTCTTAATGTTCCTGATAGAGGACTTGGTAGAGAAGCCTTCACTAACCTAAAACATGCTTCACAGAAGAGAAAAATGTCCATTTTCCTGGTATGTGAGTTAAATGAAACTTGCTGTAGATCAGAGGTGATGAAATAAATCTATAAATGTAAAATGTTGCTTTAATCTCATATGCAAGACTGACATTCACAAGTCAAGTCAAATGCCACCAGAAATGTTTTTTTAGGTTAAAAGGACACAACAGAGATGCTATGTGAAGAAATGTGTGTACCTCTAGAGCTCTAAATCGTGATATTGAAAAAAAACCAAACTCAGACATCAAAACTGTTCATCCCAAACAGTGATTGAAATCCTGAAAAAGTTTAAATATCATAAAGCAGTATTAGCATTAACAAAATCAAGCCATTAGCAATGTGCTACAATGCATTTCAATTTTAGTGTTCTAAGTATTTTGGTTAAATAGTAACCTGTTTTTTTTCCTGTGTGTTAAATTGAGACATCTAGAACCTAAAGTATTTGTATGTGCAAATTGCTTTACTTAGAATAGCCTGATGATAAAACTACCTTTTGAAATGGACACTAGAACAGACCCAGATTTCAAAGGACAGTACTGCATTTTTTCCAGCTTTGAGAATTTGGGGGGAGTGATGCTTTCTAG
>VZTU01015888.1:0-24443 GCA_013400835.1 Zapornia atra
TTTTCGGTTTTATATGACCATTTACAAACTTTCCTGACTTCTTATACTGAAAAAAAATTTCCTGCTATCTGAAATCCCAAGACAATCCAAGAAGTCTTTAGTAACAGTACTCGTTTCACTGGAATATGAAGATTGTTTTTTAAACCAAACACATAGAAAAGCAGTTTCCAAACCATTTTTCCTTTTTGACAACTTGAGCTCTCTTTGCTTCACAACAGACAACCACATGGACTTGGTTTAGACTTCAGACACCCAGATTTCATGCCTCCTCAAAGGAGGAAAGTTCTTGCTCTGTTACATGGAAATCTTCCAAGGAAATGCCTGGGTTTTGGAGTTGATTTCGTCCCTAAAATTTTCTTCTTGCCACTCCAAATGGAAGCAATGCTAAACCCATCTGCACACAGATTGTTCTTCATGCATCACATTTTCTGTATGCATGTCGTGTTGACTTTCTTAGTGCTTGAGTACTTGGGGTGTTTTGTGACCTTGAGCTGAGAGGATATTACCTATAGTTTGGTGTAGCCTAGATACTTGTGCTACAGTCACCCTAATAAATTAGCTTGAATTCTAGGTTATTTTGGTTTTAGTTTAGAATATGATTTTGATTTCAAAGGAGTTATAGCAGCTATGAGAACATGAAGCATGTTAAGGCCCTTAGGAATAGGTAATTAGGATGGTGTGTACCTTGATCACAATGCAAATCGTTGTGGACTCTGAATTAAAACAATGAGTGCTGGTTGTGGACCTTGAGTCAAAACAATAGGTACCAGAAGAAACTGGTTGTGGTTTAGGAAGATCAGCCGAAGATGAAATGAAGATGTGCAAGCATAGGGTTCCATCAGCAGACACAGTGAGGAAGACTATTGGGTTCTCTGGTCGTCGTCTTGTTCAATGTAAATACACATATGTTAGGGACATTTGTATACGATTATGACTTCCAGAAAATAACATAAATATGCTAATCATTAACCTTTCCTCTTTGTATTTAAAACAATCAGTAAAGTTAACCAATGACTTTTATGGAATAAGAATATAGATAAAGTGAAGTAACTGAAAGCCAGTCATTATGAAGGTCAAGTTAAGAGAGCATTCTATGCAGTTTTAAGTAATGGTTTTGCTAAATTGTATAGATATGTTTTGATTTGTACCTATGTGTGAATAAGTCTTTGGTGGAGCTATCCCCTATGTTCCACAGTGCTGGGGAACTGGATAATGAGTGCCTGCTTATCTGCCTTGTGCACATAAGTTCTTTCTGATTGCAACTACTAACGCTGCTAGTGTGGTAACAGAGGATAATATTTTGTGATGCCTTTGAAGAATCTACAACCACTTTTCTTTACCTCCCCTCTCCACCCCCATTCCTGCCCCTTTATAGAAGTTTTTCTCTTGAAAACAAATAACCCCAAACTAATACTTCTACAATAATATCGGGACAAAAATTATCTGTAGATAGAGTTAAGTTTTTCATTGTGGTGTGTTAAAACTATGCTGTAGAGTCTCAGGTGACACCAGTGAGGGAGCAAGGATTTTTCCTCCCTTAAAAAGAGTTGGTATCTTTTGCCTGTAGATTGTTCTTTTATAGGGTCTGGAAGATAAGACCAGGTTGAAGGTTACATTGTAAGCATGTGCAAATAACATAATACAAATAATTCATCTAGTACCTACAACAGTCCTGAAGCACAGCTGACATTCTTAGTATAAGGAACTCTTACACAGAGTACAAACCAGACAGGTATGCGCTGGGAAGTGGTGGGAACAATCTGAGAATGGGCTATAGAAGACACATTTCTGCTCAGGTTTTCCTGTAGCTGGCCACACATCTGCCTACTCAATCTCTCATGAATGCCTAAATGTATGTTGGGTGAATAAGACAGCACTGTATGCAGGTTACTTTGCTGGGTTTGTTACTGACAAAGCAATACCAGCTCATGGCGAAAGAAACCCTGCTGCTGCTCTTGCACGCCAGACTGCATTGTATCCTTGGGTAGTAGAAGTTGCTGTCTAGAAAACTGTAGTCAGAAACAAAGGGGTGGATGTCAAGTCACTAGGTCTTGCTAGTGGGAAAGGCTGGTCAAACAGTAATAAGAGAATTGAAGTAAACAGTAACTGCAATGAACTAGTCAATGCTATGGTAGCAAAACTATTTACTACAGGAATGAACTACTGTCTTTTTGTCATGAGTGTTTGAAATGGCTTTGAACTAGATGTATGTTGCCTGGTGTGCTGTCAGAAGGCTATGCAGAAGCTATTAGAAAATATGTGACAACCGGTAAACTCTAAAGTCTCTATTAAATGTTGGAGATTATTCCCACAAGTTCTGTGTAGTAAATCAAGATTGAAGCAACAAAGCATTAGATTCTTGTCAAAATGTCTTGATAAAATGAATCTATCAAGTCATTTTATGTTTACAGTTGAGCCTTGTAATAAGCTCCAGGCTGCGGCTTGTAACCTTGTCTACTCCTTGACTGTGCCATGAACTTCCTAAAGATGTGCAGGGAAGTTTCCCCCTCTGTTTTCTAGTGGTGAAACGTCTATATTTTTGCTTCTGTTGCCTGTTTGATCTGAAATTGCACCTTAATGGGTGCAATAATTCTCTAAAAGTTTTCTTATTCCACCTGCAGCTTGTATGAAATGATGTAAAATTTCTTAAAATCCTCTTACTTGGTAATCCCTTGTTATAAGGATTCTTCTAAAATATGTTCCTTTTTTCTACTTCCCCCCAGCTTTGCATACCACAGATTAAAGAGAAGAGAGACACAAATGTATTAACAGTGGTGTCGTGTTGCAAGGAGTTGATTGTGTTTAGTTGAGCTCTTCAGAAAAACTGAAAAACTGTGGAATTCTAGCTCTCTCACTGTACTGCAGCTAGCAGACCACAGGAGTGTATGAATAGGTTGTAGAGAGTGTAAACAAGTTGATCTGTTCAGAATTTAAGTTTGGGAGAAATGAATGTTTGGGTGTAGGAAAAGCCTTTAGTTCCCCTGTATTTGCATTTTGCAGCAATACAGTGCAATTGTTTCTGTCTTTTGAGGTCTTTGAGGTGCTAAAGTGCTTGTAACAGAGCACTCCAGGTTCAGGTACCACCAAAACTGTGTTTATTCATATGTATGATTGAGAAGGCATTTTTTGAGACTTTATATTCCAGGAAGTCCACTTCAATTTATAATGTTGATAATTTGAGTACATGGTAGTGAATGGATCTGGCAGGGATAGAGTTAAAGGCTTTAACTTCCTTTATAGACCACCAGATGCTTTCCAATGTGCTAACAAGGATGGGTGGATTAGCAGGTGCTTCATGCAGGAAGGCTAATGAGGTTCATTGGCAATTGGGGATATGAAACAGCAGGGGAGGAATAAGAGAGATTGGGGTCTGGAAGAGTGATACTGGGGTTTCTGGCTGAATAAGACTGTCCAATCTACACTGCAGCTGCCTTTCCTTTTTTTACTCAATGACTAATAAAGGTCTTTTTTATTATATATTGTATGCCATTGATGACTAATACTGTGGAGCTCTTCCTTGCTTGTGAACACTGATGTCAATGGGTTAATTGTGGTGTCATCCCTGGACTGCGGTTCTTACTATTTCATGTCTGGTTTGTGTGGTTGTATTGCTTGTGCTTGTTCTGTGCATCCTCAGCTAGTAGCTTTGTCCTGAGAGAGATTGTGCCCTAAACTGCTGATAACTCACCTTAATGGGGTGGACCACAGATGGTATGATATTCCCTTCCAAAGTTCCTCCACTCCAGCTGGGCTGTCAGGGTGAATTAACCAGATTGATTTGGTCAGTGCAACTGAGTTGATTGTGATGGAACCAAAGTCAGTGAAAGGCACTGAATGTAATAGCTTGGCCAAATCCCTAAGTGTTCAGTTTCTGTCCATCATCTCCCTCAAGAAAGTGAAGTTTTAAAACTTACACTTCTCAGATTTCTCCTCCCCCTCACCCCCAAATCAAATGAGATAGTTTTCACTCTTGCCCAACCACGTAAAAGCAGAAGGTCTTGCAAAGCGCTGTATAGACACTTTACTAGTAGGCATAAGAAAATGTAAGTGTTATGACAGGGTCATAAGATGTGCTGCTCTATGAAGCTGAAATGCAAACAGATATCTGATATTAAGGGAGATCCATTGTCTGACTGGCTTTGAGGATGTCTGGTATAGCTATGTTGGTTTAGATTACAAAGATGGTCCTGAAATGTCCCCTGTGTAAGAAGATGTATATGTTTTTTGAATAGAGAAACTGTGCATCTTTGTTACCATTGTCTAGCTAAACCATACTTCTAATTAGCCTCAGTTTGCTGTATTTGGACTAAACCAATTATAGCTTGCTTCCTTTTCTAACCAGTTATGTCAAAGCTACTGTATCGAAATATTTGGCTACAAATGAATGAGACTTTGAATTTTTGAAGTTTAGGAAATATGAAAGATATAAACACCAATGCAGACAGCTGACGTGTACATATGTATTTCCTTATTTTGGGTGCACGTATTCCCTCAATTGCTAGAAACCTGCCTGGTCGTTCTGCATTTCTCTGCTCAAGGTGTGCAAACAGAAAATCTTGAGTAGCAGTGGGACAACTAGCATGTCTGTAGTATTTCTAACTTTTTAGGGGTGTGTCAGATGGCTTTTTGGTTTTTTTAATCCAATAAGCATTTAAGAAGTCTTCTAGGAAAAAGAGATAAAATTTTACTTTCAAAGGATCCCTCAGGCCTGGTTCTGGGGTAAGAAGCCTTAGAGCTTCCTGGTCACTGCTGAGGTATAGGAGGAGGTCCTCAATGTAGTCTGAAGTATTATCTATTTTATTAGGGCATTTTGGTGATAGAGTTGGGTTGGGAAGAGTTGTCTAGGCCAGGGCTTAATTTGATACAGGTTCTAGGCTAGAGTTTCTCAGGTTGTTGAGGTTCCTGAGATGACCCAAAAAGCTGTGAGCTGACCCAGCTGGCTCATGTGACTTGCACCTCTGTGCTGTGTGGAAAGAAATGTAGAATATAGAAGCCATGTCACCAGACAAGGTTGATGCTAATGAGAAGTGGCAGCTCCATGTCTCCAGTGCCGAGTGCATTACTAAATAATTTATTCCCTTGTCCTATACACTTCACTGCAGTTTCCCTTGGAAAGGGATTTATTAGTTGGCATAGTAATTCTACTACTGTCCTCCTTGCTGCTTGGCCATATGAATGCAATAGGGTGTGCTTGGGAGCAAGAAAGAGATTTATAGGAGACAAAGTCTTGCCCTGTCATCTATCTATTGTAGTTTCTGTGGTAAATTCTAGGTGCTACTCTAGCTTGAGCTGAGAAGGGAAAAAATAAGAATGCTTTTTCAAATCAATATGTCACAGAGTGGTACTTAATGCACATTAGTCATATAATACATTCTTGTCAGGAGAAGTTTTTCTAAGATAATAGATAATCCTTTACCCCCAGGAGTTTTTCTTGGCATTATGTATTGCCACGAGCTCAAAATTCCACCTAGCCAACTCTTCCTGTAACGTTTAGGTTTTGTAGTAAACTTGGGTCAATTAACATGAGAACCTGAGTGTTTGGGGGGGAATCTACAAGTTATTTTCAAGCACAGTTGACAGTTGAAATTTATTGGGCTCTAACTTTGGAAAAAGCACAGTAGCTTCCACAATGGAAAGCTTCCTTATGGAGGAGCTCAGACTTGTCAAGCTCTTTGAGCACCTCTTGGAAGTACAATTTTTTTCTATTCAAGGCAGCATGTCAAGATACTAGAGTATCAAGGAAGAAAGCAGGGTTTCATGGCTCAAGTTCTACTGTTGCCATAGACTCCTTAACACAAGAAATCATGGGACCCTTTTTGTGCCATGTTGTACTTAACATGCTCCTTGTAAAAGACTTTTGTTTACTTAATCACAAAAGTACAGTCTGCTTGTTTAGTTGGTGTATTGCTATTCTGCAAAGTCATGTCAAACTATAGTGGAAAGTATTGGGAGTAACTGGGCACAAGTACTTTGAGTCGCTTCCCATGTTATACTATTACATCTCAGAGTATTTATGTAGGTTTATCTAAAGTTACTAAAGTACTGGACATGTCTTGATGCTTCAACACTTTAACATAGAAGCAATGATCTTTCCTCCTCAGTGTGAAGCTCTGACTAATGTTTTTGAAGCACTGAGAGCCACAGAATGACGAGTAGATACTATGTTTACTTGTTCATTTATCACATTATAAATAATACCCATCGCCCGTCTTGTCTTCCAGAGTAATTGAGTGAAATCTTGTTTCCTGTTAGTAACTTAATGTTCTTCAGTAGAAGAGGGTGAGAGCCTAGGTGTGGCATTGGGCTTGGAAAGCAGGGCCCTGGGCAATGCTAGATTGATAGCTAACATGGAACCTTTAGACCATAAACCCTGGCATGCTGAGAGATTGTAATCATTGCCTCCTGCTGCAGCGAGGCGCCAGAAGGAGCCTCTTCCTTTGTTAACTTGGGCCTGCTGGCTAACGACTTTGATAAGGTCTATTAGCATTATACAGGTAGACCGTTGACCAATCAGATACAGCCCGCCAGCAGTTTAGGTATGAAATAACCAATCTGTTTAAAGTATGCAGTCTTCTGAGTGTATTTAAAGGAATCATTATATACAATAAATAGACTTTTGCTTGCATCAAGCTGTGTCCCGTCTCTCCGTCGCGGCACCTAGGCTTTTTACATGTTTGCTGTTTTCTTAGAAAAGAGAGTAAAAGGGGGTGTGGGTGGGTGTGAACCAGAATTGACAAAGATGATACTGTTGATCTTGAAGTGATAGACTTGATAAGCTGTAAAGAAGGTGGTGAGGCTTTTTCACCTCTTCAGGCTGCATTTGAAATGTACACATACTACTTCAACAAGATGTCAGTCTTGCAGGCCACCTGTGGAACAGAAGTAATAGCAGCTGGATTTCTCCTCTAAGTAACAATAGCCTGTATAGCCTTGTGGGTAACTCAACATGAGCTCCTACTGCAGTGCTTTTCTAACTGGTTTAGTAGGGTGACTGTTTTGTCAATAGTGATAGGCTGTTACATGTAAGATGTAATGGCAGCACTTCATAAGAATTGGAGTTATTTGCTTTGGTGGATTAACTGCATCAGTACTCCAGTCTCCTCCAATATTTTTTCATTTTTTGCCTGTTCAGCTGACTCCATACAACCAACTCTGAAGGTGTCCCTCTCCACTTGTTTGCTGAACCAAGTCAAAGAGATTAAATTGAGTTACCATGGGGTTGCTTTCAGCCATCTGTTCAAGTGGATCCCCGGCTCACTGAGTTCTTCTTGGATTATGCAGGGATATTTTTAATTTCAGATAAACATTTTTTCCTCATAACAGGGAGCTTTTTACACCAGGCATTCTCATGCCTTTACACAGTGTTACAGAACTCAGAGCTAAGTGCATGGTAACAAATAAGGGAGTTGAGGCAGCTCATGAAATGGCTGTAAGAACTTAAGATATGGAAGCATGGGGAAAAGTGAACAAGAATTCCCTACAAGTAGATGAAAAATGACTGGGGATTGGGGAGGAGGGCTACATTCCTCAGCTGGACTCCTTAAAGCCAAACTCAGAGTAGTGCCCCTTACGCAGGAAAGCACTTCAGTTTAAGTCTTATTATATTCAATTGCTGTTGGCTGTGGAGGAGAGCAGAGGTAACCAGCTAACTTTGAATGTGAGTGCTCAGGTATTAGAAGCAATCGAGGCACAGAAGCACAGAGCATCATCTGACCTGCTGAGAAGCAACCTTGTTTCTGGTACTAAACTGGCACATAGCTTCTTAAATACAAGTTCATGTGTTTTCCCCACTCTAGGACAGTTGGTAGTTTAGACTAATCCTCAAACACATGCTTAAGTTCTTATCTATGTAAGAGACAAGCAGCATGATAAAGAGTAAAGAAAAAAGGTGGTGTGGTTTAACCCGGCAGGCAGTCAAACACCCCACAGCTGCTAGCTTACTTCCCCTCCTTCCCCAGTGGGATGTGGGACAAAGTCAGAAAGGAAAAAAGTAAATTTGTGGGTTGAGATCAAAGCAGCTTAATATTACAGTGAAGGAGGAGAAAATGATAATAAAAGAATATACAAAACAAGTGATGCACAATGCAACTGCTTCTGACACCAACCGATCCCCAGCCCATCCCTGAGCAGAGATCACAGCCCACCAGCAGACTCCCCCAGTTTACTTACTGAGCATGATGTTGTATTGTGTGGAACACCCTGCTGGCTACATTGGGTCTGTCCTGGCTATGCTTCCTCCTGGCTTCTTGTGCACTGCCTCACATCACTTAGGAACAATTGAAAATATTGGTGTTATCAACATTATTCTCATATTAAATCCAAAGCACAGCACTGTACAGCTACTAGGAAGAAAACTAGCTGTATTCTTGCGGAAACCACGACAAAAGGACAACACTCTAGAGTAGCTGACACCATGTGGTGGCCCATGTTTGTTCAAGTAACTGTGTTTTTTATGCTGTAGGCAAGGTCAGACACCTAGGGCTACCTAATCCATGTTTACTGGGAGCTGTATTATGTCCAGCAGTGATTCTGCAGTCTCTGTAATGGCGTTTGGTGTGAGCTTAAAGTCTGAAGCGATGGAAAAACATCCCATCTGAATATTGGGCAGGGGAATAGAGAACAGTAGTGAGGAACTGTCTTAGTGCAGTTTTGTACGAAATTCCTGGCCAGTAATAGAATGCTTTGTGCTGGATCCATTTTTTTTCCAGTGGACACTACGAGGGGAAAGATGATGAAAACAACCACAATGTATTGGAGGTTTGGTTTTCAGTGATGGATTTAAGGAGCATGATATATTTGAGTGGTCAGGAGAATTAGCAGTTCCTTGGTGGGTACATTGAGGTACCTTCACTTATTCTAGAATAATAAATACCTCTTTCATCTAGCAGGAAAAACATAAAAAGCACAGATGTCCAAAAACTGGACCCGGGAAAATTGAAATTAAATGTGAAACATACACACTTCGAGGCGACGTTGATTAACTGTCGGATCAAAGTGTCAGGAGAACCGTGGAGTCTGTTTCCCTTAATTCCCTTGGGTAAAGACTAGAAAGTATAATTTCATCAAACAAGCTTCTGTCTTAAACATATAGATAATTGGTTAACATTTTAAGTGCTATCTCAAGCAGGAAATTATATTACTCTGTAATAGCATTCATTGATTCTAATGTGCCTGATCAGTTGGGGGAAAAAAAAAAGGAACACTTCTCTGGCACTGAAAAATTGCATTTCATTAAGAGTTTGATCTGGAGAATAGAAACAGTTCTGTGGGCCCTTATTTAGCATTTTGTTAAAGAAAAACATTTTTTTATGTAAAGACCTTTGTATTTCATGAGAAGGTAATGTCATGTCAAGAGAAAGTGTCTTGTGTGTGCACATGCACTGTTTATTTTAGTTGGAAAATGCATTTCAAGAAGCTATGTCGTAGCAGAGGATTGTTGCATGTCTGATAGCTCGAGATCAGGAAGAGAGGACTGAAGCTCCTTAGAGAAAGGTATATGGTGTTTGTTTACCACCTACTGCTGTTCTTTTGAAACACATCTGTGAGCAGAATATTCCCAAGGGATGTTTATAAAATAAGCCAGGAGCCTGTCAGCCACTCAGCTGTGTTCTGTTGAATAAGTTACATTTCCTCTGTGTTTTTGTATCCCTCTTGTAAGATAAAAATAATCTGAAATCCACAGCAATGCAGACAATTATCTGGCAGCTGGGAACCTGGCAGCCCAAGTATTCTTTTGAGGAGAATTGGCCCTGGCAAGTATCTTCACATGCTGGGGAACTCTGTTCATGCTGTTTCACTGTAGTGGGAGCCTCTTGCGTGCTTTCATCATGTAATTCCTAGACAACACTTGCTCAGAATTAGAGACTCCTTTAAGTCCTCACATTTTGTGCAGAGTTTTGTAAATGTTTAGCTATGCTGGTCTTGGAGGCTTTTATTGACTGTGAGTGCATGGAAGTATGTGATGCGTAAATTGCTTCTGCTTACATAGGATTCACTCGTTGCCAGTATTTCTTTCAAAAATTTTCACGTTGTTGCTCTAAGTATAGGAACTTTTTCTAAAGATCAACATTGGTATATATTGCTGGAAGTGATGGAAAAAGCTCTTAAAAACACACAACCAAGCAAACAAAATAACCAAACAAAATGCCCCCGATAACAGTAGCGAAATTCCATGGTGTGTCTTGCCTGGCTGAAAGAACAGCATTAATACAAGGTAATACATTTGAGTTTAGAAATACAAAACTGGAGAACTTTTTTCAACTCTGGACTTAGTTATACAGGCTTTAGACTTGGTTTAATGGGAATTGCATTTTGTTAGTGAACTTCATCAGTTAAAATTCTGCTGTGAATCTTGGCTAAGAACTTCAGAGTGACTGTTTCAAACATAGTTTGTTAAAAGGTAACAGCAAAGGAACTGTTTTCTTCAAAATAAAGTGGAAGTAGGTACAACTATTTACTTTTAGGATTTATTTAGGAAAGGGATAAATTTCTTTTCCCCATGTTGGACCTCAGTGATATTCTGTAACTCACTAGGTGTTTTTGTTCTGCTTTAGGCTTCAAGGGGGTAAAAACCCACCCATAAGAATAACCCTAACAAAACAAAAAATATTCCCTTAAAACCCCCAACAAAAATTCAATGCCTGTAAAACCAAAAAAAACCCCGTAATTAAAACCCAAACAAACCCACCCAAGCAAAAATGCCTAAAATTAAACAATGCTTGATCTTGAGTTGATGAGTATAAAGGCTGCTGGCTGAAGTCCTTCCTTACATGTGCAATGACTATCTGTCACTGTTTGCCTGATATTGGCAAAGATATGGCTCATAAGGTGTACAGAAAAAATGAGGTTTCAACAAGTGCAGATGTAAAGCTAATCACTGCAACAAAAAACTCAAAGCAACTAGGGGACCTGAGTGTTGTGGACAGGTTAGTGCTTTTAACTGACTTCCGAGCATTTACATAAGGGTATTTCTGCAAGGTTTTGGTGTGATAATATCTGCATCATGGCAGCTACTTTTGTGAAGCTTCACCCTGTGCTTGCCATGTGACAGCTCATGTCACACATGTTAACTCAGTACCTGTTGGACAATTTACGGTACCAGTCACTTAGTGATGTGACACTTCATGAAGCAGTTAATAACTGCATTGGTATAATAGCTTCCTCTGTTTGCTTTGTGATAATGTACTAGCAGCAACTCCAATGGAGTATTCAAAATGTTAAGCTTGGTAAAAGTTCTGGGGCAAAACCAGAGTAATGTCATCTTCATCCTGTCACAACAATCATGCGGGTCATGAAGAGCTTGCTGTACTGTAGGTCTGAATACAAGAGATTGGACTGAAGGGTCATGAAAAATAGCCTTTTAGAGGCTTTGTAGTACTGATTTGGTGTAGTAACACACGATCAGTGGCCTTTGGCTTCACTGTGGCTTAGTTCTTAGTCACTTGGGATTTCTAATTTGTGTAACTAAAGAATTATTTCAGGGCCATATAAAGGTGATGTATCTAAACTATATGTGTTGAACATGACCTTAAACTTTTTGCAGGTCTATAGAGTTTTGTTGAGGTGAATGTTCAGCTGGATGGAAGCAGTGCATGAGCCCCAGCTTTGCTGCATTAGCCAAGCTCTAATACTATGTCACAGATAAGAACTACATCAGTATCCTGTAGCTAGCCTGTGATAGGCTGGTTAAATTGCATGACACAGGTTTCTGGGACATTAAAAAGGTTTGGGCAAAATGTGCTTATACTCCAGGACTAGAGCAATGAGGATCTCTGATTAGTGATCTGTATGTGTACCTGTTTGCAGATCCTATTTGTATACAGAAAAGCTTCAAGTAGATTAATTACCTAGGTGTGTAAAGATGGTGATTTCTGAGAGAAATGAAGACCAGATGGGTTTTCCAGGCAAAAATTTGGTGCCTACCTTGCTAAATGAAATACTGACTTAGCATTAGGAGCTTTCTGATGTGTAGGATTGAAAGGGTGATTCGGCATTCTGCATAAGCAGAAGAGCATATGGCACTTGTACCACTTGAAGATACTACCTGAGCTGGTGAATCATACCACAGTTGCATTTTCTATTCATCACCCTTCGAACTAAAAGGTACGATGCAGTCTAAAAATATTCTGGTTGACTTATTTTTTAGGTACCTATCACCACTTTGGTATGTAGTGGTAGCATAATGTGTTACTTCTGTTGAAGAAGGCTTTCTTTACATGATACCAAATACTTAACGCTACAGTTGGCTGTCAGGAAGTTGTTTTCTTTTAGCTTGAAGTGCTTATAAAACCTTCATGATTCAAATGAAACCACAGAATTGGGTGTAGGAACTTCTAGTNGGGAGTTAATTTTGAGGAAGAATCCAATCTTATTTCCTGTACTTGGACTGTAGTATATGTAAATTGTTGGCGTCTAAATATAATGGTCTTCATAAAGCTGAAGACTGATCTTTCTTTTCCTATAACTCATCTATCCACTTAAAACACAGTGGTACCAGAAAAATCTGCTCTTCAGAGTTGGCACTTATAACGAAAGAGGCGTGATTTTTTTGTTAAGTCAGGTGCAGCTACTGTTGGTGCCTGGGCAATAACATCTCTCTGACAGATTTAGCCTGGTGTACCACAGAAATGGTTGTGAGCAAATACAGAGCTGCTAAAGCTCCCAGTACTTAGTCTTGCAGTTTCCAAACAAGTGCAGGGGCACTCGTGCTGAAGCAGGGTCAGTATGGTTCTGAGGTTATTAACAGAAAGGAATGATGAGTTGGGCTGCCCAGTGGTGTTGTCTGTCATCTTCCTGTATGGGTTAACTACTGTCAGGAGCACTGTATTGATACACCCCCAATCCCAAAAGGACTTTGAGTACATTCCTGTCACATTCTTAATTTGTAGTATGCATCCATTTAATGTTTCCTCTTCAAGCAGAAAGCCATTCAAGTAACTTCCATGTAACTTTCATTTTGGCTCCGAATAAAATACTGTAATCCAAATACTTGGTATTATATGGTAACTTGGAGCTGCTAAATGAGATGTGTGAGGGGGCAAATCTATGTCTGCAATGAAGTGTTGTGTGGTAGTGAAAGTTTCAAGGCTTTCTTTGATCAGAAAAGGCATACCTTATGTATTTGAATAGGAGGAAATTAATCTGTAGTTAATCTGTTCTTTCTATCAGTCCTGTATCTTTAACAACACTCATGGCTACAACATGGTTCGGCCACCAACTTTGACATTTTCTGTCTGTCCTGTGGGCTGTCAGAGAATAACATTCAAGCACACTGTACAAAATGGCTTTGTAAATCAGAGTGCAGCCTTTCTTGCTTAGAATTGTTGCTCCTGCACACAATGGCAATCCTCAGGGTTCCCTAGAGCTGGACCTCCTCCATATGTTCTTGCTGGCTGCAGAAGCCACCATGGCAGTGGGGAGGGCTCTAACTCGCAATGGGAGACCCAGATGGAGGGCTGAGAGGCAGAGGCTGCTGTTACAGTCAATGTCAATTCACATGGAAAGAACTTGGATCAATGGTTTTACTGTTTTAAGACAACTCCAGCTGGCCATTCGTTGTAAACACAAGCTCTTGGAATCTTGGCAGTATGAAAATTGAGCGTTTTGGCATTAACAGCAGTGACGGACTGTAAAGGAGTGAGTTATGGGATCCTGGAGCCATTTTGATAGCTCGTTTAATTTCAGGGACTGTGAAACACTGTCTTGAATTGGCCTCTGGTTGGAGAAGTATTTCTGTTGAGTACAGCAGAGATGGGAACTGGTTCCAGGAGGTGGAGCTAAGAAGCCAGGGTTGTTGACTCCATCACAGATTCTGATATACAAGCATATTGTCTGTATTCTTTTTTTTTCTTGGCTTTGTGCCTCAGTGGTCTTCATGTAACATGCATGTCAGTCTGAGTGAATTAACAAGCAAACCAAGCCCCTTCCCAACATATCATAATATGTTTTAAAATATTGCTGCATAATTTATGGATAACTTATTAAATACCTTAAAACTTAACGTGGCATAGGTATTTAAAAATCATACTTATTTTACACTTGGACAAGCTGAGCTAAAGAGCATATCTGTTTCAACTCTGACTTAGAAGCTTACATCTTGCTTCTAAAGAGTTTTGGAATTTAAGCACTGTTGACATGTAACTGGATGAACTTCAAATTTGAAAGCAATTTGAATGACAAATGTTAATTGTATGTTTACTGTTTTATAGTACCTCAGCAGTTCATGCTTCCCAAAGTCATCACAACTATCTAAAATCATTTGAAAGTCATGTTTCCGGTTGCCTTGCTTCACTGGAGGAATCACAGTAAGGAATCCCTGATTTGTCACTCACGCTCCCATGCTATAATCACTGGGTATACATAGAACTAGTATGTTGTTGGATATTATCAGAACCTGGATAATACTCTAAGTGGTTTCAGACTTCTTGCTGTGTTTGTCATCTAGACATTTTTCATGTCTCAGAATCTTTCAGTGTACACTAGTGCTTTTGGCTGAGGCATGAGAAATTACTGTGCTGAGAACAGAATCATTACTACATCTTGCTGGCTTTCCTTCCCTTACTTGACACAACTTTTAAACGTTGGCTTTTATTGTCTCCTGATCCCTGAAAGAAGCACCAGGTAAAACCGGGATATTTGAATGCAGGCCGTGAGCTGGCTTTGGACAACAGAGGCTTCATTAAGTAAACAGCTGCCTAAGTGCCAGTAATGTGGTGTAACTGGGAAAATGTAATTGCAAGGCTTGTTCCAACTAGTTTGACTACTACTGCATTTGTAAATGCAAGGAGCTTAATCATTCTGTGTGTCTCAAGTTTTTCTGCTGTCCTTGTGGAAGATACTTGAAGGTGTTATGGATAATATAAATGCTCTTTCTTGCAGAAACAGATATAAAATAGATCTTGGATTCCCATCTGCTTTGCAGCTGTTTCTTAACTGAATGCACAAGGTATGCAGAACCAGCCCAATGAGACCCTTTGCCAACATGTCCACAGAACAGATTTCCAGATGCCAAATTGGAGAATTGGATGGTGATTTCCAGTGGATGAAGTCTGTCATTATGTCACAGAAAGTAGGTTTGGGGAAGAAATCCTGCTCTATATAAAGGCAAGCTAAACTCTGGGGAAAAAAGGTTGGATTTATGTTGGTTTTTCTGGTTTTGTGTGGGTAAAACTTTGACTTTTGGACTTCAATAATCACAAAGCTGCTGGCAGACGCTGTTGTGTTGTGCTCATTGATATCAATGCTCTGCACACTGTGTGGCCTCTCTGCTTAGAAATGGAAAGTACTGAAGTATCTTTCCAGATGTACCACAGTGGTGGAAGTTCTACTGTAAACTGGTCCATGACATAAGTTTAAAAAAACACACCTTAGTCCTTCTGATAAGACAGCTTTTTCCCTCTGAGCAACAGCATTTTGTCCAGCAGGCTTCTACAGGGTTATACAAGTAAATAGGTTTCAAATATATTTTGTATAGAAGGGTGCTCCTGGGACATGATCTAATATTGTCTGGTTTTACATTGTGGACTCAGAGCGGAGTCAGAATGCCGCCATCAGTTATACTCACCAGTCTTGTTTGTTGCATGGTAGTTTTAGGCTGTTTGGCTGAAAGGATTGTTACAGTAATGCCCTTGATGTTAGTGTCCCTCATCCAGCGTCAGTGCTGGGTTCTCTGCTGTGACTCAGGTAGACTTCTATGAAGGCGTTGTATCTTCAGTTTAAATATTTGTTATTAACATATTGCCACTTAAATTTAGGTGTTCAACAAAAAAAAAAGCAACACCAAGAAAAGGCCTTGTCTATTCCTGCAGAAGCCTCTTGTCCATCCATACCTTCTGAGACATAAATATTTTGATTTCTCCTTCAGTTGTGGTGCTGGGTGGTTCTTGTCAGAGACTTTGGAATCAAATGTGCTGATAGCAGCAGTAGTATCAGTGTTGCTGTGGCTGCTTTAGAAATGTGTGTTCTCTTTGTACCTCCAAATTGACGTGGTTACATACATATTTGTGGGGGTGAGTGAAGAAACATTTATGCTTCGCTATCTGAGAAGGAAAAGAATGTAGTGCATCTTAGTAAAGATGACAATTAGAATGTTAATTATGTTTAGTAATTCTTATTTTTCTGTCCTATTTTTTCATATTGAACTCCAAGTTACTTTTTTCTTGGGTAGAAGTAAAGGAAGCAAAGTAGAAGCCAGAAAGGAGTCACCTCTCAGGGAGAGGCATGGTGTGGGCAATAAATCTTCTTTTTTTTTAATTAAACTACCAGTGCATCCCAGCTTGTGTGAGAGAAATCTGGGCAAAACAAGATAAGATGGGCTGGGGGAAACGAAATCATTGAGTTCTCAGTTTTTGTACTTAAATGCAGCTTGACAATACATTTGGTTGCTGTTTCTTTAATTTATTGGGTTTTTTCTGCTGTGTGTATTGAAGGTGTACATCACTTGAAGATTGTTCTATGGCATAATCTGCCACTAATACTTTTTGGGGGTGTTAGGACAATAAATAAAAATCATAAATCAGTTTAGGAATTAGTATTGTCATGGTTTAACTGTTTATTGTGTGATGTACAAGTTGCACGCATAATTTTATGGGGATTTTATGTATGACTATGTAGTGAGAGAAGTAAGCAGGAGAAAAACCACAGAAGTGCCTGCTTAACATAATAGAAAGGTATTTTTTTGATGGGTAATCAGTTTAAGAGTGTCTGACTAATCTTATTCTTTATATTCAATGCTTCAAGGCTATTAGACAAGTTTTCACCTGGTGGCAAAGATGATGGGAAAACACATTGCTAACAGTAAGAAATAGTGCCACAGTACTGAAAAGACAATAGCAGCTTAGTGATTAAACTGTGTTTGTTTCCCCAGCCCCCACTTCATGGCACTTTATTTTAATGTGTTACACAATGCCATTGCTCAGCCAGAGGCTAAGAGAGGTAATGTAGGTACACAGCATACTTGCAAGAGACTGGAATGTTCCTTCCTGAAAACAGCATCTGTATTATAAAGACAAGATTCTACATCTTCTGGCCCTGGTGTCCTTGTTATTTGCATCAAGGCACCAGCATGAATCAGTTCACTGCGGCAGCAGTTCAGCTGATGTGACTTGCATTATTATCAGGTACCTGATTGCAGTCTCTGGATGGATGGAGGGCTGGATGTGACTAGCATATCAATGAGTGTGGTGGTGCTGCTGCTGTGTGATAGTAATCTGTGATGAGGACAGAAGCCAGCTCAGCCCTGCAGAAAAGTGTGGTGGTGGTTTTAGGACAATAAAACTGTTTTGTGAAATTATGATAATAACTATGATTTTTGTAACCTCTGACATACCACCAGCTTGCCCCAAAGATGCTTTGACAAACATGTTTAGGCTGCACAGAACCAAAAAGGTAAAGTGTTTCAGTTATACAATGGCAAATTTTTTTTTCTGCCAGAGAATTAATTTGGAATATGAGACAAAACTGTGTGGTTCCAAGACTGTAGTAGTCCAAGTGTTGAATTCCATCATGGTGTCTCACAGTTCTCCTTTTCTGAAGTTTATTTCCTGTTAATGGAGCTGTGCCACTCAATTTTTGGGATAATACTTACGATGACTTCCATGTTACGATAAAAGGTTCAAACTTAGGGTCTTTACTTTCTGTTTATTGATCCCAAATGTCTGTGTTCTTACTACCTTCAGTGGAGTAATTCCTCATGTGCACTGGTGGTTGATTGTACATGTGATATTAAAGAAAATTCCCTTTCCAAACTGAATTGGATTAGTAGAACAACACCTTTCTCTTATTTCTATGAGATTAGCAGAATAAAAATATCACATAAGGTCTTTCCCTTGATGTTCCTTTTGGAAATGAAGGTGACTTGATAGGAAGACACTAAAAATATGCAAAACAAGCTTTTCAGCGTGTACAGCAACAGAGGAAGGACTCAAACTCAGAAGTGCAGTGGAGTGCTGCAGTTAGTCTATCAGTACTGGGGCCCCAGCCAGTGAATGATGTTCCATCTTCTAAATCAGTTCCTCAATCATGTATTTAAATGAAAAACATCTCACTAAGCAGAGGAAAGTTCCCAAAAACTTTTATTTTCAAACCATATGAACTTTGAGATAGTCATTTAGTATGGCAAAAACACTAGTGTTTTTTTGTATGAGCAGATATAAGAAATTATAGTAGATAATGCAGTATATATAGCAGTCATCTGGTGGAAGGAAATAGATTTTTGCTTTTTATTTCACTCTAAGACTCCTAGAAACGATTGAATGCCTCTTCCATAATGATATGATCTAAGAGAATTTGTATTGCTTTTTAAGTAAAACAGAAGATTCTTTGGTAGCAAGTCACCTTTGTAACTTGGTTTTTTTTTCTATTAATTTAAATTTTGTGTTAATTGCTGTCTTGGCCAGTGTGCCCAAGAGCAGAGTCTCACTTGCTAGCCTGAAAGTAACAAGGAGAAACAGAATTGCTATTAAGCAGGATATACAACTAATGGCATGGATCATTTATTTTGAATGGCAGCAGACGGTTTTCTAGCAGATAGTAAGTATCATAACATGTGGTAATGAAAAAGGTTCAGCTATAGCTCATGAATAATATCGAGGTAAAAAGATTTGGACTGGAAGTGCAAAGTTAATATAGCAGTCATACTAGCAGTGTTCCTTGTTGGGCCAACCCCAAATTTCTTCCTGTTTGCTTTATGCAAGCTTTTTCTCTATTGACTCTGGTTTGCCCTCAAATACATTCAATTTTTGTCAAAGCTGAGTGACTGCCACCTGATGAACAAGATTGGGCTGCATTACACCACAGAAAAGAAATGGCAGCAGTGTGAAATTGTTTGTGACATTGTTACTGAGGTCAGAGCAGTCTGTCATGATACCTTAAATGAGTGGTTTGGTCAACAACATAAAATTTTCAGATCCCTTTAGAGGTGTTTAATGTTAGGCCTTTTTTTTCCCCAGAGCCAGTACAACTGGCTCTTTAAGAACTGAAGCAGAAGCGAGCATGTCCAAGCGCTTCAGCAAGGGGCTTTTCACAAAGACTTGTAGCATGCTTTTGCAGAATTGCATAGGCTGTAGACTTGAGCCTGAACAAAACTCCACTTAATTTTGGAGGCATTAATCTTCAGATATATCTATAGTGCAAATTCTGTAAAATCATGACCCTGTTCTTGTACTCCCCTATTTGTTATCTGTACAGTATTTTGAATAGTTTGGAGAGGAAAAAAAAAGTTACCATCTTTTGAAAAGCTTGAGAACTATTGCACTTCTCCCACTGATAAACATATAGGAATATAGCAGCGAGCTTCCAGTATCATCCATCCTGTGAAGTATCCTTTGTTAGCTGCTTTCTGATGCGTTGCTCAATTATTTATGTCTTTATTTCAACATCCTCCTGAGATGAGGCACTAGAAACTCCAGGATTTCTGCTATCACATAGACAGTAATCAAGTGCAGGAAAAACTAAGTGAAGCTTTCATACTGAAAATCATCATTTACCGTCCAGCTGGAAAAAGGGATGCATATCTATTATGTTCAGATGGAAGTAGGTAGTTTTTACCTTCCATATGCTGGACATTGCATTCTATCTGTATGTTGTATCTGTAAAAATCGTATAGTTGCTGAAGAAGGTGTTTCAGCAGACAGTCTTATTCAAAAGTAGTCTTGGGCATTCAGACACTCAAAACGTAGTAGTGCTTGCTCTTTCTCAGTTTTCACCCTGTAAGTTACTTGTGATGACTTGGAATGCCTCTCTCTACGCCCATGAGGCACTAGTAAACACAATAAAATAACCTTTATCTTTAAAGCTGGGTGAAAATATTAAATGAATTTTCAAAAATAGGTGTCCTGAACTTACACATCGACTTAAACTTGGATCTAAATTAAGCCCATAATCAGGAGCTAAGACAATCAGAATAAAGCACTAGAATTTAACAGTAAAGAATACTAAATTACATGAAAGCATCTGAGTGTACATAGTTTTATTCACCTATGGCAGTAACAAACCAGTTTCACAATTGAAAATTAATTGCTAGTCAGATTTAATGGCAATAGGTATATATTAATATACCTCTTATCTAGAAACAGAATACTGAAAAACATGGCATGTTAGAGGGAGAAAGAACTTGTTATGGAAAACTTTTCTAACAGTGAGGAATGACAGGACTTGTGAACAGGTTCATAGAAGGAAAGTTTGGTGAATGCTTGCTGACGATCTGTAACTGTCTGTACAGTGAGGAAAAGATGGGATGCTAACTTACTGGAAAAACTTAAACTAGTTTGTAGCAAGGCACTGGAAACCCATGAAGTTCAGACCATGAGCTAGATATAAATTTTTAACTGTGGGCTATAAATAAGTAGGACAGACTTTCATGGGCACGGTAAACTTTATAGTACTCGGAATAATTATATAAATCAAAATAATATACCTTGGGGGGAAAAAGACAATCCCTTTGGACATGCATTGAGCAGAAATAACTTCAGGAAATCATAGGAAGTGGAGGCTAGGGTTGGAGACTCTAATTGTTTCAAATCACCTTAAATGTTTCAGCCATTTATGAAGAAAATGGGTTTTGACACACACAGCTGATAATGCAAAATTATACTCCCTTCTCAAATCCCTTAAGATATTTCTGCTAGGCCTCAAAATATATTCATGCTAGGAAGTGTAAGGCCATATAAACTTTCTGTGGTTTGTTATTTTGGGTAGAGGAGAATTTTTTTGGAGCACCTTGTTATTGCTGGCATCCCATAGATAAATTGCTATCAATGGCTATATCATGCTGACAGCTGAGAAATTGATAGCAATTAATGATTTCGATGTACATCAACTTAACACCCTTTGTACTTACATTGTGTGTAAAGGGAATTGCTATCTACAGTTACAAAAAAATGTATATTGTATGCCCAAATAAGCCGGTAACAGTAAAGCTCTCATCTTTAAGGAATCCATACCATTTGATCATGGTAATGACATTTTTTAGCATGATGCTCCTCATATTGCTTCGTGGTACTGGCATTGGTGCAGTTTTAAACTGCATCTGTTTATACGTTACCTTCTTATGTTTAAAAAAGTTACTAAACCTTAATATTAGGTAAATTCCATTAGCTAGCATAGTAAAAATACCATCCTATACTTCACTACTCTGGCTGACAGATAAAAAGCAAAAATTAACAAAGAAACCTAAATTTTCAATTGCTAAGTCCCTTTCAATGACATAGGTTTTGTCTGCTAGCAACAGGAGGAAGGCAAAGTAGGAAGCACAATGTATAAAAGATTTTCATGTTCCTGACATTAGCGGACATCATAAGTTTGTAAGACACAACCAAATTTTGTCTGATGGAAATTAAGTGTGTGCACAATGAATGCACTAAAGGATGCAATGGAAAGTAAGTCAATCATGTAATGTGGTTTGTGCTTCCTAAAAATGGTTTACTACAGAAATAGGAAAAGGAATAATTGTGAGGAATGCTTACAGAATTAAGATTAGCATTATGTATTTACATTAAGAAGGCAAAGGGTAGAAAAGCCTCCCTCTAGCTACTCTTCCTAAATCCTGTGTGTTGATTGAGATGCCCTTTGTATGCAGGGTGAGGAAAAGTCATGGTAAAGTGAGTAAAGAGCAGCAGAGTTGGCTCCTTACAGGGATACTCCCAGGTTTGTCTGCCTTGCGATGTAAATATGCCTTGAACAGCTCTAGCTTTGATAACTTGTAGTCATTTCTTCAGTGCCTTTGTGGTTCCTAACAGCAATGAACAGGGATTGTTCTGTGCTTTACAGTTTCTTGGGCTGAGAGTTGGAGATTACAATGGGTGTGCTTAGCTTGCAAAAAAAAAAAGCTTAAAAAAAAAAAAAAGCTTACATTTCTGCAGGAAAGCTGTTTAAATATTTGGCTCATCTCGCTTTGAGGTAGCATGCTGTAGATATGCTACTCGTGAATGTAGCCTCTTTTTTTGCCTTGAATTGTGCGGGTCTTATTTTTGCAGTAGTCAGTTAACTTGGGGGAAAGCATTCTGTCTTCCAATACAGGTGTAGCATTTGTGGTTTCTTTGTGCTTTTAGATGTTACTGGCCTGGAGAATAAAATTGGGATACAGCATACACGTTTTCTCTTGGATGGAAAAATAGGTTGCTTGAAATAGTTTTCTGTGGTTTTGGTATGTAATTATTTATTTACAAGTGCTTATTCTTTTATTAATACAAGGTAAATACTGTAGAATAGCCATATAAATTTGTCAAAGCAGGATCTACATAACCTGTTGTGGTACTTTCAGGTCTCCTGAGTCCTTGTTTTCTTGTGTAATAGTTCTACCAGACCTGACAGAGCTCCAACCGTTGTTCTGGCACAACTGTGTTTCAGAGCTAAGACATTTCAAGAAATAGTAAAAACATAGCTATTTGTGTAGCATGAATAGATAGAGCCAGCACAGAACAATCTCTTCTGAATGCTATTTCCCTTTTTCTTTGCTTTGTTGTTTTGGATGATTTGGCTGCAGCTGCCAGCCTTTCCTGGAGTCATGCATTTTAATTCCTCTGTGTCACACAATGTGCTACAATGTAACCAACCCTAGGTTCTTCAGCCAAGTTGCAAGAATGAGTGGGTGTGGGTTTTTTCTATGATATTGCTCGTAGGCTAGACAGAAACTGTGTGCCTTGCTTCGCCTCTTCTGTTTCTTGTTTTGTGCTTGCGTTGCAGTAGTGCTGGATTTTTCTGGTGTGTGGCGTGGTTTTGCCTTACAAAACCTATTCCACTGGGAAGTTGTCTGCAATCTTGAGTGAGGGCTAAAGTTGGATACTCTCATACTTGCTATATTTGTAATCAGTTAATTGTTACGAATGGCTTTGTTCTGAAAACAGTACTAGGATGCTTTCAATAGAAATTGTAAAGCTTTCTGCAGCTGACTTGGGACTGGGAGATAAACTTTTGCAAGTCTTTAGGAGGGATCTCAGAGGGTAGGATTGGCCACCAATAAATACTTGTGATGAATAAGAACAGTCAAATAATGGAATTAAAGAAACTACCTTCAGTATCACAGTAGGTTAGGATAGGATACTTTGTGAAATGGTTTAGTTCTCAAACCAAAAATCCTCTTTTAATCATCTGCTCTAGGCCAGACCAGCTATTGACAGTATAGTCAGGTCTGCTGGTGCCTCTGGGCCAGGCTCCTGGTCTTCTACCTTTCACTACACCCATCAGGTGTGAGTAGCTTCTCAACAAACAATATTTTCTGTGTCACCTTATCTGATGATATCTAGAACTAATTCTAACTTGTAGCTGGCCATTTAACAAAAATGATTGTAGTACTTTTCTTTGAAAACGCTTAGATCATTGGAGTTAGCTATGGACAGTGAGCTAATATGGCAGTTAAACCTTTACATTCAAGGGGTATGAGAAGATACAGCTAGATAATGCTTATAGCTTCTGGATGGTGTGAAATAAAGTGCATACACAAGTTAAAAAAACCCTAAGAAAATAACACTTTGAAGCTTTCTGACTTTGCTCTAGATTAAACTCTTGATGTTATCAACCATATCCATCTAATTCTACTCTGGTACCGGGCTTCTCTTCTATGAGCTGAGGATTGTAAGTTTAGACAGGAGCATTTTATGGCAAGTAGGGGTATTGTCTCCAGGAGATAGGAGTTGAACTACTGCAGTAGATATGGAATTCTGAATGTATGGAAATAAACAGCCAATGCAGAGAGAAGATCTTAGAAAACATTAAGAAATCCATATGTAGTAATATCTTAAAACAGGAATAAAGATTTTATTAGGAAGTATTGCCTAAACTGTGTAGTATGGTTACAAACTGTCACCAAATCTTTCTGGCAAGCATCTTTCTTAAGCTTTCTTTCTGATGGTGCAATAGTTTTGTTGTTCCTCTTCTGAAGAGAAAAGGTTATCTTTTATGTATTAATGATGGGTAGAGATCTTGTCTGAGACATGGGCAGTAGACGGTAGACATACCTTGAAGAACAAATTAATAACACTAAACAGAATGTAGAGGATGAGAGCAAATGTTGCTTCTGTTTAGTGTCAGTCCACACTGTTCACCACAAGACCACAAAAATTAATCTTGCATGCTGCAGATGAAACAGTGGAGAACTAAGCTGGGCTTTTTTGGCAACATGCACACCAAGCTGAAATAGAAACAAAAAAATCTTGAGTTCTTTTATTGTTTATCTTGGGGAACAAATAGCTCACTGCAGAATAGAGCAAACTTCAGATAAGAGCCCTGACAGTGATATAGTATGATATAGTGTAGTACCACTTTATTTTTATAGCATCTTTTTTGGAAACGGTATCTCAAAGCCTTCACGTTGTTAGATAAAACAGATATAAAGTTAAATGGTAGCAAGAGAGAAATTAAGACTTTTAAGGAGAGAGGACACAATCTGTTTCCAGATGACATTTTGAAGACAGATGGTAAATCAGTATGGCAAAGACTTTTTTTTTTTT
>VZTU01015891.1:0-28384 GCA_013400835.1 Zapornia atra
CATGAGCCAGCAGTGTGCCCAGCGGGTCAAGAAGACCAACAGCATCCTGGCTTGTAACAGGACAGCATGGCCAGCAGGACCAGGGCAGTGATTGTGCCCCTGTACTGGGCACTGGTGGGACTGCACCTTGAGTGGTGGGTTCAGGTTCGGACCCCTCACTACAAGAAAGTCATTGACAATCTGGAGTGTGTCCAGAGAAGGGCAACAGAGCTGGTGAAGTGTCTACGAAACAAGCTTTAGGAGGAGTAGCTGAGAGAACTGGGGCTATTTAGCCTGGAGAACAGGAGGTTGAGAGAAGACCTCATCAACCAAAAAGCTAGTCATCTGGTGGCAGTGGATGCACCGCGGGATCAAAAATCATATGAATCCTGAAGGTTTAACATAGCACAGAGCTCTACCACCCAACACACTTGGGGTTCTGTGCTAATGGGCTGTGACCCTGGATCAGGCCAGCTGACCAGGACATTTTCCATCCATAATACATTCACCACCTAGTTTTTAGACGTCCCATTGCCAGTACAGAGGCAGCTATAAGGTATATTACAGTTTATCTTTTGCTTCATCACTCTAAATCTAATAACTGATTTCTAATTTTACATTTTAGTAAGTAACGCTCATTTCATTCTTACCTTAAAGCTTCCTTAATCATTTCAGTGATTTTAAAATTTCTTGGCACCGTGTCACCCAAGGAAGAGCAATATTAAAACAGAGCCAGCTTGCCGTGCCAAACATCCCGAAGCAGTGTCAGGAGTCCCCAAGCTGGCAACTGCGGAGCTGCTGCAAAGCTGGCAACTGAGTTTATGGAGAAGGGACTCTCACCAGCAAGTGTTAATCAAAGCTGCAGCAATATTCAACAAGGCTGCGAGGGGAGAGACCACAGGGTCTCCATACAGTTGTAGCATTGAGTTTATAGCACATATGCAGTGAGTGAGCTAAGAATGTGTTTTGTACCAACCATGGTTCTGATTGAAAAATATTGCGGGATGGTTGTCATGCATGGAGTTATCGAAGGATTTTGTCTTGTTACACTGATTTGCTAAAAATAGACTACAGGTTGCTCTGATTTTTAAGGTGGAACAGCCAGGATATCAAAAGTTTCAGAGCCATCTGCTGCACATTTGGATTCACATGGCTTATTTCAGGCGTCTGCACTAAACCAGGATGAATGACAGCCCGTAGAATGGTCTAGGCAGCTTGTTGAAATGCAGGTGCCTGTGCTGTAGATGCACCCTTGCTCAGGGGCATCCCAAACTAGTGCTAGTTTCAGAGGGTAATTCAAAATCACTGACATTGCTAAGAACATTTCCACTTGTTATAATAAGGATTACATGTGACCCTAGAAATTTAAATGACTGAGCCCGTATCAAGACTTGTTTTCACCAAGACTGTATCCAAACAGGAGTTTATTTCTCCAAGCCAGGATCCATGAGTCAAAGCAGGGTGATGTTGGAGAACCTGAACTGCCCCAAGTGTAGCTCTGGGTGTAATTTCTCTTTCTCCAAAACTGTAAAAACCTGGATCTTCCCCCACAATAAAACCAAATTTTAAATGCTTTACAAGTTTTAGATGTGGTTTGATTTTGGGGCAGGAAAAAGGGTCCCTTTTTGGGTTTTTTTTTAACAGAAATGCAAAACTATCATGTACAATTTATATTAAACTAACATACCCCACTGACATGATACCATTATGCAGGATAAACGAAAGCAGAGCCCTTGCTAATCTTAGAGGCGCAGGTCTGGAAGCAGTCTCCAGGGCAGTGGATACCTCATCCACATTCCAGGCACTGAAACTCCCGGCCTCATGCAGCGACTCTGGGAGCTGCTTTTATGAAGATGATTATCTTTCTTAACCTCTATGTAAAATTCATAGAAATGGAGAGTGCTGAGAGCCAGGATTCACTTTACATCAGTCATGGTAATAGTCTGACACTCCTGAAGTCCTTATTATTCCATACAGCCAAGAAAAAAATAATATATATATATTCAGTTTTCATTGAGATTTAGGATAGACAGGGCAAAACCTGGGTTACAGAACCAGTCCTACCTGCCTAATTCATGAAATCATTCCATGGGAATGGACTTTTGTCACCTAAAGAAGTTCTGCCTTTAATCATGACATCAGGAGAATCACCTCTCAGATCTGCTAGAATGCAGAACTGCCCTGGATTGCCTCAGAGAGCAGCTTGGGACAGAAAATAGCATTAACTAGTCTCTTAGTCTTCTTTGTTACCTGGAACATAATAACATTTCTTCATAAAATAAAATGAGGCAAAGTCACAGATTTATTTACACAGTTAGTGAGTTGTTATTCCAGGGCAAAAAAATAAGTAAAGCAGTAGCAAACCTGATGTCTCACCTGAGTTTGTTTCAAAGAAGAGTGGTTTTCAGGAAAATTTTCAGAGAAAAATGAAATTTGAAATGAATGAAAAATGAAAAATGAAAAATGAAAATTTCTCTGAAATTTTCAGAGAAATTTTCAGGTTTTCAGAGAAAAAATACAGAAACATTGATTGCATGGGCAGAGCCTTAAATTTGGGTGGAGCTCACTGTCATTTTCATGGGAGAATTCAGCATATACATAATTTCAGGTTATTATCAAAATTATAAGAGAAAGGACTTCACTATGGCCCTGCCAACTGGAGTTTCCTTCTAGCTAAGGCCTGTTCATAATGATGCTTAAAGCCAGTCATTATTTCCTGCTCCAACTTTATTGTTAAGGGGAATATTGATGAAACAAAAGATACAAATGAGATTAAAGCTGTTTGCATGCTGGTGTTTTAATCAGGGGCTTCCAAGTTCTGTTTTGGAAGCTGCAATGAAGACTGATAAAGATGTGGATAAGTTACCTCATTAGGAAGAGTTCTGGGAATCAATCTAGTGTTTCATTTCTTTGATTTTTTTTTTTTTTCCTAGGGATTACATAAGAATTTGTAGGAGTAGTATTCCCCCTAGATACAACTGAGAGAAATGAAATCTTGGTGCTTTCACACAGTAAAATACCATCTGCTTCTATTTAAGAAATCCATGATAATGGAACACAAAACACTTTGATCAGATGTTTAATGTGACTTTAAGAGTTTTGAATTAGTGTTTCAGATCAGCCTTGCAGAAAGTTGTCAGCTCCAAAATTGCTTCTCAGCTCTTTCCCATGGTGACCACAGAAGAAAAAAAAACAGTATTTCATTCTCTGAGAAGAATTTAAAAAACCAACCTGCCCACAAATTTGATGATTTTGTTATAAGCACAAGAGAAAACCCTGACGTGTTCTCAGAGTGCACACAGCTATAAACATCAGATTTGGGTCAGATCAAATGAAATGGCTCTTACACTGAATCATCTATTCAAGAAGCATTTAAAAGTCTCTTTCTGTAGACTGTAAATGGGAATTTAATGTCCCAACATAGTCTGCAAAAAGAGTACCTCACAAAATGAAGATTAAGTAGAAAGTTAAAATGGCAGAAAGAGTCTTCTCTAACCAACCCACAGTCCCCTCACCCCCCAAAAGAAAAAAAAAAAAAAGATTAGGAACCTCAGGAAGAGTTTCATGCATTTCAAAATAAATGACTATGACTGACTGCAGGGGCACTGCTGGGACCTCACAGGGATCTCTTTGACCGTGGTAGGACATGGCCAAGGGAATGGGGAACAAAACCTGGTGTTGCTTTAGACTGGGTCAGGACAGTATACTTGCTCAGGTTTAACTTGGAAAGTGGAAAGAGGACCCAACCAGGTGGGTGAGGCAGTCCTACCATGAACAAGCTGAAATGGGAGTGAAGCAGCTTTAGAGACCAACGGGCTGAGGCAGCTGCAACAAGCAGCCAAGGTCACACTGGCAGGGCTGATACCCACAAAGGCAGGGAAGAGGAGCCACTTTAAGAAGACATGGTCATTAGCTAAGGACTCAGCAAGTTCTTCCTGAGCATCACCATCACATGCTGTTGCCATTGGGCTGGTGTTGTATACAAACCTTGTCTTTCTGTAAGAGGATTCGGTCTTACTGGAGGTGGGTGAGTTCTTACAGATCTTCAAGATGGGAAGGCTCCATACAGTGTGGGCAGGCATACAGAATCATGGAATCACAGAACAGTTTGGGTTGGAAGGGACCTCAAAGCCCATCTAGCTCCAACCCCCTGAAATGGGCAGGGACACCATCCATTAGATCAGGGTGCCTAAAGCCCCATCCTACCTGGCCTTGAATCCTGCAAGAGTCCCAGGGGCAGCCACAGCTTCTCTGGGCACCCTGTGCCAGGTCCTCACCACCCTCACAGGAAAGGATTTCTTCCTAATATTTAATCCAAATGTACCCTGTTTCAGCTCAAAGCCATTACCCCCTGTCCTATCACTACACTGGCAGGCTGCTCTAAGGTCTCCCTGGAGCCTTAGTTCATCTTTTCCAGGATGAACAAGCCCAACTCCCACAGCCTGTCCTCATATGGGAGGTGTTCCAGGTTGTGGCCCTCCTCTGAACCCATAGGTCCATGCCTTTCTTATATTGGGGACCCAGAGCTGAACACAGTACTTCAGGTAGCATCTCACAAGAGAAGAGCATCTCACAAGAATCTGAGACAAGATTTCCTTGGACTGTCTGGTGAGGAGGAATAGCCCTGTCACAGGAAAGCCACACATTTTCTTGTATCTAAATATTCCATGGTCAGTTCTTCATGGCCATCCCTGGTGGTTACAGAGGTCACAGCAAACTTTCTAAAGCTTGTGAAACATGGCTGGGCTGGGTAGATAAGAGTGGTCCATGGTTGTTTGCACCTGGGCAGCTGCTGGCAAGATATGTTTATACTCTATTAAAAATACTCATGAAAGCCTGGAAGACTCATATGTGTTGATGTGTTTCCCAGTATCACAGAATTACAAGGTTGGAAAAGACGTTTAAGATCATCAAGTCCAACCATTCCTGTCCTCTGCTAAACCATATCCCTAAGTACCTCATCTACCCATCTTTTAAACACTACCTGAAGTACTGTGTGACTCAACCCCCTCCCTGGGCAGCCTGTTCCAGGTTCCTGACAACTCTTCAGTGAAGAACTTTTTCCTAACATCCAGTCTGAACCTGCCCTGGTGCAGCTTGAGGCCAATTCCCCTTGTTCTATTACCTGTCACCTGGCTGAAGAGTATACATCAAAACATATAAAAAATTGTGGTGCAATGTAGAAGCTGGAAAAGTCCCTGTTCCTTTCTGTAAAAACAATTAATTCCCTTCTATTATTGTTGATAACAGGGGTGGGTTTTTTCCTCAGTAAGTTACATAAATTCTGGCTGTACCAGTCTTTACTATCTGAAATTCAAATGGGCTTCAGAAAACATATCCTAAATTAGTAAAATTCCAGGTTCCTAACATTTTATTATTTAGAGTTCATATATTTATCTGGGTTTGTCTGGAAAAAGAGGGTTAAAATCAAACATTTGTGCCCTACCGAACACTGGGACAAATAAACCTTTTAAAGCAAAAGAGCAGTTAATGCAATTTATTCCCTTTACCCAGTTAAGGAAAAGCTAAATTAAATTAATTTTCTAGATGAGTTACAGTGAAAAGCAAATGCCATATGGCTTTCCCCAGGATTTGTTAACCTATATTAAGTGATAATTGAAATCAGATGACTTTTAGATTATTTGGGCTAGGTTATTTTAAAAGCATATGGAAATGGGTACAGTTTAAATCTCCAGAGATATTAGCAAGCCTGCCCTTTCGCCTATGAATGACGTTCTTTTAGATTACAATGGAAGTGAGATGCCCAGCTCCTACCTTCAAATCTCACCTCCACTACCAGTTCCACCCCAGATACAAGCATAGTGCATGCTTGTGATGCTCGTAAGCCAGCAAAAGCCCCCCAAAATCCATTCTTTGAACCATCCAGCTGCTACAGCATCGAATACTCAGATACCAAAATACCACAGCTCAGACCAGCCTAGGTTTGCTCTAATTCCTTCTGTCTTTCCCATGTAGTTTGTACACTTGACACCCCCTCAGTTTTTCCCACTTTGCAGCTAGTTTGTACAGGAAAAATTACACAAGATGTAAGCACATTAGAGAGAGTCCAGAGGAGGGCAATGGGGATGGGGAAGGGTCTGGAGGGAAAGTCTTACAAGGAGAGGCTGAAGTCCCTGGGTTTGTTCAGCCTGGAGAAGAGGAGGCTGAGGGGAGACCTCATCGCAGTCTGTGGCTTCCTGACAAGGGGGAGCAAAGGGGCAAGCACCAATCTCCTCTCTTTGGTGACCAGGGATAGAACCCAAGGGAAAGGCGTGAAGCTGTGCCAGGGGAGATTTAGGTTGTATATTAGGAAGAGGTTCTGTACTGAGAGGGGGGTCAGGCACTGGAACAGGCTCCCCAGGGAAGTGGTCACAGCCCCGAGCTTGGCTGAGGTCAGGAAGTGTCTGGACGATGCCCTCAGTCCCATGCTCTGGCTGGGCTGGCCCTGTGTGGAGCCAGGAGTTGAACTTTATGATCTTTATAGGTCCCTTCCAACTCAGGAGACTCTATGATTCCATGATCAGTGAATTGAGTACCTGGACTGAAAAAAACTACACCCTTACCAAGACAAATAAACTGTTCAGATGTAATCATGATGAAATTTTTAAGAATATAACCTTTAATTTCTGTGAAATATACCTTTGGGTTTCCCAATACACTTAATGCCTTCCTAGAAAAGCTTTAGTGAACAAATAGAAAATGCTGAGGTTTGTTCATTCTGCAAATTACTGTAGCCTCATGAAGACACACTCCTTCTTCTCATTTGTGCTAGCTGCAGAATCACTTCCAAATTTGCCTAGAATCTAATAAATCATTCACATTACCACTTTTTTTTTTATATATAGATGAATATTCATGGTGCTGGTTTGCAATTATAATTTGTAGGTTGCTAAATTTCTGGCAAAGTTTGCACAGAAATAACTAGTTCCTTTTTCATTTTAATTGCCACACATCTTCAAGGCACTTGTTGAATCCACCTGTAAGAATTCAGAAGAGCACCATCAAGTAGTGAAACTCGAGGTATGCAGAGCATGTCACCGAGAAAGACGCAGGTGAAAGCTCTGATAGGAGAGAGAGGAACAGTTAGAGGAGTATTCCCTCTTCAGTTCCCTATTTCTTTTTCTCTTTCCTTCTGGATGTCCACAAAAATCGATGCAAGCAAAGTCTGGGAGCAGGCAGAGCTGAAGTGTCATCTCTGGCCTTTTCGTGTGTCATTCTGGTGCTCACGGCTATGTGAGCTTCCCCCCATTTGGCAAAATAAAGCCTGAGCCATTTTCTCCTCTGGGAATAAAGCAGAGAGCTGAACACCAGGCTTGAAATAGCTGCACACCAGGCATGAAATTTCCCTTCGGTATGAAAGCTAATTTGTGTAGAGGGAGCATCTGTTCAAGAAGTGATTCTGCTCGTATCTCCTCACTGAAGTACTGATGATGGGAGTTGGGTGAGTCAGTCCTTTGCAGATGAGGTCTCCAGTGGGGTGCTGGCTCTACAGATAACCTACAGCTTCCTGGAGGCCAGCTCAACTGCAATCCTACTGAAGTTAGCGGAGATGCACAACACAGAAAATCATCCTCTGGTGCAACCGCCTTTGGAGAACCTCACCTGTTCCCATCCTGTTCATATGTAGTCTTATTCAAATGTAACGACATCAATTACATCAGAAACTTCCTCATTAAAAATGGAAATAATTGCAATGGCAAACCAACCACATGTGCTTTGATTCAGGGATGATTTTTAAATCTCAGATCTCCTTTTACGGAGCTGAATTATCACAGGGTTTTCCATGTCAGCTCAGATTCTCGGTGATTTTCTGAAGGCTAAATACTGCAATTTGCTTAATATTTTAACCCTGTAAAACATCCTAAGGACATTAAAACACCCATGAAACTTAAACACAAATGGTGAGTGAGGTTTCTTTCATTTATGCAGTATAGTCCCTTTGGTTTTATCAGAGCTCTTGCAGGATCCAGATGGCTCCTAATCAAAGGTCAGGTCCAAACACAAACCTGCCTTTTTCTTTCCCCTTCTTTCCCTCCCCCTCCTTCCTCACTTTTTTCCCCCTTCTAAATCACTATTACCCTAAATAGGATACAAAAGCCTGGGCTATAAGCGAGCATTCACTTCAGGGGTTGCCAGACAATTAAGCTATTTTGTCTCCTAGCAATAGAGTGACAATCCAGCCACTTCTTGCAAAAAAATCTGTACTGCTGCTGTGGACTGACTCCGTTTTCCCTCCCTCTGAACCGAGCTCTGCTGCTCATGAAGCCCTGCCTGACCCAGCCTGCAGACACAGAGCAGCTCAGCCTCACAAAGCCAGGCCACAGTGAGTCAGCAGGGCAGCTTCCCTCAACACCACACTATCACGACACCTCTTACTGCCCTTGCAGAGCTGTCCCAGTCCCACCAGTCCCAGAGCCACCAGTCCCAGTGGCTGAAGATGGAGCTGGGTTCTGCAGAGCAAAATTTTAGGGTCAGTGCTCTTTAATGTTTTCGTAAATGACCTGGACACAGCAGCTCATTAAGTAAGTTTGCTGATGCTGCTAAATTAGGAGGAGCTGTGGACTCCCTTGAGAATAGCAAGGCCATACAAAGAGATCTGGATAAGCTAGAGAGCTGGGCAAGCAACAACCCCATGAAATTTAACGAGAGCAAGTGCTGGATTCTCCACCTGGGACAGAAGTGGATTCTCCACCTGGTTATACAAACAAACAAACAAACTGGGGGATGAGAGACTGGAGAGCAGCCCTGTGGAAAGAGATCACAGAATCACAGAACGTTAGGAGTTGGAAGGGACCTCAAAAGATCATCTAGTCCAACACCGCCGCCAGAGCAGGATCACCTAGACTAAATCACACAGGAACACATCCAGGTGGAGTTTGAATGTCTCCAGAGAAGGAGACTCCATAACCCCTCTGGGCACTCTGTCCCAGTGCTGTTCCAGTGCTGTTCCAATCTGTTGAAGATCCAGGGGTTTGGGTTGATGCCAAGTTTAATAATAGGAGTCAAAAGTGTGTCCTGGCAGCCAAAGGGCCAACCATGCCCTGGGGTGCATCAAGCACAGCGTAGGTAGCTGTAGGGAGGTGCCTGTCTCACTCTGCACTGCACCGGTGCAGCCCCACCTTGAGCACTGTGTGCAGTTTTCGGCACCTCAATACATGAAGGACACCAAACTATTGGAGTGTGTCCAGAGCAGGACAAGCAAGTGGTGAAAGGCTGTGAGGGTGAGACAGGAGGAGCAGCTGAGATCACTTGGTTTGTTCAGTTTGGGAAGAGAAGGCTGAGGCATGACATCACAGAGAGGAAGGAGAGGCGAGCATCATGCCACTAACTCTCACCAGAACATAGAGGTATTATGGTTGGCTAGGAAAGCCTAGAAGTTTGAAAGTTGAAGGAAGATGCATTGCCATGCAGGCAGCCTGCAGGAGCTCACAACCATCTCTGCTCCTTATTCACAAGAAAAGACTTAAGATTTTTTGACAGAAATCCCTTGTTGGATATGTGCCCTAGAAATGGAAACACAGGCAACTGTGCGTGAAAGATTGTCAGGACAGAAATTAGCAGGGTATAGGCAAAGGATAAAGAGGCTTTGCAAGTGCCTGTTTCCCACTTCTTTTTCTTGACAAATGCTGTTCTGAAACCCTACATTGTAAGCACATTGAACTATGCTGCTATTACCTATTTTTTCACTTGAGAAACGTATTGATTTAACATGTTCTAGGAAATCTGCATTTCGGAGGATGCTCTTTTATGGTCTTAAGTCAAACCATGGGCTGCTTGGAGCAAAAAGAGATCCTGCAAGTCTCTTTAGATCTGTCAAAGAAAATGGGAATGTGAAATTACATTCTAGTAAGGATATCCCCAATGAGATTGATTTCTCCATAACAATTAACAGAACTCTAATAACAGGAACGGTTTTCTGGAGCTCCTGAAATCACAGCTCTTCAAGTTAATTCTGATTCAGCATTATGGAGTTTACTTCCATAATCAAGATGATAACCTTTTCAATCAACACATGGGAGCTGCAGTGCTGTGTGTTCCCAGTTTTTCATGGCTATAAAAGATGTATGTGTAATGGTTTGTACCTTCCCACAGAATGTTGATAGGGTAAGACTGTGAGCTCAGCCATAGACAGGTCCTTTCTGAGGTCATTAAATGTTGGAAACAAACTGTCAGCACCTAAAACCCCAATCCTATCTGCAACTGAAGAAAAAAAAAATTAGACACATAATTAATCTAAATAAGTCTGGAAAGCATGGCTCACAAAAGGGAAAAGGCACCTCTTTTCCTCCATTTATTCAAAAAAGGTTAAAAGGTGCTTTGTTCAGAGGTGCCTTGTTCACAACCTGTACAAGAAACATATTTTGGATGCTAGGTGGTTCCTTCCCCCAAGATAACGTAATGAGAATCAGCTCCAGCTGGAAGCTGATGCTAAATAATTTCATATTAAAAAAAGACAAGGCATAGAAAGGTGACAGGAAAGGTGAGTCATGGAACAACGTGTGTACGGTTGTGTGGGTTTTATATTACCAGAAATCTTTAAATCATGGCCAGATGTTATTCTGAAAGGTCTGCTGCAGCTAAAACAGAATTTCCCACTCCATGCAGAACTACCAAGATGGATTCAGAGGTTTGTGCTATGCAAGAAGTGAGTTACTTAGTCAGAGGCACAACAACGGGCCCTTGCAGCTAAAACCTGATTTTGTGACACTACTGAAAGTTGGTGTGAATGCAAAATGACACTGCTAACAACAGGCACGTGAGGTCTCAAAATGCAACTCATAAACTCTCATTGAGCAGAAGATGATACTTAGCACAGCAGTCACCTCTCCAGGAGCAAAAGGCTTGAGAGGGAGAACAAGAAACCTGCCAGCAAAGGTGGTTTCCAGCACTGTATACTGGATGTTATGGTGACTGTTTGCCTACATCCACTTCCTAAGTCAAGAAGTTCTTTCTCTCTGCCCCTCTCTCTGAGCACTGTGGAAAGGGAGGTACATAAAACCCCCACTGCAACAGTAACAGAAAAAGATCAGATGAGACAAAGCAAACAGCAGCTGGCTTGACAAATATGAATTTTATGTAATGGTCATAAACAACAGGCTGCAACTGTGGATGCTAATAAAGTGAGAACAAAGGTCAAATCTTGCTTTATAACAACCTGATTTGGTTCTCAACAAAAATAAAACAAAAGCTTGATTTACAAAATAACCTCTATTTGGGTCTGTGAGTAATGCAGATGACTTCCCCACACCAGCAATGCCTCAGGTCCTAGCATGTACAGAAGTGGTGCCTCCAAAGAAACCAGGCATGAAAAGGCACCTGGGAGATTGAAATTGCTGCTGATCCTGATGACCAAACTCCCTGTTTCATAGTATTCCTCAGTCTATTGATTCACATCCACCTGCCATCTCTTCTCTAGTAAACAGACAGTAAAATGTTTGGAGGAAAACCACCTTTTTTTTTTTCTTTCCGTGTGTGGTGGGTCACACAAGAGAGTTCTGGTCTTGCCTTTGATACTTTGGATCTATGGAAGCAGTTGCAACAGTAATAGACAATATTTCATCCTTAACCACTAACGTGTGCAGAGCACCTGGGAATAAGCAGAACTCGCGCTGCCATCCATGCACTGATGTTTAGGGAAGGATTCAGCAGTTACACAGATATTTATTCATAGCAGGTCAAAACCTGGGGAAGGTCAGCCTTGCTGAGGTCATTGCTGGAGTTGGTTTCTACCCCATCTGCTCGAGTGAGATTTCGGATGCAGCTGTGCAAGCACACCAGGGGCAGGATGCTGAGCCACAAGGATGTCGATACTGATCCACAGTCTCAGCTCCTATGAGAAGCATTAGCCCTCAGATACCTGTAAGTAATAATAATCAGATTTCATGCTTATCACAGGAAAAAAACCCTAATTGTCCTAATAGCATCATAAACAATTTATCCTATTATTTATTTCTTTGTTTCCTATTGCAGTAACCTGAACACAGATGGCCAGGAAATAGTTTTTCCATCATGTGACATATGGGGTTTACTGTCAGCTTGCTTTCTGCACCATGGAGTGAGGTCATTTGTCAAAAGGTAGAGGGAAAAGAAAAAAAAACCCCAAAAAAAACCCCACCAACATTTGAATAGCCAAGAAGTTTTTATTAAATGTATTAACTTGGGCTGGGGTCATAAACCTCTGAGTCCAAGCCATCGTGAAAACAGCTGCTTCCAAGGCAGAGAAACCTTGGACTGACCCAATGATTATTTGATTGATTAGACAAAGTGTAAAAAATCTCACAGGAGAAACTAAGAATCCCACCAAGGAGCCAACAGGGGTGGTGCCTGCGGTATTCAGGAGGCAGACCGAGGTTTGGGACATCACCCTGGGTGAGGATTCAAGCCTGGTACAGTCACACACCTTCTCCTTCATCTATTGGTTTTGTTCTGCCTCTGCCACAGGGAAAATTTACTTTTGGAACTCAGAGGAAAAGATTCAGAGGCAAAGAAGCTTTTCTCCAGCTTCTTGTGCTCTAATGAGGATTGTGGCTCTCAAATTATGATGGACAAATGGCCACACATCCTCCACACGGTAAGCAGCATATCTCAAATTGTCTAAATGTTAGAAGTCAACCTTAAAGAAACAATTTCAAATTCAAGAAATAAATTAATACTGATGTTTGTTAATTATGTAGTTTGGGGACACTGCATCGATATTTATCAAACTTCACAGCATTTTAAGCCAGTAAATAATGTTCTCTTTCCCTCAAAAAATTGAAAACCTGACAGGTTCATAATGATGAGAGGGGGAAAGAGGTGTTAAAACACCCTAGAATACAACAGTACTGGGACTGGCATTTTAAATTGGTCTTGCACCTTTGAGTGGAACTAAACTCTGCTATAACCATGTTATGAAACTGTGAAAACCTGTACAGGACCCCAAACTGGGATGTGTCTCACCATGAGAGCAGCTGTGTTACAGATGATGCCCCAGAGACTAATACATTTTAAAATGATAGCTGAGACTTTTCATTCTTGGAGAAAGAAAAGAATACATTTTTTTTAAAAAAGCTATTTTTGTTTAGGTAGGGTTTTCTTATTGAAAATTGAGCTTAAAACTCCTGTGTGTGTGCGTGATCAAATCCAAATGTTGTTACCAATAATAGCTTTATCAACAACTTCTCTAAAGAAAAAGGGGGAATTGAAAATGTAATTGTTCGATCTTTTGACCAGGAAAACACATAAGTACTTCATGCAAAGTTAAGGAGCAACGTAGAGTTGAAGTGAGGAGACAGAACTGTGTGTGTGACCCTAACAATACACCACACTTCTTCCTATTTACAGTATTCAGGGATTTCCTATATACAGATGCAGGACAAAATGAATTTGCACAGAGCTCTTCAAAACAAAAGGCAGTGTTTACCTGCAATGAGCAAACAGGGATGTTTCCAAAGAAATCTGTCTCTCATCCATGCTGCTGGGCTATTGACAAAATGGGTTTTTTCAGGTTTTTCTTCTCCTTGTGATAAACACTCTGGATCTTGACTCACTTTTTTCCTATTGCCAAAGCACAAAATAGATATTTGTGTTAATTTACTAAGAAATTCCTTCTCTTTGCAATTTTTTTTGAGTCTAACCAATGTAATGAAGCTGTATAGAAATAATTTCTGGGAAAACACATCATGCTTTTGTCACTTCTTCACCGTTATATTCACATCTCTCTCGGCTTCTCGTGCACATAATGGAGCTATTACACACTATGAGGTTAAAAAATAGCTGCACAGAGAAAACTGAACTCAGCTGGCAGATTCCATGAAGGCCACAGAGTGAGAGAGACTTCACAAAATTTCACACAGCACTCAGGGAAAATATTTTATCCTGGTAAATTTAGATAGGGTTCCACATCCAAATCCCTTGATCTGGATGCTACCAAATCTGGGAGAAGGCTGGATGTAGATATAATCTCTACGAGTGGCCTTTGCTGCCTCTCAGCCTTGACTTCAGATATGAGCAGCTTCAAATTTAGGAAATATTCAGAGATGAGTTTGGAGCACGTTGGAAATCTGTACCTGAAACCTAGTTTTTAAAGCTGGAGTCTGGTTTTCCTGCTACCCATGAACAGCATCTTAGAGTTAAGGCAATTCCATCAGCCTGAAAGAGGAGGATAGAAAATGCTAGATCTTCTCTATTGTCAATTAGAAGGGCTTCTATGGTCAAGTCATCATTCAGAAGGGAAAGGCAGAGGAAAAAACACAGGACTTGGTGTGCAGCATCCTGCATCAGAACTGAGAGACTTAACTGGCCTGACTCACAACTGCTGCTGCCACAGCAGGCAGCAAACAGCTCTGAGATTAAAGGCACAGTAAAGAAAAAAACAAAACCAAAACCACAATAAACCTCCCCAAAAAAACCCCAACAACCAATTAAATCACCGATTTCAGATGACTGATTTCAGCCATATCACTGCATACATACCAACAGTATTTTTGTGTTCTTTTAGTGAATGAAAACCTTCCAATGGTTACTGTCAGTTGGAACGTACTCCTCTTGGCTTCATTTCCCTATTTTCCCACTTCCTTTTCACAGCTGTGTGTGACACCTAATACACACTACAGGGATACATGAATTACTAAAACCAATGCTTTTTTTTCCAAGAGGATTGAGGTGCTATGAAATACTTGCAAGGGCTGATGTTACAATTTGCATTCTTTCAGCCACACAGCCAGTTTGGTTATTTATCAATTTATTTTTTTTCATGTATGTCAACAGAACTGGTTTTTTTTTCCCCAAATACTTAGGAGTTGCTAGGCTCTCTGATCATAGGGCTGTTTGCCACAGCTGCCAATACTTCTGATATTACATATGGCAAATATTTCTAATTGGCATAGCTGGCAACAGTTCTCAGCAGGGGATTTGCAATGAAAAGTCTAAAAAGGGATTTGCAATTCTTGTGCAAGGACCTCAAATTCAGGATCTTTAAATTCTCTGACTCCCTGAAAAAGACCCTAAGTACCCAAATATCTATTACAAAAATTGTATAGCATTAGCACATGTGTTCCTGATGTAAATTCACAGAACCAGGGATGACTGAAGTTAAGAATATATTTATGCATTTACACACTGGGAATCCTGAGGGCAGATATTTTTAATCTTTCAGTGCTGGAAAAGGTGAAGATACTGCTCATATGGATCCTCACATTGTCCTAAAGGAAGGAACGTGCAAGAAGTGGATCTCAAGACTACGATCCTAACGCTGATGAGTATTTTAATGTTCACTTTACTGTTCACTTGAGGGGAAAAAAAAAAGTGGTTTTGTAATTCTTTTTTCTTCTTGTCAATCCTGTAAGCAGAGATGATTTTTCCCCCTGAACATAGATTTTTCTGATCACCAGTGACATGCCTCATCAGCTGCAGAGATAAAAAAGAATTTACTACCTGTACAGATAACTCAGAATCACCTGTTAGCAGCAGGCCAGGTATCCTTTCACTGTTTGCTAGATTGATGGCTAGAACTGGCTTTTTTAATGATATAATGCCTCATTTTCTCCTGGTAGCTTTGCCTTGTTATCAATGTTTGAAAAGGGTGTGTTTCTGAGTTTCAGAAATATTTTGGATTCAGTGAGAGAAGGAGATGGAAATACAGATTGTGCTTCTAGCTGAAATGTCCCTTCCAAATTTCGTATTGTCGAGTGACCTCTGCCATCACCAGCACCTCAAGCTTCTGTGTCCTGCTCCTTCTAGATAATGAGTTGTACCAAAAGGTGCTCTGCCAGCAGCCACACACCACAGTTAAAGATTTGTGCTGATTTAATTTGAAAACAAATTCATCTCAAAAACAAGTGAGCAGATGAAAAGAGAAATTATAATGGGAACCAGGACGGAGGTTGCAATACAGCAGTCACTGCTACAATACAGGAAACCAGCCATATGTTCACTGGTATAATATTTTGTGCATTATTTTAATTCTGGTTGGCATAAGATGCTTAGAAAGCTTTTAGAAAAGAGTTGAAGGAATGAGTCTGATATCTGAAACATAAATACCACTCACTTCACTAGTAAGAGTGGTCCTACCAGCTAACTCCATCAGTTTAAACTGAAAATCTTTTGAAAAATAGTGGGCAGATTGTGACAAGAGTTAGCCAGGTGGGATAAATGCCAATTTACAGCAGTATAAATAAGGAGGTTATGACCCACTTGGCATGAGGGAAAAAAAAAAAAAAAGCAAAAGCAAGCACATAAAAATCCTCCAGATGCATTCAAATCCCTAAGAGGATCATTCCTTTCTGTCCATAAAAGTGAGGGAGTAATATGTTTCAATGCTATAGAGAGAAACTGCCACTATCAAAATCATCATAATGAAGAAACTCAGAGTAATGCACATCATTCTTATACTTGAAACAAAGTTTTCTGCTTGGGTATGATTTGATTTCCACTGCAGACAGCATGCTGACATTTGCTAATGGATTAGCACATCATTCTGCATCACATCAAATATACTGCAGCAGTATAACCTCTGGCCCCACACATATGGTTGCTATTTGATATCAATGTGACTTGCAGCTGCCTCAGCCCCAGGTGAGCTGACATGTTTGTTACTGCCCACCAGAGCAGAAATCTGCCCTGTAACTTGGACTTGTGGGGGAGAGGGAGTCTCAGCCAGCAGAAAAAAAACCCTGAAAATTAAGTCTTATTAGTTTGATCCCTGTTTGAGCTGACTGTTTGCTGAATCCTGAAGCTCTTAGCTGGAGATCTCCTTGCCATGATCCTCTGTAGCCCAGACTCCGGGACAGCACTTCAGCTTTGCCCAGCACTTGCTCCATAGCTGGCTCCGCTGGGAGGTAAGGGGTGACTGCACACCTTTCACTGCAACCATGTGAGTTCCCAAATCGCTGAAAACATACATAACTGAGCTTCAAAAACAACCACCCAAACCCTATGGGGTCAAAGCACTCCAGAGGGAAGCACAGCCATGCTCCCATCTACAGGGACAGGCCAGCCAGGGAACTAGAGGATAATCTGTGATTAGGACAATCCTCAGGCAGTATGTCACCCATCTGATTGAGACAAGAGAGGGGTTGGAGTGTCCACCATGTCTTTGGTGAACAGATCCCTGAAGTTGCTTTCATTTTACAGGGCTAGAGCAGCCCAGAGGTTGCTATCAGCAACTGGACTGGATAAATCAGTACTCTGGGAATGAGGAATTTCTCTTGCAGTCTGAAGACATTTGCAAAACCCTTTACCTGAGCTGGGGGATCATTGCTGAAGCACAACCAAAGGGCAGGACTGAGATGTATTCAAGAGCTCCAAGGCTTTTTATTGCTGAAAGCAGAACTCACAATTCAGTTTCTCTTTTGATAAATCCACAGTTTGCAGTTACAGACACTTAAGGGCAGATTTGTTGCTTAAGAGCAGAACCTGCCATACCCCCAACTCTGATCTTGGCAAATGTAACAGTGAAGAATCAACTTCCCACTCTTTTGTTTGAAATGTGGCTGTCAGTAAATGCTGATTATAAACTCATTTTTCCATGAGATCCATGTCCTCATCCTTTCCCTCCACTATGTAGAAGTATCAAAAAATGCAACAAAGAGGAAAGCTGGTTATACGGTACAGGTGGGATGTACAGTGCATGATGATGGTAGATGGGTAGTTCCTGCTCCATCAGAGTACCATTCAAGCAACTCAGAACTGAGGTTTGCTGTAAACCAGAAAAGACAGACAAATAACCCTCATCTGGACTGGACAATCTTCCTACTCATTCACTCTCTACAGAGTCACACCATTAGTTGGTCTAAATCTGCCCAGCTCGACTGGCTCCACTGCAGTGGAGTGAGCTTACAGCAGAGATTTATGCATCCCTAGAAAGGTAAGGGTTGTTGGGATCATGGAGAGGCAAGTCCATCTGTAGCCTGAAGAAGTGGATTTATCCTTCTGACTTCTGCAGAAACTGCTAGAGAAAAGGACTTAATAAAAACAAAATAGAGACACAAAGCATTGAAGTAAGTGGGGGCAAAAGACCAGTTGCATCAGATAGTCCCTCACACCAAAGAAGGGATAGATACCAAAAGCAATGAGTTTTCCACAAAATGAATTTCACCTTTCATTCAGAGGCAGAGAGCAGACAGCAGACATCAGACCACAGACAAAGGGACTGAACAGCTCACAACCACCAGTGAATGATTTAGACCTCGTGGCTCTTTAATCCTTTAAATGCCCTGGAACATATGCTTCCAGCTCGGGAATTCTGGACACTGGGCTACAGAGGAAAGAGAACGGCTCCTGAAAAATGCAGACGTGGAAGCCCAGGCTGCATTTTCATGTTGGGCTCAGGGCTCCCACTGGTGACTGAAGCTACTGATGACAGTTTCACTGGTGGAGCAAATTCAGGAATCGTGCCCCCAGCGAGCAGCTTTAAATTAACCTGATTATTTCATCCCAGCTCTTTGACAAATGAGTCTGATTTATTTAGCTCACTTGAAACAAGTTCATTTTAATGAAGTTATTTATATAGCTCCTTGATGCCATTAGCCAGATTACATGCTGTCCAAAGGGCATAATGCATGATCTCGTTTCCAACTTAAACTCCTATTTCTTTCACCCTCTCACTGAAGTAGCAGGAGTTCAGAACATATGTTCTTCCATTTTCTCTCTAACCAGCAAAAAGTCATTTGACAGCTGCCAGGTAGTGCTACCAGCTCATTTAGTCACTTCTTCTCTAGCCTAGGAAATCAGATGAGAATGTGAAATATATTTCTGCTAAATTACATAGAAACACCAGCCTCTTTATGTTTCAGAAAGATATCACTATGTCACTTTTGGAAATGGATAGTGTCATCCTGGCCACTGTCCCGTAAATTGCCAAATTTGATTCACTGCTTTGATTGCTTCTGAAGATTATTCTCCCCATTTTCTCCTCATCTGTGGTAAGAAAAATTAGATGAAGTCCTACCCTGAAATGAATCTTCCAACAGACAAACTTCCTGCACTTGTACTCAACCTCCCCAACATCAGTGCATCGGCATACGGTCACAGAAGTCCACACCACAGAGCCCTTGGCATGTCTCAGCCTTAATCTGAACAGATCCCAAGACAAGAGACATGGACACTTCAAATCACCACTGAAACTGGGCACTGGCTACAGTCTTGCACTGAGACTTCTCCAGCTTTTGTGATTTGAGGTAGAATTGCAGTAATGTATAAGTCTATCTGAAGAATTCTGTCATGCAGGACTGGACTGAGGTTATGGATGTTATTTACAAAGTGTTGAGTTTGAAAGCTACTATCTGAGGTCCAGAAAGGCTTAAACATCAGAAGCCTCTCCTTGGTCCTTCTGAAGCAAATGCAGACATTTCTCGAGATGTTGTAGGATAGAGAAAAGTACTTCTGGAGATTTCTGGAGGATGATCTTACCTCCTTAAGTTAGCCTCTTTCTCTTCTGGAGTGTCAGGCATCCACAGAAAATGTTAGGCACCTACTTTCTAAGAGGTCCCATCCACCTGGCCATCACCTCTGAACACATACCTAATACACTGGTTTTGTATTAAAAGGGAGGAACATGAGGAGCTCCAGTGTTCACTTCTTTTTACACAAGAGCTTCTGGCACAAGGCCTTCCCCAGGAGTTGGCAGGTCTCTGCCCAGGGTCCTCCTCAGCAGGGGACACAGGTCCACAGGCATGTTCTCAGTGATGAAGCCACCTAAAGAAGCTTCCAAGGTACTCCCCCTGCAAGGGCTCACGTGTCCTGCAGCTCTGTAAGCTTTGTAACAGCTTTGTGGGTTTGTGCTGAAAACTGGGACACTGAAAAGATTCAGGGCAAAGCAGAAAAGCAACCACACAAAAATACCTATTTTGGATGTTTTTCTTAACCCAGATCATTTCAGTCATGTTGTGTTCTGACAGGGATGGTGAAGGCAGGGGGCTCTGCTTCCTCTCTTCTTACACAGAGCCTGAGGATGAGCGCAGGGTAGGAAGTCTGATGAGCAGCTGGACAGGACAGGATAAGGATTGTGTAGGACTTTTACATTACATCCCCACTGGAAAAATCGGAGACTAATGACAGAAATCCTTGTTCGGATCCAAGTGTGCTGGCTGCCAGAATAGGTGTTTCTTGTGCTTCTGGTCTTCAGCTGCAGCATTTTCTGCTGCTCTCCAAGGATATGGGTGCAGGGCTTCAGGGACTTGCCAAGCAAAACAAGGAAACATCTGAAGAGTTTAAGCCCCACTTGGACAGCAGTTCTGGAGAGCAGATGAGGTCTATGACTGATTTTTTGGCAACTTTTTAGACCTCTAAATTTAGAGATTAAACAGGCTGATCTCACCCTTCACTAATAACACCAAATAGTCTTTTTTCAATACAAAAGGGTTTGGGTTGGGCTATTTTTATTGTTTTTCAGAAAGAAACCACTGAGAGAAACCTTTAATCACACTGTACATTGCAAGAAAAACCAATAAGCAATGGGCCACAGTATCAAGCAAGCGAGATAAAAAGAAACATTCAAAACTGGGGCAGAAGTGATCCTCAGAGGTTGCTTAGGTTGCGTCTCTGCTGTATCTACTGACAGAAACTCCAGATCATTATTAAAGGGAGGATGCAAGACCATCATGGGCTCAAAAGTCAGGTTTTGTAAATACAAGAAAATCCTACACTGAATAATGCCATGAATAGCTTCTCTTCCAATTGAAAGATTTGGGTTTGCAGTTGAGGTCTGCCTGCCAGCTCTGTGCTAATCCAAACAGACAAAAATAAAACTGGCCAACCTGCTTTAATAATCAAAGCTGGAAGCAGAACAACAAGGAAGAAAATTTCATTTCATAGTAAAGCAAATTTAGGAACAAACCAGAATGAAAATATAAAGTGCATGTTGCTTGCTCATATCCCCTCTGAGTTGAAGAGCTGGTTCCCAGCTCCTGGATATATCGCAGCACCATCTGCCAGCAGAGAGTAGAATTACATGATAAATGGTATATTTTGCCCGAATAAAACACTCTGTCCCCTTCAAACACACTGGAGCTTTGTCATTGCTTTCATGGTAACCAGCATTTGGCAAATACTGCCATAAAGCTGAACCTACATGAGAGCTAAATCAACCTGCAGCTCCAAAACAGGATGCTTTTTTCCAGTGTGGAAAATGTCACTCCCCTCCCAGCTCCCTAGAGAGTTCAAGACCACAGGCATACAGCTCCAACAGCTGGAATTTTATGGGTGACCTAGGCCAAGGAACCAGCTCTTGTTCCTTGTGGTCCCTCCTTCCCCTACACAGCTGCAGCTCCTCTGCCCACCCATAGCCCCTGCATACAATCTGTGTATAATGCCATGCAGAAAGCATCCATCTCCACTTTTGTCTGTCCCTCCCACAGCACAAACTAAATTTTGCCACCCTCTCCTCATGCCTCCCCCTGGCATCAGTATCTCTGATTTCAATGGCACACAGCAAGTTGCTTCCCAACTGGGATCCATCTGCTCCTCCCATCTGCTCTGTCCTTTTCTCTCCTTTCTCTTCCGCCAGTGATTCTGCTCCTTCTCATCTTCTACTGTCCATACACCCATCTTACAGAAACCAGTTCCTCCTTCTTCTTCTGCTAGATATCCCCTCTATCCACCAAATCCTTCACGGATACTGTGAACTGCACAGCTCCCTCCCTGCTATACTCAATAGTAGGAGAATGCATCATCTCGATGCTGCTGGCAGCTCAGACCCATGTAGACCTGGATGGCAGCTTGCCCTCTTCTCACTGTCTCTGGGACTCTGGTCATTTTTCTTCTTGATATTTAGCTATATCAACACAAACACTGCTATTCTTGGGTTAGGTTCAGTGGGATCACTGCTGCTATGGCCTCAGTCTGTGGGGAGGGCTGGGCAATCCAAGTGCTAAGTCTGGTTGCCCATGCAGCCTCTGCTGACTGCCATCATAACTTAGGTGTCTCAGTAGAGGTTTCAGGGAAAAAAGAAAGGAAAATGCCCTCCTTTCCTGGCTCCACAGACTGTGTATCGAGGCACCTGAATACACTCACATTCTCTAATATTTCCCAGGATTCTAACAGAGGCAAAATTCTAACAGAGGCAAAATTCTTAACGGTCTTTTCCAACCTACATAATTCTATGATTCTAAGAGACATGCGTTCAAAGCACATCCCCAGAGGCTTTCAAGGTGGCTCAGTCCATTACAGCCTCACTCAGGTGCAAGTGAGGAAAGAGATGAGATCATCACCAAATGAGTCTTCAAAACAAGAGACCACTCTCTCCTGGATTCTTCCTAGGCCCGGCCCCGAGGCGGTATTTTTCCTTACAAGAGATTCACTCTGCAGTGGAGAAGCCACAGAAGCTTGCACCATGCTCTGTTACTCTTTCTCTGGCATTTCTCTCATTCATGGCAGCTCTTCAGAGCCAGAGCAATCCTCCATAGCCAGCACCTACCAAACTGTGAGCATATAAATGAACAAGTGACATATAAATACTAGATTGTTTCTATATAAAAATATAAAATATTTTTTCTATAAATAAGCACTTAATATATTTGCTATGCCCATATGCAATTTGATACTTATCTACACAGAGAGAAATCTATGTAAATATGAATAATCTCACCAACAAACAGCAATCAGACTGCTTGCAGGATGGTGCAGTGAGGTGTCTTTCCCCCTGGGTTTGCACCCTCCAGCTTGCACTGACTACTCCACTCGGAAATTCCTCGCCCTGAAGAGTAACACCTCCATGTCTGCAACAACAAGATACAGTTCCTTGGGAAAGGATTGAAAAACCCACACAAAAATGTTTGGGCAGTGGGCAATCCACAAGAGAGAGTCCAGATCTTCTCTGTGGACTTGGCTTTTACTTGGAGCAAAATTTTTATAACTGATATGAAGATACATTTTTGCAATGTGAATCCCAAACCACTGCTCAGCACCCCAGTGCCTGTCAGTGCACCTGGGAATGAACAGAGTTACAGCAGCAGACATTTGGCAGGTCAAATAAGTCCAAAGCAAGAGAGGGGGCATCTCATGCTAAGTAACACTGAAGTTTACTTAACTTTGTTTCATTGTTTATGTTTTTCAATACCTGAATGAGCGATCAGAAGTTGGTGCTAACTCGTAACAAATAAAGCAAAAACTCTTCCGAATTCAAGACTCAACAACAAGGACCTCTGAAGCTCCAGGGGATGGTCCTGTAACCTGTCTCCTGCAGGAGAAGGCTTATCTTTTGGGATGTTGGTGCTTTCTACACCAAATGAAAGGCCCAGCTTCACCCCAAATGTTTGTCTGAAAGCGGAGCTGAGGATGGGAGGTGGCTGTTTCTCTCCAAACAAAAATACTTTGCACATCCCTGGAAAACTAAAGTTAAGAGCCTAAAGAACTTCCCAGACTGAGGAGTCCTAAAAGATGAGGCGGAATGAAGCATTAGCAGCTTGTACTGCCCGCTGGGATCTGTGGGACTTCAGAGGTTAAAGTAATTTACATAGGTTTAGGCAGATATAAAAGAGTTGCGCAAAATATCTCCATCCCCTCTGCTAATTGCTCTGATTTGACATCAAGGAGATCTCCCATACCAGTTCGCCAGTGCCACCTGCAACTGCTCCACCTTTAGCTGCCCATCACCTGGGATCCCAGTCTCCCTAAGCCAAGAAGCAGAAGGCAGCAAGCAATGCATTCATACCTCAGCCCATGTATTTGATGATACAACAAAGACCTACAATTTTCTCTTCCAGCTACATCAAAATCTGCTCCAGCACTTCTTATACTAATTGCTACTCTTTTTTTTTTTTGCTACTTACCTAATGTTTACATCATACACATTCTTATGGAACAGTTCAAAAGCAAACTGCTAAGGCCAGCCACACTGCTTGTCATCTCATACATCCCCCACCTTGCCCACCTCCCCAGTCCATATAACTCGAGGCCGTCTCAAACCTCTACTTTCCAGTGTTCTTCTCTTGAATCTTGCAGATTACAACTTTTTTTTTTCCTATTAAGAAAAAGGATTCACACCAAGCTTTCAGCTTTCTGTGCTTCCTGTCACTGTCCACATAATCAGATTTCGGCTTATTAAGAGTTTATGCTTCGCCTTCAGGACTTACTGAGCCCCATGGTGAGTCATCAGCATGTTGACGATCCTCCATCTCACATCTCCTTCTTATCAAGCAGCACCACAGTCCCACTTTCCCTAATGCCTCATGATGAGTACTGTACCTACAGAGCAAGGCCAATTTAGTTTTAACTTCGTAGCTGCAAGGAGAGAAAAGTTCCATCTCTGAGACGCAACTGGTGGCTCCAGAGCACGCTGCAGTAGAGACACCTGGTGGCTACCAGCCACGTAGGCCCTCTGGAAGAAACCTATGGATGGGTAAAAAACTAACTGCCACTTTAAAAAGGGGATTGTTAGGTCTATAGCAAACTCTGTGTTTGATCCTTTCATCAGCTTAAGTAGCATGTAATTGTTCCCTTAACACAAGACAACTCAAGACACACGAACCTCATTTGTTCCACAGAACAAGAGTCCATTACTGTTATGGTTTCAGCTGGGGTAGAGTTAATTTTCTTCACAGCAGCTGGTATGGGGCTAGTTTGGATTTGTGCTAGCAACAGTGTTGGTGACACAGGGATGTTTTAGTTTCTGCTGAGCAATGCTTACATAGAGTCAAGGACTTTTTTGCTTCTCACACCAACTCACCGGTGAGTAGGCTGGGGGTACACAAGGAGCTGTGAGACAATACTGCCAGGACAGCTGACCCCAATGACCGAAGGGGCATCTGTCACGATCCACAACCCGGACAAGACTTAGTTTGGCAGAGGCTAAACCCCCTTTCGTTCCAACCAAACATCAGATCACTCTGGGTGGCTGGGAGCGGCTGGGCTTAACCTCTGAGTGACATCCAATTACCAGGTGTTTTATCGTGAAGTGTTCCAAATTGAATTCTCGGAGAACAGAATTAAGACTCGAAACGGAGTCAAGGTGAAGGTTGCTTTATTTGGAAAAAACGTGCAGGGAAAGGGGGGAAGAAAGAAAAAAGGGGGTGACAAGGAGATAGTGATAGAAAGGAGAGAGAGAGAGTGGAAAGAGGAAGTGGGGTGGGGGGAGGCTATATCTCCCACCACAAGGCTACGGCATTCCGTCCGACGGCAGAGTATTCTTCAGTTTCTCCGGGTCCGATGGAAGGGGAGAGCGTTCCCTCGTTTGTCCCTCGATGTCTTAGTTTTCCATTGCTTCCCTTCACGTGTTGCTTCCCCCCAAAGTGTGTGTGTCCTTTCCATGGCCAAACGCTCCCTTCTTGTAGGGATACCAATCCTTTGTCTTGCTACAAGATTCCACCTGGCCTGTGGGACTGCCCCAGGGTGGATGACAAGTCCGATGTGTGAATGGTTCCCGATGTGTGCTCCTGATAGTGGAATGCTCTCCTGATGTGTGAATGGTTCCTGATGTCTATCTTCTGGATGGCTTGTTGAATAGTCATTAGGTTCTCAGGCCTGAGCCTGAGTGGTGGTGATGTAATAATGTGTTTGGTTAGGTGAGAGGAGAAAAAAGGGGGGGTGGGGGGTGGAACGGGACACGGTTCTGTTGACAGTTGATAAGGCATAATTCCAATACCTTACAGCATCCCAGACCATATGACATCATGCTCAACATATGAAGCTCAGGAAAGAAGAAGGAAGAGAGCTAAATGCTTGGAGTGATGGCATTTTTCTTCCCAAGTAACTGTTATGCATGATGGAACCGTGCTGTCCTGGGGGTGGCTGAACACCTCCCTGCCCATGGGAAATGGAGAAAGATTTCATCATCTTGCTTTGCTTGTGCGTGTGGCTTTTGCTTTACCTATTAAACTGTCTTTATCTCAACCCAAGAATTCTCTCACTGTCACTCTTCCAATTCTCTACCTCATCCTGCCAGGGAGAAGAGAGCAAGCGACTGCATGGGGCTTAGCTGCTGACTGGGGTAAAACCACTACAGTTACAGAGTGAGATTTTTACCCTGCACATGAAACAGCAGGGAACTCCAGTCATTGTGTATTCTACATACATCTTGAACATGATATAAATAAATGTTCCTGAGTATGGTTATATCTATCTGTCAGGAAAGTGATATCCCTTTCGTTGCACTAATAGGGAATGGGTCATGTGCAGGGACCATAACCCCAAAACTATGCAAAAAGTCTTGCAGATCCTTGACTAAGACACAGGACAGTGACATACAGTTCCCAGTGCCTTGGTCCACAAAGTGCTGCCATTTTATCTGGCAGCAGTGGTTTATCATCATCATATCTCACTACAACACATCCTAAAACAACACCACTATGTACAAGGAGAAACAGATTTTGCAGATAAAATACTGTTAAGTAAGATAAAGAGACAATAAGGAGAAAGACTTTACTTGCAGCGTGAAACATGCTCATCACTAAGGGGATAACACATGGGGAAAATGTGTGATACGGAGGGAGATCTCTCTGTGTTTACTGCTTACTACATGAGGTCTTTCTAGAAGTCTAGAAGTTTTCATACGGTGAAGACATATGTGAAATGTCAAAATTATTGCTTCCTGTGCAGTCTGTACTCAGCTTCCTTCCTGATGATGCATTTTGGTACAGCTCAACTAAGTGATACTCTGTTATTTTTAAAGCAAGCCCATAACTGCCTTGAAAACAAAACAACAACGACAAAAAAACTAACCCAAGGTGGAGGTGTACCTCAAAGAAGGCAAATGTAGGATCTGTGCCTCATTTGCTGTAAAAATTGGTGGAAAAAGAATCAGGGAGCTGCAAGGGATCATGGGCTGGTGAATGCAAGCTGGAGCATAGGAGGTTCCATGTGAATGTAAGGAAAAACTTTTTCACTGTAAGGGTGACAAAGCTCAGGAACAGACTGCCCAGAGAGGTTGTGGAGTCTCCTTCTCTGGAAACATTCAAAACCCACCTGGACAAGTTATTGTGTGAACTAATCTAGATGATCCTGCAAGGTGGGGGGCTTGGACTAGATGATCTTTCGAGGTCCCTTCCAACACCTAACATTCGGTGATTCTGTGATTCTGTGAGTACAACAGCTGGATGCAGCCATAGAAAAGTGACTCATATCTCTATTTTGGCCAAGGAGTGCCTAAGGGCACTGGGCAGTTAAACAAACTTTTCCCTGGAAGTCAACTACTGGACATGGAATTTGAGATCCCTGAGGCTTGATGCCCAGAAAGACCAAGTACACTGACTAACAGAGTTAATTTAAGTGTGCTTCAACCAAAACAGATGCTGTAATTCCTGCTTGCACCACCTACCCCAGCTGCCTTCTCCTTGTCCCAGCCATGCTTTCTTCCACCACCCTAATTTTATGTGCAATGTCTCCTTTCACCCTGCCTTTTCTCCGCATTACAATTTTGACTCTTAGCCCCTCTGTTTCCACATATCAGCTAGAAGCCTTTGCTTCACATCTACAAATCCTCAGCTTTTCTTCATGACCGTGTTTTAATCTATAATAAGAGACATCTAACCCAATGTTTGCTGTGCTCCCTTCTATAGAAACTCTCTGGAAGAGCCATGCAGGGAAACCCCTGTTAGTCCTGGTATGTCAAAGCTACACAAGGACCTAAAACTACACAGGTAAGGTGTGGTTGCCTAGCCATAGTCATGTGAGGTAGCCCAGACTAGATGTAGCATCTGTCCTGCCTTGCCTCCGTCCACTTGATGTTTCAGAAGTGTATTGGGCTCCCGCATCATACCAACCAGTCCCCGGCATGCATCTTTGATGGGCTGCAGGTTTTAAAAGGCACCAGATGTTTAGGGAAACTGCATTTTGCCTGGCAAACTGATTCTGCAAGCCTCTGCTGAGACTTCGGGATGCCTGGGGCAGAAAAGCCACTTACAGGGGCCAAGGGCTCCCAAGATTTGAGGAGAGGACATACCTAGAGGCCCACTACATAAAGTAGCCAAAAAGTGGCTTCCTGGTACAAGTGTAATGAGGTTTTTACACATCAAAACACTGACAGGGGATTCTGCTCACTCTCATGTCTTGGATCTACCTGGTGCCCGTGAGGAAGCTCAGCCAGTGGCTTTTTCTTTTGCCACCTACCGGGGTGCGGACAGCCAAGCTGCTGCATGAGGCGACGAGCACAAGCGGCACACCGCTATGTGCTTGTTTATTCTCATTTTTAAGGCTCTTTTTTAATGTTAGATCGTTTTATTTTCACCTGATTAGAAAAAAGGGAATTAAAGAGCGAGCCACGAAGGAAGTGCGAATGGAAAGAGGGGTTTTCCTCCTGGTCAGGGCCCGGGGGGAGGGGAGGGGGTCCTTCCCGCCTCCCCATCGCTGAGGAAGAGAAAGGCACCGTGCACTTTGTGGCACCATCACTGCGCCGGACCCCGCGCCGTGCGTTTTGTGGCGCCGCGGCAGGGCGGAAGCGACGGGCGGGCGGGTGGCAGGCCCTTCCGGCGGGCTCGCGGGCTGCCTGCGCCTT
>VZTU01015891.1:28548-65462 GCA_013400835.1 Zapornia atra
GGGGCAGCGGGGGGCTGAGGCGGGCCCTGAGGCGCGGAGCCGCCGCCTGCGGGGCGCTGCCCCCGCCCCGGGGGCAGTGCCGGGGGTTGGGGCAGGGCTGGCAGCGCCGCTAGCTCCCGCCGGCTTTTTCCCCCGGGCCGCGGTCCGTTGTTCCGCGCCTTCCCGGGGAGCTGCCGGACGTCGGGAGCGCTGCGCAGAAAGAAATTCCGGAATGAGGGAGTGGGCGACAGAATAGGGAAAAGCCTGTAAACTATCAAGCCGCGTCTCCCTTAGAACGGGGAAAGGGGAGGGCGGCGTGCGGGTGTGGGGCTTTTTGCTGTTTATGTTTTGAAGTCCTAACCCCTTACCTCGATGTCTGTAATAAAAGGCCACCTGAACGGACACGTTTAAATATCCTGATTTCTGTGTCTGTGTGTGCGGTCGGGGTATCATGAGCTTGTGTCTTTTAGTCTTTTATCTGTTTCTTTTTTTTTTTCTTTTTTTTTCCCAGCGAGTGTTGTAATTTGAGGTTGCTTGGGGCTTTATTTTTAAGCGGAGTCTGAAATGCGTAACTTTGCCAAGATAAGGGGTTTCCTCTAAAAGCTGTTCCAGGCTTTTCTGTGCTACAGTTACACTGTTTTGCCAAAATTCCGGTCGGACAAGCTTTTTTGTTTCTTTCTTTTTTTNTTTATGTTTTGAAGTCCTAACCCCTTACCTCGATGTCTGTAATAAAAGGCCACCTGAACGGACACGTTTAAATATCCTGATTTCTGTGTCTGTGTGTGCGGTCGGGGTATCATGAGCTTGTGTCTTTTAGTCTTTTATCTGTTTCTTTTTTTTTTTCTTTTTTTTTCCCAGCGAGGGTTGTAATTTGAGGTTGCTTGGGGCTTTATTTTTAAGCGGAGTCTGAAATGCGTAACTTTGCCAAGATAAGGGGTTTCCTCTAAAAGCTGTTCCAGGCTTTTCTGTGCTACAGTTACACTGTTTTGCCAAAATTCCGGTCGGACAAGCTTTTTTGTTTCTTTCTTTTTTTTCTTTCTTTTTTTTTTTTCCTCTTTGAGGTGTCTGTTCTTGGATGTGCACTTGGACACGGTGAAGCATGTTGCACTTCTGCTAGCTACCTCTTTAGCTGACAGACAGTATTTGTATGTATTTATTCACAAAGAGTTCCCATTGTTCAGCCCCATCTGGCCATTGTAAGTTCTGTGTTGAAGTAATCTAGAAAATGCTTTTGTTTGCCAGCACTCCTCTGGCCATAGACACAAGTTGGCTTCTTGACAGTGTAATTAAAATCCTCTTACAAAACCAGTAGATGTAGGCTTTGCAGTGAGATGGATGTGTCTCATTCAAATTCTGATTTCCATCAATCCACAATAATATAATAAAAGCAACAACTTTGTGCTTCTCCTCCAGACTTTTACTGAAACTTCATAGAAGATGTTTCATGGCTTACCAAAAAGATTGAATTTTAATTAAAACTTGTTAAATAGGATGCTTAACAATACTGATTTTTGTCTTAACCACTTAAAATTATAAAAGGCAGGTCTATAAGACTTCTTCATGTTTGTACTGTATTTTACATTTTCTAATATTCCTTTATTTATGAGCATTAGTTCTGTTGCATCTGTAGCATTAGTTCTGTTGCATCTGTCCATCAGAAAGCGAAAGAGCTGTGGCTTTGCTTATCAGTCTTAATGCTTTGCACAATTACAACAACAATCAACTTTTCATATTTTATGCTAAATCTCTGCCTGTTTATAAAGGTGAATAAGTTGCTGGGATACTTAGAATGAAACTGGATATACACAAAAGAAAAAAGATATTTAATGTAGTATGTGTCAGTCTTACAAATATTTTTATCCCCAGTCACAACCTCGTGCCTGAGAAGCCTTTTCTGTTACTGAAAAAGAAAACTTAGAACTTTCTGTGTTTTTTCTTTTGAAGAGCTAGGACTTAGCTGGGTGTTGGTCCTTGTCTCCCCCCTCCCCACCCCGTTGTCCTGTGACATTTAAAGCATGCTCAGTGCTTTTTATTAAAATATCAATGGATAGGCTAGAACTCATGCGGTTCTGCCAAGTTTGGATTGAGGCAAATGGGAACAGTTTGACCCATTGTGTCTCCCATGTATTCTGTTTCTGTAATGGCTCACTTCTCTAAATGGCACTGATGAATAGAATGTAACAGTTGCTAAAGGACTGAAATCTCATGCAGATACAGTTAAAAAAAATCTCTGTGTGTCTTGAACTCAGGTCTTTGGGTCATTCTGTTTGATACCTGCTGGTTTGGTCCCCTCTTAACGTCCGTCCTTGCAGCTGATAAACACAATTTCTGCGTGGTGGATTTTTAGATTTGAATGGAACCCACTTGGTGTTGAGAATAGGGGTTTTTTTCTTGAATAATTGCATCTGAGAATTAGCACCAGTTGAATAGTAAAATCTCCTGATGATAGAATGTAAATATTGACTACTTAATTGACAACATCCATGGCATAGAGTACGGTAAACTTTCAGTCTTCCTTAAATAACAGGTATGTGGGGTTCCTTTGTGTTACTCTTAAATGAATGCTTTGAAATCCCGGTGCATCCCATGTGATTCTTCCAGTTAAAGGCCTCTGTAGCTGGATACCTCCCTTAGAGGATTTAGTGAAACACACTTTTACTTTTTGCCTGGTGCAGAAAACACAGCCCTTAATACAGTAAAATGTAGAAATTTTAAAAGATTTACAGCAGTCCACCGAGCTAGCCATAACATCCAGTTAATAACTAGCCATAATGACAGAATTCTGTCTGTGAGGGTAAAAATACTATTTCTTGGAAGTGCTTAATTTTTACAGCCCACAGAATAACTGAGCCCATCTGCCTGATGAATATGACTTAGAATTACAGGCATTTGCTGTAGAAATTATCAGATTTTTTTGTAAATCGGTATAAAATCAGCATTGTGTGGGTTTTTTCTGCCTAAATCTGCTGCATGTTTCCCAAATAAATAAGAACTGCTGTATTATGTGGCTTTAGTGGAAAATCTTACATGGAATTCTACTTGAAATTACTCTTGCGGGCCAAGTATTTTCTTGCCTGGTTGCATGCTGAAACCTGTTTAAAATTGTAATGGAGCTCTTAAAAATACTGGATTTGGTAAATAGACCCAAAAAGTCTAACAAGCCTAAAAGTGTTTATTAATTTTACACTGATTCCTAAACTGCTGTCTTAGAAATTGAAGATTACGTTATCTTCACTGCATTTCGTAATACACATCCACGCTGTGTCTGNGAGCTAACCACCTCTTTCAGAGCATAAAGTACTAGTGGTAGATTGGTATCTCTATAAAGAATGTGTTTGAATCAAGGATTAAAGGGAAGTCTTGGGTCATGCATTTAAAATGAAACCAAGGTTTTTGTTTTAAATATAAAGCAATTCATTTTCAAAAGCATGTTTGGTGAGGTTATGAAAAGAAGGTGATCTTTTGGAAGTAGCGAGAGTGCTCCTGTCATAATTCTTACTAATTAAGAAACATTGGCTGTCATTAACGTTGTATTTAACTTTGTCAAGAGCAGACATGTCATGGATGTGCAGGTGTCTGTATTAAACAGAATTTGCATGGCACATCCTGAAAGAACTCTGCAGTGCTACAGCATTGTTTAGCATGGCTTCGGCTGTCACCCCGTGATAAATCAAGGACATCGGGCGAGTAGTGTCCCTGCAGCCAGGATCAAAGGAGTGAGAGGGCGTTGTCTCCTGCAGCAGCACTGTGCTTTCTCCACCGAGCTCACTGTAAACTCCGGGTAGTCCCATCATCTGTCATATTTGATGTATCTTCAGCATACGTGGTAGTTCGGTCATTACTTAGTGCAGTGATTTTTATAAGATCTGGAGATTGGGTTTTTTTATTCACACAGAAGAACCACTACAGTTACTGGTGACTGTTTTTTCTCACCTTTCAATCACTAATTCATGTCTCCATGGCTTAGCGCTCCTGTCCTGGTATAATTGTACCTTGAAAGAACAAGTTTGTTTGTTTCTTTCAGTTTTCTTGTATCTGTACAGTCTAATGAATAAAAAATTATGTCCAAAATATGTGTTTGACTTGATTGTTCATGTTCTTTGCAGTCAGTTTTCACTTAAGGTTTGAGGCCAGACCATAAAAAATTCCATCGATGTGAAACTTTTCCACTCAAATCAAGGATTTGGCTCTTCTGAAGCTTTTATTGAGGCTTGATTATGATTATTACCTTTCCTCAGAAAACTTCAGATGTGCTAAATCTCAAGTATCTGACACAGAACATTATTGTTTTTTCTGGAGAGCTTGCACCTACTGTTGGGATAAAATGTTCTTGGGAGATGGGCAAAGAGTTCTAAAACCCTGCTCAGTCCAGGAATTACATTGAGAAGTGCTGCCTAGGAAATCACAGTTCTTGAACAACGTCCTGTGCAGAGTTTTTGGTGCTTTGAATGGAGTGCTACAGAATCAGTGCTGCTGTTAATGTGCTGCCTCAGCTATTGTCTATGTAGTCCTGCTATGGCTCTGTGTGTGTGGAAGTGTCAGGGTGGCAGCCATCAATTGTGGTGTATCTTCCTCCCTACCTTTGATGGAAATGCCAAGTTTGCATGTACAGCTCCCTTTCATGCAGTATCCCTTTCTCTGCTGACACAGCAAACCAGCAAGGGAGAGGTTGCCCATGAGCAACCCTAAACACTCTGGGTTTGCTTTGGAAGACTTATCCTGTAAACACCTTCTTGGATTCTCAGCAAGTTCTGAGTAGCTGATGAAAGGATGGCCCAGCTTTGCCGTTATATGTATCTTCCATTGTGAATGGTTTTCACTGCTTCTAGATCAACTTTAAGTGAAGTATGTGATTGAATTACCATGTTTTATAAAAAAAAACAAACCCTCATATCTTTCAAACCTATATAGTGTTGAGAAAAAAAACAGGTGTTTTCAGCTGATTACAGAAAAAATAAATGTTACCACTATGTGTTATCATAAAATTAAAGAATAATCCTCTGTGGACTTTCAGATAACTTGGGGAATCTTTTCTTTGGCATCCCTGTAGTAAAAGTTATTCAGAAAGTATATATGAGCATGAAAAACAAACTCTTATCTTCTTTTGGTTCTCCAGAATGATCCAGTTCACTCCCAAAAACCTAAATGAGTAACTCAAAACTGGGTTGAAGTTACAGTCTGCTAATGTAGCTGAAACACTTTGGATTTCTTGTTTCACATTTTAGAATTAAGGGTGCTTCTTTTCATTCTTAAAAATCAGTACTACAGCCATGCAGCAAACATCACTTCTAGTAAAGGATGGGGCAGAGGCTGTAAAACTCAGAAGCAGATGAATCCCCAGGAAGTTACTGCGTCCTATGCCTGCATGGGGCAAGGAGCTGTTGCTAATGGTAGATATGAAAGTAAATTTACCTGATTTTAAATGTTAATGGTATATGAAATTTTTAACATATTCGGAAGGGTAATAGCACTTCGCTTGAGGAATCGATCACTACATGTACTTAAAGATGTGCCAAATCTTCATCAAGCTCAAGAGGTGATAAGTAATTTTATTGAAAGGCTGCTAGTAGATTTTAATCCTTCCAAGAAAATAATACTCTTGGGAACCTTCAATACCATTGAACACATTTTCTTCATAAAAATTAAATCATTTTGTGGTGAAGCAATATTGTTAACATTATATAGGGGATTTAAAATCCAGGTCGTAAATTCCGCTTACGTATGGGTGTATGGGTATCCCTGCCTGGTACATGGAAGCTTTCTAATGAAAATTCAATTTAATTTTTTTTAAGTTATAGCCAATGATTTTTTAAACAATGTGAGTTACAAGTGTCGATAAGAGTATTTTTGCTTCAAAATAAAAGTTGCAAGTATTTTTTCTGTTGTTGACAACTGAGAAAACATAAAAGGGACTGAGCACTTCAAGGAGAAATACATGATATTTTCTTTTTACAAATCTCTGCCAAAGGCAGCCATCAAAACCAGGTGCTCAAAACTGATTAAATCATTGCAAAGCTTCTGGGTATGTTAGATGTCATTTCATTTAGTTTCTGCAGCACAAAAGGTTACGTTTCTTTGTGTTTGGTGGATTAGAACTTTTTTGCAGGCTTTTGGTTTTTTCAAACTTGGTACTAGTTCTCATTCAATTTCTTACAAGCTTTGAATTTCTTCACAGTACTTTTACAGTGGAAATGAGATTATGAGAAGCATTTCTTATTGCTCCAGTTCACTGACACTTCAGTGTACACAGCTTATCCTGGCTAACATGTTCTGAACAACTTTTTTATGTTGTTGGTTGCTTGCACACAGTTTTTCTGTTGCTCATGTTATTTCAGTGCTAAAGAAAAAATACTTTAGTCACATGCATGGAAGGCAAATAAAACATTGCAATTTAGCTATCTATAAACAGTCCAGCTATGAGTAGTGTGACACTACAGAAATATTTCTCAGTCCTGACTAGCTTTAGGTTATAGAATAGTAAAATTATTAAATGAGCAGATGTGGAAAAATTAGAAATGCTGAAAAGTAATAGCCTAGGTTTATGTTAGAAAAAAAACCCCAAACAGTAGTAAATTGCAGATGCTCCTGAACAGGAAGCTTAAGGAGTATTTTTAACTGGATAAGTAGCTTTGATGCTTACTGATGTTACCCTGTGAAATGTGTACAAATGCAGGAAAAGCAGAGGTAAATGTTTTAAACTGTGGAATTTTTTTTACCTGAAAGGACAGACATACGTCACTATCTATGGGAGTTTATGCAAGATGCTTGAAATAAAGGAAGCAGCATTGTCTGACTGCAGGAAAGTAATAATGTATTGCTCTTTCAGGTTTGAGTATGAGCACAGTTGAAGAAGAGTCTGACACAGTGACAGTAGAAACCGTGAACTCTGTGACTTTGACTCAGGACACTGAAGGGAACCTTATACTTCATTGCCCTCAAAATGGTATTGCATAGTATTTTGTCTTCTTTTTTCCTTGATTCAATCACCATGCTTTCCCTGCCCCCAGATTCTGTGAGTTGTTTGGATTCAGCTTACTGTGCTGCAGTTTGATCTGTTTCAGTTAAAGAAGGTTGAAGTGTCAAATTAGGTGTAAGTCACAAAATTATGAATGTATCTGCCCAGCCGTTCTGATTTATTTCAACAGAACCAGGAACATCCCCAAATTCCTGTAGATTTAAGAGGCTGGTTTGTGTGTGACTGACTGTGGATGGAATTTACAAATAAAATCTCACCAAAAATGTTGAAGAAAGTCTAAGAATTGTTATTGCCCATAACTTAGACCAAGTACCTAGGCAGTAGTAAAGCACTAAACCAACCTTTCATATTTGCTTCTACAGTTGGTTTTAGGAGAACTTTGGTTTTAGTAGAACTTTGTCCAAAGCTCCCCTTTGTTAACAGAAGGTAACCTGCCTCTATTTTTGTTGCTAGAAGCTGATGATGTAGACTCTGAAGACAGCACTGAACCTCCACACAAGAGGCTTTGTTTATCAGAGGATGATCAAAGCCTTGATGATTCCACTCCATGCATTTCTGTTGTTGCAGTTCCAAGTAAGTTCTTCTAAGTTTATGGACTTCTGTAGCAAAGTTTCTGTTGGTTAAAAAAACCCCAAACAGAATTCTTTGGATTGCATTAGAATATTTAGTGTGTGTTCTCTTCAAGTTTGGTTAATATACTTGGGTATTGTCTTTACCTCTCTGAGCCTTGGATGATTTTGCAGCAATTGTCATCTGTATAATACTAGCAAAATAATACCCTAATATTACTGTGTTTTGTAATACTGATATGCATGAATTTTTTAAGATAAAAAGAGTTTTACAAAAGGAAGGCTGAGTACTGAATTATTCTTAAGGAAGTTGATTGGTTATTGAATAATTCAACATATTCTCCTAAAGGGAGGCAAAACCAGATCTAGCCAGTTTAAATACCAATTTATAAAAGCTAGAGTGGCTCTTTATTTGGTAGTACTTAATGGAAACTCCCTTGAAGTAAAGGCATTATAATGTTGACATTGAAGGAAAACAGGGGAAAATAATGCAGCCAAAAGATTGTAAAATTGTCTTGTAGTAACTGGGAAATACTGAAGATGGGGCTGGAAAGGAAGCATTAATACAGTTCTAAATGTTTGCATGCAATGAAACACCTTTTATTTAGATGTTTCACATTCAGTCTTAGTTGTAGTCAAGTCTAAAACTGAAGGTTTCAAAAACATTTTTAATATTGTGAAAAGGAACAGTTGATAACAATGATGATTTTGAGGCCTCCGTAAAATTTTCAATGCAAAGATATAAATTTATAAAACTTGCAGCATGCATAAAAAATGTTACAGGAATAAGGTATACAACTAACTTAGCCATTCTGAAGTTTCAGAAAATGATCAGAGCTTTGAGGTGACCATGACTGCTACCACTGAGGTAGCTGAAGATGAGATTAATGAAGGAACTGTTACTCAGATTCAGGTACAGTAAAATTTCAAAATTTACCTATTTTATGTACAATTTTATTTAAATTGGAATTGAAAAAAAAACCTGAAAGGGCTTATTAAATTAATAAAATTATTTTAGTATTAAATTAATCTATTTAAGTACGTATCTTGTGTGTAAAATACTGTTCTATAAAAGTGCAATTGAATCACTTTATATATGAAAGATATTATTTGTATTGTAACTTACTGTCCAGAGAGCAATGCAATAAGCAGTAATGATGTAACTCTCTACTGATAATTACTTGCTCTGTGGTGACCTGCATAGAAGACAAGTTTATCTCTTACTCCTGTCATTCTTCAATTATATATTAAGCTTTATATCAGGCCTAAATATGCTTTGGCTTGTCACCAGTCCTGAGCTTTACATAGAGTTCTCATTGTGGGTGTACCATGTTTGAAGTTCTAACTTGGAGGTGCTGGATATAGTCTTCTTCCTACCAAAGCCAGTGACACTCTTCCTATTCACTGTACATTAAACAGGGTGAAGAATGTTACCTAATTAAATTCTCACATGTGTATATGTTAAGATGCTAAATCTCACTCAGGTGCTTTAAGAAAGGTGAACGTACTTTTAATGCCATGTCTAAAAATTGGTACTTCTGAGCAGTCATCAAGGTAACTAGATGTGCTGGTTTAATTTTCCTTCAAGTTGCACCTCTGTGTTAAATGCAAGGTGCTAGAAAGAACGTAAGATTTTACTGGATGATCTCATATTGGTCTTTTCAAGATTCTTCAGAATGAGCAGCTGGATGAAATCTCCCCAATGGGCAATGAAGAAGTGTCAGCTGTTAGTCAAGCCTGGTTCACAACCAAAGAGGATAAGGATTCTCTGACAAATAAAGGTAGAGTAGTTCAAATGCGATTCTCCTATGCTGTAGAAAGAAAGGTAGGCTGTTCAGAATGTCTCTGAACGTTTTGGAGGTTGCTTAAAGTAACACATCATCTGGCTTTTTAGTGAAAATATTTGAGAAGACAGATTCTACAAATGCTGAGTGTACTAATGCATTTAGTCTTCACCATCCCACTTAGACTTTCTAGGCAAGAAGAAAGTTGGAACTCCAGATACACCTGGAGAGGAAGAGGGACCAGACCAAGCCTGCAGTGGTGACAGTGATTCTAGAGGCCATGGTAGAGAGCTACTGTAGATAATGTGTGTTAGCACACAGTTGTGTTTGCTCTGCTTGCACTTCTGCCTGGTTAGGAGACAGGCAGCTGCACTTGGAGGGGGGTGTACCATTAAAAAAAAAAATTTGCTGGGTTTAATAGGTCTTCCTCTGAGTAGGAAGATCTGTGTTGTGGTCTGGCTACTGTCTTGTGATTCATACTAAGCAGTTTCTGGAATGGAGTTGCTTCAGAAGTAGAGAGATCACACAGACCAGGATCTACTGAAATCATCATCACTACTCATAAAAATGGGCAGCGTGTTGTCATTCCTCCCTCTCAAAAGGTACCTGTGCAATCATGTAGTAGCTGCTGAACATCATAGCTTCTTTTTTTTTCTTCCCACCAGGGAAAGTACATTTCTAAACCTAAAGAAGCAACTTAGTGTCAAATGGAGATGTGTTGTCTCTCCAGTTCCTGTCTCCTCAATCTCTTTACTATTTTTCTTACCCTGAATTCACCTCTAAGGGGAAAATAAAAGTTAATCTTTTTCAATCTGTCCAAAGCAACTCCCTTTTTTATTAGAAAAACGTAGAGAAAAAACATAATGGTTTTCTCTTACAGAAGCCAAAGATCTCTTCCCCAGTGAGTTCTAGTCCAGAGAGCTGAGTGCATACTGCTCAGTCAGTGAAAAAATATGGGTGAGGCATGCAGAACGTGGGTGTTGGATATTGGAAATTCAGACAAAAGGAGCAAAGCCACTCAATGACCATTTCACTCACTGTTCCCAGGTGTGCACTAACAGTTACTTGTAACAGCCAATAAGTAATCTCTCCCCATTTTCTCTGCCCTTATTTATTAGATTTATTGGTCTATTCATTGTTCAGTCCAAGAGCTGGGGCAAAAATGGGATAGCAGAGAGATCTCTGTATCACAGCACTGAGGCAGCTGAGCAGAAGTTGTGAGAAGTCAGGTTGCTGCAGATGCTGTGCTCTAGGGTAAAAGGAAACACAGAGATCTTGATCTGTCCAGTAGCCAGTGGTGAAGGGCTTTGGTTGGGAGCAGTGACTGCAGGAGCATGTACTGATGATTTGGCAGAGAAATTACTGGTTTCATGTGACCTGGTGGCCTCATGCTTGATGTCTGTCTTGTTAAACATATTAGAAACTTACTGCATTTGTTGCTTTTGTAACTGTCTCACAGGCATTTCAAGTGACCATACATAACAAGTGGCATTCACAGGGCCGCTTGTTAGTGAGGGCAATAAATCTGGTGATTCGAATTAAGAGATAAATACCTTGGGAGAGACATTTTGAATAAAATATATCTAGATTTATATTTTAAGATTTCATATTAGCTGAACCTTTCTTAGCATCTTTGTTCCCCTTCACAAAGACCAGGTGTGAAAGAATCCCACTGTGCATCTACTTTTACAGCAGGTAGGAGTTTGTCGTATGTTGCCTGAGCTCATCATTTCATAGCAGTCTCTGCTGCTCCAGTGCTTTCTTTGAAGACCTGTGGGCAAGTTATAATAATTTTGGTGCTGAATATGCAAACACATGAACTATAAAATGTACTTCCTTTACTAAAAGAGTTGAGTAGTAAAGATTATTCCATGTAAAGACTGTAACATTGTCCCTTTACGTAGCTTCAGATGCTTGAGTAGAGGTGTGAATCACAGCTACAGTAGTAGGTTATTTTTCTGTCTCTGTAGCTTTGGAAGAAGAGATTGAAGCCATCAGGCAGAAGGGAAGAGTTTTCTCTCATCAGTTCCAGCGGAATTAGTAATAATGCCTGTACTTTTCATTTTAATTGGATTTGAGTAAACAGTCCCTTTGGTGTGTTCTGCTTCTCAGCTTTGGTAATTAGCAGGCTGAGAAGGAAGTACCCTGATTTTCTGAGCAGAGATGGGCAGGTAGCCAGCTTGTACCAGTGTGTAAACTGGGTCACCAGCATAATCTTAATTATAAGTAATTGTTAATATTAAGTATGATATGAGCATGAGGGGGATAAAAGATGACTCTATTTAAATACAGGGTAGGAGTGTTTTAATGTTTTATTGATAGACCTCAGGTTTGAAATGTTCTCTCTGAATGAAGTTGATTGGTTTTGCCTTTAAAGCTTCCCTGGTATCATATTGCTAAGGGCATAGACAGACAAAACATAATGTTTGGTTCTATTGGTTTACCACTTTTATTTGGGAAATAAAACACTCACCACATCTTTACCTTGACAGTGACCACTGACTGCACTATGCAAAGAAAAAAAGAGTCTGTGAAAAGCACTTACAGTAGATAGCACTGCCTCATAAGGGGTATAAGAGAACCCCACATTGTTGTCAATTCCTTGAGTAATATTTGGAGTCATATTTTAAGTCCAGGCTTCTGGAATCATTTGGGCACATGGACATTTCAGCTGTCAATTTAAAGACAGAAACTTTAGAGTCGTAGCTGAAGAGAAAGCCTGAAAATGTGACCTGACAACACGTAAAGGAATCCACTTTTCTGTTTTCAAAAATCTGATGTTTCTGAAGAGGGGTCTGACTCACATTATTTAAACAGGAGTTGACAGTTCTAAGGATTGTTTATCAGTTCTGAAATAACATCTGTTTAAGAGTCTAGTTAGTTTAAGTAGCTAAATTACTGCTGTTTGTTAATTGCAATAATGGGGGTCATGTTTTTCTGATGTTTTTGTTCATTTTTTTTTTTACTTTCACTTCAGTAATTAGTTTGATACTTCTGTTTTCAGGCCATAAGTGGAAGCAAGGGATGTGGTCGAAAGAAGAAATTGACATTTTGATGAGTAACATTGAGCGTTATTTAAAGGTATGTGTTAAATGTGTTACCTGATCCTTGGTGTGGTGATGCAGCTCCTGCTAGAAACCAACTTTCTTTACTTCCCAGAATGCACAATAACTGATTCTGATCAGTTCGTCATAGAAATGACAATTACCCATTTTAAATTCATAAGATAATTATATCCATATACAGAATTTAAGACTGCTGAATGTAACATTGCTCCTAATTTGTGTACTAAATATAACCCATTTTAAAATTTCACATCAGGGTGCTCAAGTGACTTAATCTCTTTGTCTGAATATGCATCATTCATGAAATCTTTGGTGAAGACACAAGAAAAAAATTGCACTGGGAATAGAGATGATTTTCCTTACTCAATGTTGGATGCAACTTCCAGACTGTATTTGTTTACTATATGCAACTTCCATATCTGCATTTGTTTACTGCACTAAAAGGATGCCTGTATTGGCATTCTTCCCCTTAATGTTGTCAGAGCTCAGTGTCAAAATAGACAGAGTTAACAGGCTGACAGTGATAATTGCCCATAAGTCATGTTGGTGGTAGGCTTGCAGCTGAGAATATTTGAGCTGAGTGCTTACAGATGAGAATATATAGCCTGGATATTACAGGTTCACCAGCCTTCAGTTGCAAATCAAGCAAGCCCCGAATTTAATCTTCATTGGTTTAAAAATATATTCAGTATTACTTGTAGAAAGTGTGCCTGCCCACAGGTGTATTAAAATTTCTGCCACAAAATCATTTATACGTAATACTTTTTTTTAATATAGAAAAGCTTTTTTAAGGCAGCTCAGTAACTTTTTTGAGTTACTGATAAGTCATTTGATTTTCCCATTTGCCCACATCCTTGTAAGCTGAAGTTAAACTAAACTTTTCCTTTTAACTCCAGTGTGTTTGTATAAAATTTGCTTTTAAGTTCCGTTAGAACAAGGCTTGTAGTTTAATTAAAAAAAATGCTTTCAGATAAAAAAATGTGTAGTAAATTGATACAGCACTTTCTGACAACCTTATGCTGTATAACCGCAGGATAATTCCTCCAGAGTATATTTTCCATGATTTTGTAAATGGTGCTTCAATTTTTGATCTGAAAACAAACATTGGACAGACTTAATTTTTTCTCATGTAGAAGAAAGTTAAAGCTTCCTTGTCTATTTGGATTCCAGTGTGGGGAAAAAACCAAAGCAAACAGAAAAACCCACCAAAAAAAAAAGAGTGTTCAAAGACTTTGTATTTGAGGTAGCTAATTCATAAATACAGTTTAAATTTTGGACTGTAGTATCTGAGTTACATGGAGAGCTGTGTAATAGCATGCTAGGCTTCAGTTCTTAAAAGCGTTCTACTTCTTGATTTCTAGGTGTTTTATTTGGTTGGTTTATTTAAATGCTTTCTTCTAGGCCCGTGGAATAAAAGATGCCACAGAAATTATATTTGAAATGTCAAAAGATGAAAGAAAAGATTTCTACAGGACAATAGCTTGGGGTCTGAATCGGCCTCTCTTCGCTGTCTATAGAAGAGTTCTTCGCATGTATGATGACAGAAACCATGTTGGAAAGTATGAAAACCTCTAATATTGCATGGTTTTATTGGTATGAGTAGGGTCATGTTTGACATGTTATATGTGAGACAGAAGAGTCTAGCCAAACACACCTAGCTCTTCCTAATCATGTCACCTCCGCTGAATTCTGGTTGATCAACCTTGACAATAGTTGTGTGAGGGGCTGTTTAAAAGGGCATGTAGTGACAGGACAAGGAGTGATGGCCTTAAGATGAAGGAGGGGAGATTTAGATTAGCTGTATCACCTTCCCTGTGAGGGTGGTCAGGCCCTGGCACAGGGTACCCAGAGAAGCAGTGGCTGCCCCTAGATCCCTGGTAGGGTTCAAGGCCATGTTGGATGGGGCTTTGGGCACCCTGGGCAAGTGGAGGGTGTCCCTGCCCATGGCAGGAGGTTGGAGCCAGGTGGGCTTTGAGTTCTTTGCCCACTGAAACCAGTCTGGGATTCTATGAAGCTGATGGTATCCACAACTTAAAAAAAAAGTAAAATTAAAGATGCAGAAAGGATTTTGGTGTGATGAGAAGACATGGACATAAGCATGGATGGGCTGAGATGTAATTTCTTTCTAGAGCTGTTACCTTGAGATAATTTGTTTTCATCCCTGTGCCCTTGGTTTGCCCATAGGTATAGCAGTGGCTGTGACACCATTCAGAAGCGCTGAAAAGAATGTTAGATTTTGGTTTTTAAAGGTAGTTGAAAAGTAAAGATACCATCTCAGAGTGATTGTGAAGTAAGGCAGGAAGGAAAAAAATAGCAGTTTGTTTGCTAAACTAATACAGAAAATTGAATTCTGTTATTAGTAGTAAGATCACTGAGAATGAGGGATTTTACTGGCAAATAAGCTGAGTGTTAGACCAGATAACCTCAGAAATGCACTCATGTGGAAAATGGCATTTGATCTTTGTGTTCTTTTGCATCACTAAGATTGTTTCATGCAGTGAAAATTCCTTAATCTCTTGTTCTGTGTGGTTAGTAAACCAAAAATATTTAGGTTGTGTGCTTTCTGTTTAAAATAACGTCTCTTTCTTTATCTGTTGCTTAGGTATACTCCTGAGGAAATTGAAAAGCTTAAAGAGTAAGTCTTTCTGTTAACATGGTCACACTGCCTTTTTATATTTAGTAGCTTGGGTTTTTACTGGTTTTGCTACATGTTCTCACTAAAAAGTTACTTGTAAATTTGCTCCAACTCTATCAGAAAATAGTAGTCACCTGCCTTAATCTGAAGAGAAATTAAACTGCATTTGGATTATTCTTTTTTATTTTCTAGTGTGTATTCAGGACATAAGCAGCATACAACAAAAGATCTAAAGTAAAACTTCTGTTGAAATTAGTAATGTTTGAGAATTTTATGAGTCCAGTCATGGTTTGCAGTTACATTTGTGAAAAACAGAAATTCACTTTCTTTAGAAAACCTGAACAAAGGTAATTTGTAAAGACAGTGGCAGGTCAAGGTTAGGATCTCCCCTATGAAGTATGAGAGAGAGACATAAATTGTGGGTAAGGCTCTTTGGTTTTCACTGTGAACCTCAAAGGTGGGGGGCTGCAGACTTTATCTCCTCTTGCTCCATGGTTGAGCAGTTTGTCGGGCCAAAGGAAGGGAGAACATATAATTGTGTTGATGTGTATGTTTGGATCTGTTTAGCTGGTTTATGTCACTTGCAAGGTGCCTGTGGTTCCAGGTGTTTCAAAAGGAATCATGGCTCAACATGTTAAGCAACCTGTTGTCACTTGTGGGAGGAAAGTAATAGTTAAATTATGAATGTGATTATGCAGTGGTTTGCCTCACTTAAATTGTACAATGCCTGGGTTTTCATCAGGCATTATTAGATTTCTCCAGTGATCTTTACACCACCTGAAAACCCTTGGGGAACTTGTGTTGGCTGTTCATCTAAACATTCATATTATATTTAACGCAGTAAGTAAGCCTCTCAGCATTCCCACAAGACAGTTAGATATTAAATACTTTTATGAATATCCTGTGGCTTAGCTGGCCCAAAAGGCTTCTGCAAACACATAGACAAATTAGCAGTGATGATAGCAAATATGTTAATGCAGTAGTATCAAAGTTACTTCCCTTTCTGTTTTGAAGCCTGCAAACTGTGCATTTATCCTGTTTTTATTGGAGCGTATTTGATATTTTCGTAATCTCTTAACTGGATATAGTGCTAATGAGCATGTTTCTGTTTAGGCTGAGGATAAAACATGGTAATGATTGGGCCACGATAGGCGCTGCACTGGGGAGAAGTGCTTCATCTGTAAAAGATAGATGTAGATTGATGAAGGATACCTGCAACACAGGTGAGGTAAATGCTGGTGCACTATAACTGATATTCTACTTGAAACTCTGGCCCTTTTGCACTCTAATTTTTCAGTCCATTATCCATCAATCATTTATGCCACTGGAGCACATTTTATTCAGGTGGATTTAAAAGTACTTTCTCCTGTGTTTATAAATGTTTATAAAAATACATTGTATATTGAGTGTCAGTTAAGAGGCAGATTCATTTTGGGAGCATAGTATTGTTTATTTTGTCATGCCTATATTGAAATGCAACCAAAATTTAGTTAGACCTCATGTAATTACTGCATACTGAATTGTTGCATGGTTAATTTACTTCAACTAATACAATTCAAATAGCTTGGGCCAGTTTGCTTTGGGTCGGTTATTTTGATTAAGTTCTGTGTGGCTGCATTTACCTGCGAGAGGAAGAGAAAGAAACTTGGCAGCAAAGCAATGGAGTTACTTTTGTTAATCAAGACTGGATTTAATACACATTATTAGCAAGAACAGTTAGATCTTCTTAGCAAGTCAATATTTGCATCAGAAATAAGGCTGAAGATAAATGTCTGTTGACATGTTGCAGATCTGAACAGAAGGCACCTGCTGTTAGTTAAGCTGGAGGGCTTTTCTCTCTTTCAGGAAAGTGGACAGAGAAAGAAGAAAAAAGACTAGCTGAAGTAGTGCATGAGCTAACTAGCACAGAACCAGGTGACATTGTCACACAAGGTGTATCGTGGGCTGCCGTAGCAGAACGGGTTGGGACACGCTCTGAAAAGCAATGCCGCTCTAAATGGCTCAACTATCTCAACTGGAAACAAAGTGGGGGCACTGAGTGGACCAAGGAAGATGAAATAAATCTGATCTTGAGGTTTGTTGTTTTAGTTACTTTCAAAGGTTTATAATACATGACGCTGGCAGGATTCCATTGGGGTCCCTTTTGCTGGTTTCTTAGACACTAAAAGCTCTAGAACCCTCCAAAAATCACTGCTGTGTTTACAGTTCCCAGAGATTTATTATTGAACATATTTTTTGTTTTTTGTTTTTTTAGTGAATGTTAGTGTTCGTGAAAGGTGTCAGATTGAAAACCCTGGAGACTGACGTCTTCTTTATTCCACAGAAAAGGTACAGCACAGGCAGCGACCGTGCAAGCTTCCCACACGTTGCCCCACCAATGCGCTTTAACCCTTAACTGGAGGGTAGTTCAGTCTCCCTGCCCATTCAGTCCTTGGCCTCTCTGCTGAGATGACCAACAAGGGTCAAGTGTGGTGGTGGTTTCTGTGATGTGGACGTCTTGTCTACAAAGAACTAAACTGCGACTGCAAATTAATTTCATGTAGGCCACCAAACACTGATTGGATATCAGCATCTTTGGCTACATTTGAACTGGCAACCTGGTAGTAACTTTGGAAATCTTTTGCTCTCTCCAGTCCTCCTCCCATTTTGAATGCCTTTAACTCAGGCTTTTTAGCCAGTGGATTTTTATGGGGAGATAACAGTTTTGGGTGGGAATAAAAAGCCAAGACATACAGGGAATTTAAACGTTATTTACAGAGATGTATTTGCTAATTTACTGAAGCTGTTTGACTCAAACTCAAAATGAGGAACCTGATTCCATATTTCAGAATGTGCTGGTTATCTGGTTATAGTTCTTAATATTTCTGTACAAATGGTATTTGGTTTGGTCTGTACAGATACCCTTAATTCATCCTGCAGGATTGTTTGGTTGGTTTGGGTAGCTTTTTTCTTTTTTTTCCTTTTTTGTTTGTTTTTGGGTTGTTGGTTTTTTGAGCTACCAAGAGTATTCGGTGCTATTTCTTGCTTTGTGAAAAGAACTTTTCTTAACTTCAGAAAAATCTTTTCCCTCTCACTGTTCACCTCTCTTTCATATGCTCCAGGTACAGATGATCTGGAGGCAATTCAGAGATACTCAGAAAGATTCTGGTAGAATCCAGTTATCATCTGCCAAAATTATGGGAAGACTGTCCCTTAACTTGGAGAGTCTAATGGGATTGATTTGTGAGGAACTGTTTAATATTGTAGTTAATTTCATCTACTTTGGCTAAGAAGCATCTGAGAGGAGGCAAAAATCTATGTTAAGGACGGATGAGTTTTAATTAGGAGAAAACAGAAGTAAATATCATAACATGAAATTAATTAAGTGAAAGTTCAGAATGAATCGCAGGAAGTATTTCCTGCCTTGGAGATGTGTTTGGGGAACAGTTTTCCAAAGAGAAAAAATGCAAGTACCATCGTTTGGAATGCTTCACAATAACCTGATCAAACTCCTAATGTATATGTAAATAAGGAGAATAATCCTGCATGGCAAGGAGATGGACTGGATCATCTAACAGCTCTAGTCCATCTTCTCTTGTTTATGATTCTGCTTGACCTCTGTCAGCGTGGAGCCTTGGAAGCCTATATTGATTCATGAGCTCTGGTGGACTATTCACTAGCATGCCATTTTGCCGCTGTTATGTGTGACAGGACTGAAGATGTGCAACACCCCTTCCAGTCTGGAGAATAGTTTCTAACAGGTAAATATCTTATGTTTCCCGCCAGGATAGCGGAACTTGAAGTTTCTGATGAAAATGACATCAATTGGGATTTACTAGCTGAAGGATGGAGTAGTGTCCGCTCACCACAGTGGCTTCGGAGTAAATGGTGGACCATCAAAAGGCAGATTGCAAACCACAAAGATGTTTCGTTCCCTGGTAATGTACTACTTGCACATGTCTCTTCTGAAAGCTCAGTTCATAAATGTCAAAAGAATAAGGTTGTATTTTGTTGTCTGCTTATAACATTGCTGTCCAAAGAGCACATTGCTCCTCAGCTAGAAGTTACTTGGATCTACTCCTACGAGCAATCTTTAAGTGTTTCATTTGAAACAGGCAAAGCTGATGGGTGCAACTAAACAGTAGATTTTGTCAACTTCCCTCACTTTGGCTAAAGTCAGAGCACGTCTGCAGCTCAGCTGGCAGAACTCAGCCAGTGGATGATCATCTTCAGTATGGAGGGCAGTGACATCTTCAGGTGGAAGAAGATACTTGTCTGCAGCCTAACTATCAACTCGGGTTAGATCTCTTACCTTTAAAATGTTAAAATACAATCTTCGAGGTGCTGAACCTTAGCTGTAGAAAGATGGTAGATTTACCACTAACGGCACAGTGAGGAGGAGGGAAGGATTCAGGAGCATAACACTCCCCAGATTCATCTCTTGCAGCACTCATTCTTGGTCAGAGAAGCTATCAGCTGAGCTAAAGGGTATTTCAGTCTCTGTGACCTTTCATGCAGTCATCCTTTTCTCTGTCTTGGGGAAAGGAAAAAAAAATCAGATATTAGCCACATCATAATGAAAGGTGTAATTTAAAGGACACTTACACTGTGGTCATCACTGTAGTTATATATTAGTCGTGCCTGGAGGCTGCAGTTGAGAGGGCAACCCTGTTATGCTTAGTATGTTATAAACGGTATGTTAATTGACAGTTGCTGCATCAGGTACTTCGGAACATAAATACGCCACTGAATCAACAGGAATCACTCTCTTTCTGCAGATAAAATGTCATGCTGTCAAGAGTGGGAGATGTTTAAGCATTGTATTGAATGCTAGAAAAGCAGAGGCCTCAACTTTTGTAACCTCACATATGTCAACTGCTCCATCAGTGGGACCAAAGTGATCATAGAGAAGGAAGGTGGACAGTTTTACTGGAGCATTTAGCCTATGTCCAGTGACATGTCTGTCAGACTGGTGAACAAATCTGCTTCCGGGTTTTGTTAAGATTGGAGGGTTTATTTCTGATAGCAGCATTATACAACTAGTGATAGTGGCACTTGACTGTAGCTTGAGGATACACCATGCATGTTTGTAGAGAGGTCCAAAATTTTAGGACTTTTTGTTTTTCCAAGCATCCTAAAATGTCCAGGGTCCTTGAGAAAATCAAGTTCACTCCAGTAGTTAACTATAAATGTGTTTTATGTATGTGCTAAATTTCTAGTTGACAAATCTCTATAAATTGCTAGGTTCCAAATTCAGAAGGATTTTGGTTACTTTTTTCATCTTGGATAAACCTCACAATGCAGCATTTCAAACGTGCTTCTTCAATATGCTTTAGCATGAGTGTTCTTTCTCTCAGTGTTGATTAAGGGTCTTAAGCAACTCCATGAGAACCAGAAAAACAATCCAGGACATCAGCTTTCAGAAGGCAAATCTGGAAGTGGATTACCAAACACTAATTCCAGTTCGGGAGTTCAGCACGTGCAGATCCGAGTGGCTCGCTTAGAGGAGAGCGCAGGCAGCACACCCAGCCCCATGGCAGCTTTGCAGATTCCAGTCCAGATTACGCATGTCTGTAAGTAGCTAAAACCAACAAGACTCTGTCCTCTGGTGAAAATTACAGCTTTTTTTTGTGTTAAGTTGGTGGAGGAGGAGTGGGCATGTCTTCAAAAATGTTACTGATTCTGCTTTGGCCTTGCCATAACTTGAGATTAAGGATTTCTGGATTCTATTTGCCCATTTCTAACTTTGTCAAGCAAATGTGGGTATTACTGTGACAGTGGTACCAAGAACCTGCAATTGGAGCTCCTAGACATAAGGGTTGTAGGTGTCTGTCTGCATGCAGGCAAGAGCTTGCCGTGTAATGTGGTTTTTTGGTGCACAGGCTTCTTAGTGGAGATGCCCAATGTATGTTTGTTCTTTAAATTTCTTCTGGTACCTTTTGTCTGTAGCAACAAACATGTACAAGATCTCCTTTTGTATAATGTATACTCTTCTGTGCCTTAGTTCTGGTGAAGGACACTTAAGCAGGAAGGTATATAGTGTTTTTTTCTAGGCCTGTGCTGTATTATGCAGTTATTTCTAGACACACACACTCTGGACAGCATTACTTGCCAAGTCACGCTGATGTTCAGCTGATGAGCTGCTCTAACCACTGTGATTTATTTTTTTTTAAGTTCATCTTCCCATCCTCTTAAGGATGAACTTTGCTCATTAACATTTATTACCGGGTCTGCTTTGATTGTAGTGCTTATTGTTTGGTTTTGTAACTAATCTTCTTAAGTAACTCCAGTCCAGCCATCCCATATGCAGCCTGTTGTCTCCTTTGTCTACTGTTTTGCACCGTTGCCATGTATTAATATGTCTTCAGCTTCCTGGAACTTGTGAGTCTATTAAGAATAAGTAACAATCATAATTATGATTCTGAATAGGTTTTATTGATATCTTACAAAGTTTTGGGTACGAGCTGTGTGGACCTGGTGATCTTCAAATATCTGATACGTAAACTCTTTTTGGTGCTTCTCTTAGTTTGGAATTAAGGGAGATAATTACATAAACAGTTACGTACTCGTAGTAAGACTTCTCACAGCTTTTTTCACACTGCAGTCATAATACGTGGGGCAAGCAGGTATCTTGTGGAGCATCTAATGTTTCATCAGTGGTGGACATGCTGTGGAGGGCAGAAAAGGTTAAAAATATCACACCCCCCTTCCAAAAAAAAAAGAGAGGTCCATGGGAATCATAGCACTGTTAAACCAGACACCACTTTAAAGCAAGTATCACATGATCAAAAGGATATTGTTACACCAGAACCTCTTTCAAATCTTATTACAAAAAGTAATTAGATCACATCAGATAACTTTATTTTCCTGCTTTTAGCCCTGTGCACTAAAACGATACGTTTGTTCTTCTGCACTTTTGGATTGTAGAATGCCCTCTCCAAATAGCATTGCATCTTGGGTAGCAATTAGAGAACCTTGTCATTAGGACTGCAGCCAGTTTTCTTTTTATTACCAGAATTAACAGTACCCTGCTATGTAGTAATTATAGTATGTTATTTTCTTTGTGGGGCTGAAGCAATTTGGTTTACATACTTTCTTTTTCTTCCTTTTTTCCCTTTGGCAGCCTCAACCGATTCCCCTGCTGCTACTGTTGACTCTGAGACAGTAACACTAAACAGTGGAACACTACAGACCTTTGAGATTCTTCCAGTAAGTAACAAGAGAACTGGTATTTGTTACTGTGTTTTTTCTTTTAAGCACAGCTACTTCTTAGACTATGGAATAAAAAAAAAAAAACCAACAACCCCCAAACCAGTTCTCGAGTGGACAAAGGAAGGTAAGAAACCTAAAACTTAAAAGATTCAAAGCAAAATGTTTTTCTAAAGGGTGTAGTTCACTAGGGCTGTGGACTAAAATGAGAGTTACAGTTAAATGCTTTAAATCTGTCTTAATACCTTAGTGCTATGAAGTTTTTCTTGGTGCTTTTTTGTTGTTGTTGAAATCTGACATAACGGAGCAAGAGGAAGCTCCCAGCAAGTACTGTAATTTATAGCACGGTTTCTCTTTCATCCCAGTGTTTAGAGTAAGTTTAATTCATTCCTTTCTTATCTGCTGTTGTGCAGCACAACACAGTCCTGCTTAGCCCTAATACTTGCCTTGGTAGCTGTAAATGAGTTTCCAGATCTTGAGTGCAGTACAGCAGAGATTGGGTTGGTCGGTTTGCTTGTTTTCCAGGGGAGTTACAGTTAGGCTAGTTGATGTTAGTAAGCATGTTCCAAGTGCTTGGTGTGTCCCAGGAAGGCAGTGTGTTGGGTATTAAGTCTGCACTGTCTTTTGTAGTCTTTCCATCTCCAGCCGACTGGAACACCAGGTACATACTTACTACAGACAAGCTCAAGCCAAGGCCTTCCTCTAACACTGACGACTAGTCCTACCATGACCCTAACTGCCGCCGCTGCCCCAGCCTCCCCGGAACAGATCATAGTTCATGCCTTATCGGTATGTATTTTGAGCAGTGAAAAGACTGAAGTTTGGGGAATGGTGGGGGGAGAGCAACATAATAATGCAGACCTCTGCGTGCACTTGTTAAATTTGCAAAGCACTTTTGACTCATAACAGTCTTGCTTTGCTTAGAATACCAAAGAGTGAGAATTTCTTTTTTTGGTATTGTTTTTTCAAAGCCAGCTTCACATGGCTTCAAAACTCAGCTTAGCAATAAGCAACATCGTTCTTACTGCAGCTGAACAGGACATCTCCACCTAGTGGCTTCTCTCTCTGACACAACGCTGGAGTTTCCTGGTGTTACTGTCACAAATACTGCTGTTCACAAAATTTGTATAGTAGTGACAGTATTCTTACTTTGCTTGTGAATTACAGAGCAGTAGACACAAATTCAGTCTATAGATTCATTGGTGAAGACCAGGAAAGGTCCACAGGTGATCTGGGCTGACATACTGTATATGTAAAACTCCAGGTTACGCTTAGCATTTAGTTCTTTGAATCCTTTTGCTTTTATTTGCTGAAAGATTTGAAGATACTTGGGGGAAAGTCTCTGATGGTTCTTGTCTCTGTCCCTTTTTGCAAATACTGCTTGCAGCCAGAGCACTTGTTAAATACAAGTGACAACATCACAGTGCAGTGCCACACACCGAGTGTCATTATCCGCACCGTTGCTGCTGAAGATATCTCCTCCTCTGTCACTCAGGCAGAACTTACTGTTGATTCAGACATTCAGCCAGCTGACCTGACGGATCCTCCTGATACTCTAGAAACAAATACTTTCCCAGATGATATCCACCAGTCCAAGATGAGTGATGAAGGGCGGTCAGCCTACGGTGAAGATGATGCCTCCAAATTCAGCAGCAGGAATAGTAATGAACTGATGGATGGAGTTATGGTGAGAACTGAGGAGGAGATTTCAGGTGCCAGCTTGAAACAGGAAGAGGATTCTCACTCTGATTTACCCAGCACTTATGTTACTGAAGTAAGGGAGTGCATGATATTTGGTATTTTCCCCATTTCTGCATGGAGAATGATTTCATTGCATCTTTGACCTTTATGTTAAGCTATTCGTATGAAATGTCAGTGATTTCATGTATATTGTCGTCCTGAGAGCATTTTGTTCAGATCCTGTATCCTTGAGCATCATTAATACGAGTGTGAAAGTGATAGCGTTGTATTTGCAATTTGTGTTGGTGGTATCTGACTTCACCTGGAGCACTGAATACCTTGCTAGCTGTGGAGCTGCTTCCCTACACAGGGTGCTTTTGCCATGGTGATTGTGAAAAGTGAGAATATTGGTGGCATGAAGCAGTTGCCTTTGATTACTATTTGACGCTGTTGCTTTAAATCAGGCTGTTAATTGTCCAACACATACCCTTTACAGGTAGGGGCTGAGCAAGGGAGGCAAGGTAGAATATTTAGTTTTTACTGTGTGAGTCTAATATTTTAGGGTTACCACAGTTTCTGTTTTTGAGAATTTACTATTAAAACATACTACTCCAGCTAAGTATCTGTTAAATTGGAATTTGAAGCATTTAGCTAGCTCTCTGCCTTCAGCTCCAACACCTGAGGTGCAGAAATGAGTTTATCCAAATTATTTCAGGCATTTAAATTTTTTATACTGAATTCCTTCACCTTTCAGTTGATGGAACTATCATAATGAGTAAGTCAAGGAAAAGGAAGATGCTAAAATAAGATAACTCTCTTTAGTGGGTAGAAAATATCTTTTTCCTTATGTTTGATTAGGTTAGACTGTGGAATGATGTTTTAGATTCAAATACCCCTTCTGTTCTCCAAAACACTGTGCTCTACAGTTCCTGTAGTTCTGCTTTATCAGTATTGAAAATCCATTGCTGATACACTTCATACCCTTAGTGCTTTTAGTACGCCTCAACAGTCTCCTACTGCAGCGTTTGGATCCTGAATGCTCTGACTCTGGAGATTGTTCTACCATTTCCCTCATTCTTGTCTCATGATTGTCATGCTTGTGATAAGATTCTCAACAGTTGAGGCAGCCCAACAGCTTTCTACTCTCAGTTTAAAAATTTGGCTTCTCAAGCTAAAAAATTTAGTGAATTTTTACTATGAGGATAGTTCCTAGCATGTTGTAGAAATCACCTATGGCTAGCAGGGTATAAAGAGGTACCAAACTTTATTGTTTGGTACAAACTTGAGTTTGTAATTCTAATTTGTCTTAAACGTCTAGTCAGGTCCAAGTTTGACATGGGTATTTAAACCCCAGGAAACAGTGAATTGTCTGTGAGTGATTCTAAGTGAAAAGTTACTCTAGAAGGATGCCTACATTTTGCTTCCTCTAAGTCAGTATTATTTTTATGCACTTGCCAGTATTGTATTGTCACTGTGGGTGTGGGCAGTGGGAAGCAGGCATTCATGTTGCATGGTTTTGTTATTTCTGGCTGGGAAAGGTGCCCATTTGCCACAATGGCTTCTTTAGCTTTTCACACCTCCCTTTCCCAGTTTCATACTGCTTAGCATAGGCACGTTCAGCTGTGCTCTCTGCAGAAAGCTGCTTTTGCGGGTCAGGTGTCCTGTGCCTTGCAGGATTGGGTACATGTTTGGGCTGAGTTTAAATCGCTGAGCTGCACCAATGGTAGTACATTCCAGCAGCACCAGGAAAGGGGTTTTCGGGCAGAGCCTTTGCAAAAACATTGTGAAACTATGTAGGAAAATAAGTTTGCTATAACTAGGTGGAGGAACTTCAGGATTTTCTTGAACAGAGAGGGCTGTTACCTCTCCCGAACATTTCCCCCTTCCCTCTGAAAAGAGGGATAAATCCAGGTACCTTCTATTCTGCCAGCAATACTTGCCAGCATTCTGCATCAGTGATTCCTGAGGCTTGAACAAACCTCACATGTTACACACAAAAACTGGAATCCAAATCTCTGTGCTTATTCTGGCAGTGCTGTCTAGAATGTCTCTTCACTGCACGTGCAGAACCAGGAATCTGCTGGAGTGGCTGTGACTCTGAGTAAGCCAGATGTGTTACTGCCACAGCGAAGAGGGAGCAGCAGCTATTGCAGGACTGGAAGAGGGTGGGGGTATTGACAGTTTGTACCTGGAAAGAGACAGTGTGTTGCCAATTTTGGGGTATAATGAGGCTCAGCTAAAAAACTTTGGAGCTACCCTACAATCAGCAAGTGACAGGGCAAGGAAGGCACAGAAATGAGAATGGGACTTCTGAGCTCCATGTCCAGTAGCTAAAACTTGACACAGAAGCAGGAGCTGTGAAACCAAGTAATAAGCTCCGGTAAAGCTGTTGCTTTTGTGGAGCTGGTAAGTACTATAAAGGTATCGCTTCACTATCTCAGAATGTTTAGACAGCAAGTAGTGGAAAAATTTGAGTATTCCTCTTAACAGACAGAATGTTTGATGTACAAGAGGATATTTTATCACCACTTTGCAGTCTCTCCTTTCCTCTCCCCCTGCCCTTGTCCTGCTCGCAGGGATTCTTATCTTGCATTTGGATGCTTGCACTAGGATGAAACGTGCCCTGTCAATGCTTAAGTAAACTAGTTCAGATGATGGCATTTCAATTTAATGAGATAAAATTAATCCAGGGAATCTATTGCTTATTATTGAGGGTGGCTGACCAAAGCAGGTTATTCTGTTTATGCTACCAAGGATACATTCTCACATCCTGTTCCGTGTTGTGCAGGACCTGGGTTCTCCAACAATAGAAGAACAAGTTGATCAGCCGACAATAGATGATGAGACTGTGCTCATTGTTCCTTCTTCCCATGGCTTTATCCAGACAACGGATGATATAGACAGTGAATCAGTCTTGCCCCTGACAACTCTAACAGGTACAGCAGTCCCTTCTTCTGGTTGGTGCTGGAGCTAGGATTCATTAAAGCAGTATGGTACTTCTGAGTTCCTGCAGATGCTTTACAGGCCCTTGCTTGCTCTTAAATGATTTTCCATGTTCTTGCTGTGAAATGTTAAGCAAGTCAGTTACCCGACTTGTGTCACTGCCAGGGATCCAAGGGCAGCCACAGCTTCTCTGGGCACCCTGGGCTGGGCCTGACCACCCTCCCAGGGAACGATTTCTTCCTAACATCTAGCCTAAACCTCCCCTCCTTCAGCTTCAGGCCCTTCCTATGTCCTGTCCCTTGCCAGGGCCCCTTTAGCTGCTGGGAGGCTGCTATGAGTTAGGTCTTTTGTCTACTCAAGTACTTATTACTAATGCACTGTCTCACTTGACAGATCCTATCCTGCAGCATCACGGAGACGGGTCACACATTATTGGCTCATCGTTGGGCAGCCCTGACTCTGAAGATTCGAAAGATGTTGAAGATTTAGTGAGCTGTCACTGAGAAGCAGTCATCGTGTCCATTTTCTATTGACCGTGTTTGCGTTGTGAAACTAGTTACAACTCCGTGCCACATTCCCAAAGAAAGCAGTCAGTCCGTGTCGTTAAACAGAAGCTTCCAGATTGAAATGACTACAGTGCACTTTCTCTGCTCAGGCTATTTACCTCATTTGTAAAGGATTAGAGAGCAGCCAACGGAAGCCTGATGTACCACATCTCAGCCGGGGTGTTGTGGTGTTTTAAAGACCCTCTGTTGCAGTGCTCACTGCTAGGATCCACGTGGTCAGCTCTGATCTGACTCCTTACAGATGTGTAGAACTGCACATCTAGAAAACGCGACAGAAGTGGAGGACTGTGGACTGGAGCCTCTTGGTGCCGCAGCGAGAAGTAGTTTGCACATGTTTCATGAAGAATGAGTGAGGATTTCTGCACTTACTGACTCTTGTAATACATGGAGTAAGAGACTGTTACATTTCAGGAAGAAATGTATTCCATCAAAGACTTCAGGGAGCACGGGCAGCATCGTGGAGAAATGGTCTGTATTCCCATTTCACCTGTCCTCTTCGTAGATCCACAGCATAGGAGGAAAGACACAGATGCCTGGTCTGCTTGTTCCTGAGGAGTCCATTGCTGGCAATGGACAGAGCTCAGAAAGATCACTTGAGGGAAAGGGGTTTTTTTTCTTTTGTTTCTTTTCTTTCATCACTACAGCAAGCTGAATTAAAAGGGAAGGGCTACAAGAAAGGGAATCTGCTGGGACCCTGCCAGCCTGCCCCCACCAGCTTGTAACTCCTCTGAAGGCTGTTGTGAGTAGGCTGGAACATTTGTCTCTCTTGCAGTTTACATGACACTACCAGCCGCCTCTCCAGAGGTGATTTATGCAGCAAGTTAGTAGATGGGGGATGGTGTGGAGGTGGCAAAGTCTTGGAGAAACAGCTCTGTGAGAATTTGGGCATAGGGCCCTGAGGAGAACGAAGCCAGGTAATTCCTACGTTCAAGGGTTTGAAACAGACACTAGGCTGAGCAGCAGCCTGTCAGCTAGGGACTGAGAGAAAAAGCTATAGAAACTAAAGACTCATGTATAAATTATTTTATTTATTTCTGTAATTAGCTCTTCATAATCAAGAGTTGGTCTTTTTCAGTCTGTGGTTTTGTTAATGTGACAAATAAGCTGTAGTTTCAAATGGTTGCCTAGGGAACAGAAATAATTGTATATCCAGTTTAAACAAAATAAAGAGTATTTGTCTTACGTAACTGTAAGATGCCATTTATTTATACTGCTACAGATCCTTGCAATGCTGCAGTTTATTTGTACAGTAATAAAAAATGCAGTTTTTTTCCAAAATGAAAAAGCTTGTGCCATTCTGAAACATCAGTACAACTGGAATGTTCGTTAAGTGCAACGGTAGCTCTTCAAAAGAAAGCAGAATGTCATGTCTTATGGCAATAATTCTCCCCAACAAGAGGGACATTACATATACATTTACATGAAAATCATGTACTGATTGACCCTTGCACAACCCGCTTCGTTCCTCTCAGGCTGATTGTCCTCACTTCAATGTCTCGGGCTGAGCTTAAGCGGTCTGACACGGCAGCATCATCGCTGGGCATTCCCAGTGTCTGTCATTTCCCCACTTCATGGAAGTACAGGTTGGCACATATACATAACATGACGATAGAAAATAAAATATAGTAGATTAGGTTCCTAAATTTAGGTTCCAGGTCTCCTTGTCGATACCAGTAGATCTGGAAGAGAGAAGGAGCTTGTGTTAATTAAAAACTCCAGGTACTTCTGAGGGAACTTTCTATAGTAACTGAACTGGTAACTGCTGCAAGTTGGGTTTGCCTTTTTCCTGAAAAACAACCCAGCTCCATCTGACTCCAGGTGTGGAGTCCAGCTCTTTTTCTTAATTAAGAAATACCACCTATGTTTTCCCAGCATGGTTGCAGGATACAGAAACAAGAATCTGGCAAGGTGCTTCTCCCCAAAACAAGACCCTGTGTGGAACCAGGGTGCCAGGTTAGCTATGAAGGTGAGGGTGGCCTTGTCAGCTCTGCTGAAGGGGGTGGGTGGGATTGGCTTTTTTAAACATGTGGAACTGGCTCTACTCCAGTCGATGAGGACAGACATAAGGTTTTGCACTACACAACCTGTCTGGGGCCGGAGAGGTACTAACCAGGTGCCACCAAGCTCCTTCCCAGCTGTGACCCTTGGGAGAAGGAGAATCCTCCAAGTATGAAAAGCTATGGCAGAGAAAGGAGCTGCTGATGTCCCTGCCCACGGCAGGGGCTTGGACTAGGTGAGCTTTGATGGTCCCTTCCAACCCAAATCTGTCTATGAACTCGGACCTGCCTTTGCCAACACTTTGGGCCCAACTCTCAGGATGCTGCAGCTGTTGAGGAACCCCTGCTCTGAGCCCCTGAAATGCCACGTGCTGGAGCTTCCTGCCCCTGTGCCTGAAAGGCCACCACCTCCTGCCCTGGCCTGACCAGCCCCACCTCTTCAAGTGTTTCCCTCCAGCCCTATTTCCCTGCGGCACACTCTATCCACACTCCCATCTCTGCTGGCAGCTACTGGTGGCACTGTCACCGAGGTGACCTGTCTCACACCACAGCTGGTCTGCAGGAGTTGGCTCAGGTCACACCGTTCCTCTGCAGTAAACACAAAACTCCTTACCCACTCTTTCACTGTCAGCTTGTTCTACAGAGGCAGAAAAGCTTTTCTAGGAGAGCGTAAGAAAGACGGCAGCACCACATAAAGCAGATTGTACTGGGATTTCATCCTCAGCCACACACTCAAGAGCTTGCGTGGCAAACGCGGCGGTACTTACAAGTATGCCAGCAGAAATGCAACACAAGGAGATGCAGAAAGCAAAAAATATATTCACAGGTTTTGGAGGTAGTTGCGGGAAGACAAAAGCACTGATTAGAGTGACCTGTAGGGAGGAAAACAAAGATGAAGGCTGTGCTCCCTTCAGAGCAGCTATGAGAAGCGCCCAGCTCAGCACGCCCCTCCCTGTCTAACTCAACTCCCACCGCGAGCAGAGCTGGAGGGAAAGGTGACATTCTGGAGGAAAATGGCTTTGAGACACCTGCAGACTTGCAGGGGGGGTGAAGATAAAACCTTTGCTATTCTGGCTTGTTACTGGAAACTTTCCTCCAGAGAGCCAGCAGGCACAGTGCACAGGCTGCCCATGGAGGAGCATCCCTCCAGCCAGCACCTTGGCTCTCCCCAACACCTCCCTGCTCCTCAGCTCACAAAGGATGCGGCTGCCTGGACCGCAGAACTGATGCCCTCCAGTCACGCTCTTAACAGCTTGGGGAAAGCTCGGCTGGGGACAAAGTGACAAGCTTTGGAAGAACGCCTATAGTCCATAAACAAAGGGAAAGAAGTGATCAGGAGAAGGATATCAGAAGCAAACCACTTCTGCATCATAAGCACTTTCTCATCTCACCCAGCCTCACATTTAGCCGGGATGGACAATCCGCTCACGGGCTTGGGGATTTTTATTGCATGGCCTCATCTTAAAACATGGTTTGAAGAAAGGTGTTCTTCCACTGTTGTCAAAGTTTCAAAAGACAGACGTGCCCTGAAGTGACAACCTTGGCCTCAAACCTTAGGTCAGCAAAGATTCACTGCCCGTTTTGGGGAGGAGCTCTGGTTTTCACCCCGTTGCCTAAGGGAGGCAGGAAACACGGGCTCGGGCAGGGGATACTTACTACAAGCAGCAAGGATGTTAAGCCGCCAACAACTAGATTGATGACTCTGTCCTGAAGAAGAGAGAGGACAGTTACACGCATGCCTTGCCAAAACAAAACCCAACTAACTAAATAAACAAACTCCAAAACACCCACATAAAACAGCACAGACAATGCCAAGAGCGCCGCATCGGCCAGGACATTATCCCACAGCACATTATCCCCAGCACACGTTATCCCCAGCACACCCAGTAGCACCACTGAGGCTCCTCTGCCACACAGGCAGGTTTCTTGTAACGCCCTGAGCCTCGGAGAGGTTGTACTGGCCAGATCCTCGTGCAGCAGGTTTGCTCCTTTGCTGCATGTGAACTGATCACAGTTGTGCAAATCCCTTTGGGAAAAGCTTTAAAAGTGGGAGCATGCAGCCAGAGGTTATCAGAAGCAGCTGCCTTCAGCCTCAGTGCCTGAGGATGAACAGCTTGATAGTGGCTTAGGTTGGAATTTGTGGGCTGCAGGCAAGAAGTGTTCCCCGTACCCCACATGTTCCCCCTGAACACCAGCTGACCCCAGCACACCGCAGGGCAGCCTTGCTTGGATAAGACAGTCACCCCCCACTGCTTTCTGCCGCTCCCCATCAGTATCAAGAGCTTTTCTGGAAGGAGACAACCATTTTGCAACTGGGAAGAGGTGTCCCTGGGCATCAGCATTGCAGAATCACAGAACGTTAGGAGTTGGAAGGGACCTTGAAAGATCATCTAGTCCAACCCCCCTGTCAGAGCAGGATCACACAGACTGAATCACATAGGAACACATCCAGGCAGGTTTGAATGTCTCCAGAGAAGGAGACTCCACAACCTCTCTGGGCAGCCTGTCCCAGTGCTCTGTCACCCTCACAGGGAAAAAGTTCCTCCTTATATTCACATGGAACCTCCTCTGCTCCAGCAAAGGGACAGTAACTTGTGAGAGTTGAGGCAGCAAAGTCATCTTCTCCAGTGGGCACGGTACCCCAGACTTCTCTCCACCTGGTCACATGCCCTTCTTCTCCCCCGGTGTTACATTTCGGGAGCCTATTTATACCAGGAGAAGCGCCGGGTTGTGAAGAAGCAAAGCATGTCAGCAGCAGGGCAGGAGGGAAAGGTCAAGAGCTGAGCACGCTCCTGCTGACGGGAGCCCCGCAGCCCTGACCAGAGCTTGGTGGGGCTCAGGTGCCTGGGCTTTGGTCCAGTGACAGCAGATGCTATGCCCTGGTTGGTGGCTGTTCAGTCCCTCCAAGCCCAAGGGTGAGGGCCACAAGCAAGCAGAGTTTTAAAGACCTCTCCTCTTAGGCCCCCGGCCCCTCTTCATAAAACCAGATCATTTATTCTCCTGCAGCTCCCGGGGCCATGCTGGTGGCTGCAGCCACAGGAAGCAACCTAACCCTATGGGGTCACCAACAGCCTCTGTGCAAGGTCCTCAGGCACAAACCCCTCCACCCCAGCAGCATCTCACAGGGCCCTGGCGATGCAGAAGCCACCTACAAGGTACCCACCACCAACCCCAAGCATGAGCCAAGAGAACAAAGTCCAGACAAATGCCAGAAGCAACCAGGGCAAAATGCAAGCATGCAGTCTCCACAAGCATGCATGCAACTGAGCCCACCAAGGCAATCTAAGGGAGGGGGACTGGAGTTCACATTCAGGCTCAGCCCCTCCTGGGACAAGCTGAGTGGCAGGAGGTGAGCAAATGGATCCAGTCCCTCCTTGTGCCGTGGGGAGATGGGTTGTGAGCCCAAGGCAAGGGGAGGGAAAGCCAAGGGGCCAGCAACAGAGCCTCAGCTGGTCGCCATCCCATTCAGCTAACCCACTGAGCAGGGCTGCAGCCCACTCTACAGCAAGGCTCGAGGGACCGGGCCATGGCCACGTGGCTACAGAGGGGCACACCACCCAGAACTCAGCCATGATTGGGTGTCTCCTCATTAACGAGCCCTGGAGGGTGGCGGTTTTAACATGGGGAGAATTTTGCCAGGACACAGATTTGTCTGCGAGGGAGTCGGACTCAGCAGCGACCACAGAGCACTTCTCTCCCCCTGCTTTATGGGGTGCAGGGGAGAGCATCTCCCCAGCTTGGGGACCTCTCATCTCTCCCCAGTGAGCAATGGCCACACTAGCAACAGCCAGGTCAGGTATAGATGCCTGCAGCAGAGCAGCTTTGCCCCTGTGGGACAGGGCATCCCCTTCCCTGCGGACACTAAAGTTATCTGACTGCACCACGGGCAGAAGAAGGTATTTCAGGAGCAGGAGATTAGAGGCACTGATCCTGAAATCCCAGGCTTGGCCCAGCGGCAAGAGGCTGCATTCCTCAGTGCCCACTGACACTTCAGCCCCAGGCAGCTTAGCGCAGCAAAAAGGTTAAAAATACACAAGCAGAGGCCGAGGCGGCTAAAGGGATTGGGGATGACAGAGCCCTTCACCTCCGCGCCGTGTCCGCACACACAGCCCAGCCCGGGCAGACACTTGTGGATACCAGGCCCGCAGAGACGGGCCACCATGGGCCCTGTGTCCCACAAGCCACAGCACCCAGATGGCAGAGCCAACGCTTGCAACCAGCACAGCTGATTCAGGGAAGATGTTTCTCCAGCACCGCTACATACTCCCTTGCTATGACAGCTGCTAGAGGAAACAGATTTTTCAAAAAAGATGGCAAGTGCACATGCTGCCTGCTGCCCAGCTGCTGAGTGGTCACTGCACCGGTGTAGGGCCCAAGGACGTGGGCATGAACTTCTGAGGGAGCTCAGCAGCACACAATGTGCGGAGGATGATCCCAGGTCAGGCAGCTGGCTCCCCAAACAGGCGGTGAATCCCATGTGCCAGCACTGCACAAGCTGCGTTTCGCAACAGGAGGGTGTCTGCCTTCTCCTCCTACTCCAGAGAGGGTGTTGCAGGGGCTGGCGGCACCCAGCCGGCCCCAGGGAGCTGCTGTGGTGCAGAGGTCTCGTCCCACTGTCTCTGGGCAAAGGGCACAAGGTCAAGGAGCACCAAGTCCTCAGTAAACAGGAGCGCACAATTCAGGACCCTTTGGGATCTAGGTCAGAGTTACTCTGAGTGATGGGGAAACTGAGGCAGGGCGGCTGACAGCGCATCTGCACCTCAGCGCCTGCAGCATGGGCGCTGACGGAGCCAGATTTGCTTCTCACCCCATTCCTGCTCAGCACCTCACACCCTCCAAGTCAGCAACTTTGTGGGCTGAGCCCATGGGCAACAAGCTCCTGGAAAGGCTCAGCCAGAAGAGGGAAAGGGGCAGGTCCTCTGGAGGGTGGGCACCTGGTGGCATCTCCATGGGGACAACAGAAAAGCCGTTTTTACGCCTTACATCAGCAAGCCCAGACAGTCAGTGGCCATCACAGCGAGACACCAGCCCATCACAGCCACGGGGGACACCTCAAGCTAGCACTGGGCTGAGGCACATGGAGCAGATGCTCCACGCTGTACACAAGGAGAGCTGGGCTCACTGGGCTCACAGCCACACTGCCCGCCCTCCCCTCAAGATACGGGGAGATGCTGCTGTGCCCTTAAAGACCACTTGCTCCCATCTCGGGGGCTCAGCCACTCCTTTCATTGGCTTCTCCTTCCAGCCTGCAGCAATTAACACCCACCCACTTAGATTTAACAGCTCCTGTCACAGAGGAACCCAAAGAGCTTCTACTTCCAACTTCTTTCCCAAAAAGTCCTGCATCTGTGATGCTCTGTCTCCTCTTTGCCACCACCATACCACTCATGCTTTTGCTCTGCATCATCTCACACCCGCTCCCTGCCAGCACTGCATCCCTGAGAACAGCAGCTGAAGCCATCACGCCTGGTATTCGTCAGCATCATCTTGCAACACTCTCCCTTCCCACCAGAGACCTTTTTGGCACCAGTTTGCCCCAAACCTCTGCTCGGCAGCTGGCACAGAAGGGTGAGCTTGGCAGGAGCAGCCGGGACACAGCAGGAGGAGACTCATGATTACGCCTGGCTCCCTTGTCTCCACAAAATGGTTTTAGCCCCACAGCCACCATCCTGGAGACCAGGAGAGTGTAAGAAGGCAAGCAGAGGGCATCTCTACATTCACCTCCAACTACCAGCAAGGGTTCAAGACTCCTGATCCAGCTACATGGCTTCCTGGGGCACAAGAACCACTCCTGTCCATCCCCATGGCCTCATGCCCAGCCCGAGGAGAGGATCCCAGTTTGCCAGCACCAGCCATCGCTTGCAGAGACCCAAAAGCAGAGCCAGGGTTTCTGCTGAGCTTCCCCCAGCAGACCTGCTCCCGTTTTAAGGCAAAGTTTGGCTTCACCATTTCTGAGACAGAAGGTTTGCAGCTCTGGGTGTCACCGGCGCCTGTCCAAGCAACCCCATCGAATCCCAAAGGAAAGCGCCCAGGGCAGCGCAGTGATGCCTTGCCCATCGGGCACGGCACCGAGAGACCATCCTCTGCTGCCAATCCCGTACGATGGGTTCCAAAACCAGCCACAGGACCCTGGACCCCAGTCAAGCCCAGGAACTGGAATTAGCATCCCGTGCTTATTATTTACTGCTCTCCTTTGTGAGTGGAGATGCAGCTGGAAAGAGACAAGGGGTCAGGGATGGAAAGCATGGGCTGGAAAGTTTGGGGGTTGCCTGCCAGAATCACTGTCCAGCACATCCCCAAAAGTTTCAATCCTTGGAAGGTTCCCAAAAATCCCTGCCTGAGGATCACCCATCGCAGGGTGCCGTGGTGAAGGTCCCTTCACCTCCAGTGCTGCCCATCAGGGCCCACGCCCACTGGCAGGGGACACCCGTCACCCTCAAGTCACCCTCTCGGAGGTCCTGCCTGTCCTCCTCCTGTCCCACACCATTCTTCCTGTCCCATCAAATTTGGCAGGCATCACTTAATTTATACTTTTACGGAACATTATCGTTATTTTAGCAGCATTTCCACACATTCGGGTGGGGGTAAGATGCATTTTATACACCTTGCGCCATTTCAGCCCACACCCCTCCAAACCCCAACGCACAGCAGTGGGTCACCCATCACCTAACAGGGCACAAACCCCAAACTGCGGTCTGGAAACAGGCGCGCACCCATGGGTATCGCAATTCCCGAGGGATCCCCAATGCTGGGTGGCATCTTGTGGAGCCCCCTCCCCAGCACAGCCCCCCAAAACAGGCAGCGACTCACGGCAACACCCAAAGCTGCCCAGCTGAGCAGCTTATGGGGACTGACACCCGAAGAGTCGGCACCGCCGCACGTCAGCCACTACCACGCACCCACTGATGAAAATAAATTAATGAGCAGGAGGGCACCAAAAGCCCTCCCATCCCATCCAAGCAAAGATACTCCTCCCCCACCTCCCCCCCCCCAAAAAAAACCCAAACTTTGGTGAGATGCAACCGAGGGTGCTGCAGCCCTGGGCTGCACTGTGGGGGGGGAGCAGGACCACAGGGATACCCCGGATGGGGAGACACCCCCCCCAGCTTGCACCCTTTAGAGGTTACCTCCCATACCTGGAGCTCTGCACCCTGAGCCCCTGCTCCCGGCCGGGGACTCGGGGTGGGGGGGTGTGTGTGGGAGGGTGGTGTGGTTTGGAGGGGTAATTTGGAAGTTTCTTTCTTTGGGAGGGAAGGGGGCAGTTCAGGGAGTTTGGGTTTTATTTGGGGAGGGGTTCTCGCTTTGGGGGATTGCGCTGGGGTATTTTAGTCTGGGGGAGTTGTTTGGGGCGGTTCTGACTGATCATTTTTGTTCGGGGACACTGATCGGCAAGGGCTTTGGCTTCGGTTTATTCATTGTTTTTCCCAAGGATTCTGCCACTGCGAGAGGTTTCTTTCCTTCGGAGTTCGGGGGGTCCTTTCCCCCGCCCCTCCCCTGGGGTGCGTCTCTGCTGTCACCGCACCGGTTCGGTG
>VZTU01015891.1:65890-89364 GCA_013400835.1 Zapornia atra
CCCCCCTCCCCTTCCCGCCCCGCCGCGGGAGGGGTGTGGGGCTCCGCGGCCCGCCGCGCAGCGGTGTTACGTGCGGCGGCAGGTGCGCGTGGGGAGAGGGCGAGCGCTGCGCGGGCCCAGCTCCGGCTCCGCGGGACCTGCGCCGCTGCGGAGTCGGTGGGGCGGGGTCAGTCACCGCTCTGTCAGGTGTGAGCGCGCAGCGAGGGCGCACTGCGCACTGCATCCCACTGCTCGGGTGGGGGTGGCATCGCAACGCGGAGAAGTTTTAATAAACTTTCATTTTATTTTATATAATTTTAATTTTATTTCATTTAATTCTATTTATTTCTTCATTTAATTTTAATCTCATTTATTTTTTATTTTAGACATTTTTTAAGTTCATTTTATTTCAGGTCATTTACATTTCGGTTTTTATTTCAGTTCACTTTTATTTCAGATTTGTATTTCAGTTCATTTTTTTCTCAATTTCATTTGGTTTTATTGCATTTAATTTCATTTTTATTTCATTTTATTTCATTTATTTCAATTTTATTTCATTTTTCTTTCATTTTAACGTGTCTATTTTTTATTTTTTACTTTATTTCATTTTAGCTTCTTCCAATTTATTCCAGCTTGTTTCGATTTATTTCAGTTATTTCAATTTATTTCGGTTATTTCAATTTATATCAATTATTTATTTCAATTTATTTCCTGTTTCATACGCGGCAGAGCTGAAAAATGAGCTCGCTCGTCCTTCCCAGCCCCCCTGCGGGTCAGGCACAGAAATTAGGCAGAAGGGAGCTCCAGCAGCCAGGAGCTGGGACTCGTGGCCATGAAACATTTTTGATCTGCTGGTTGACCAAAGCTTTTGCTTAGCATCACAGGCGGAAGGAATCCCACACGCAGCCTCTGCGCCACCGCTGCTTTCCCAGGGCTGAAGGTAGGGGGGGGTCTCCTCGGGGGAGGAGGTTCTTCGTTTTTTAAGTGTTTTTAATTTTGTCTTTATTTTTTAATTCAGTTTATTTTTATCTTTTATTAGTTCTCATTTTTCTCACTACATCACTCAGCCTCACAGAAGGTTCTTCCTCATGGGAAGAAGGCTCTTCCTCCATCGTGGCCATGTCGTCTCTCCGAGCGCGCTTTAAGATGGAAGCAAACCAACTGCAACGTCATGTCAACCAGGTTGGAATTTACCTGTCCAAACCATCTCTGTTGTTTCCTCCCAACTCTGTGTCATCGTCCCACACACACACCCCCCATCCCACCCCCTCCCAGGAGGTTCCTTGCCCCAAAAGATAAATTCCACTGAGTATCAGTGAAATCTACTAGAACTATCACGGGCTTTTAAAACCTTTCCTGCAGGACGGAAAACATGGAGAGACCAGATTTTTGGGTATCATAGAATCATCATAGAGTCATAGACTGGGCTGGGTTGGAAGGAACCCCAAAGATCATAGAGCTCCAACCCCTCTGCCACAGGCAGGGCCACCAACCTCCAGGCCTGGATCTATACAAGGTTGCCCACGGCCCCATCCAACCTGGCCTTGAAAAAAGGCCAGAAAGAAGAACACAAGGGCATGTGGGGACAAGACATGGGAAGTGCCTGAAGCTGAAGGAGAGGAGGTTTAGGCTAGATGTTAGGAAGAAATTGTTCCCTGTGAGGGGGGGGAGGCCCCGGCACAGGGTGCCCAGAGAACCTGTGGCTGCCCTTGGATCCCTGGCAGGTTGGATGGGGCTTTGGGCACCCTGGGCAAGTGGAGGGTGTCCCTGCCCATGGCAGGGGTTGGGGCTAGTTGGGCTTTGAGGTTCCTTCCCACCCCCACCAGCCTGGGATTCACTGTTCAGAACTATTACTGTCTGTGCTGTTGTTACAAGGCACAAAATATACACGCAGGAGGCACAAAACACAGTCTGGAATTTCAGCCAGTTTTGGGCACCGGTGCTCAAACCAGGCAGCTCTCAGTGCCTAGTGCCAGGTGAAGCTCTGACCAACATGGATGCAAGCGGGGTGACTCCCGTCTGGGTTCATCAGGTGTTACTGTGTCAGGCCTAGTGATGACCATCCATCCAATGGCTCTGCAAGGAGACCCCCTCCTCTGGAAAGGAGCATCTTGAAAAAAGGGTAGATGAAGTACTTAGGGATATGGTTTAACTTATGATGGGATTGGTTGGACTTGATGATCTTCAAAGATCTTTTCCAACCTTGTGATTCTGTGATTCTGTGATCTCTTAGGTGCAGCAGTGTGAGAATATCTCTCTGCTGCTTCCAAGTCCGAGATGACTCCTGGCACTGGGAAGCATGGCATGAGCAAGCAAGTTCTTCAAGCTGAGTGCGGTGCAAACCCCCAGGAGCCCAGCCCCTCACCCTGAGAGCTGTCAAGTGCATTTCTGATACCTCCGGTCTTCTCTCAAATAAATAAGCTGCATTCGAGCACCAGGCAGGCAGAATACCCACCAGAGTTACTCACTGGCCTGTGTGTATGAATTCAGGGCTCAAGGGTGATGAAAACACCTCACCCAGTGATGACACAGCTGCTGTTCTAATGCTTTTCCCACACCATTGAGTGGGACAGCCTTTCACTGCCAGTGACACAAGTGGGGCAACCGACTTGCTTAACATTTCACAGCAAGAACATGGAAAATCATTTAAGAGCAAGCAAGGGCCTGTAAAGCATCTGCAGGAACTCAGAAGTACCATACTGCTTTAATGAATCCTAGCTCCAGCACCAACCAGAAGAAGGGACTGCTTTAAGACACTGGTCACAGCTCATAGGAGCTCCCCACCTCTTGACCGAGAGCCCAGTGAAAGCAGTCACACTTCTTGTGAAATACTTCGGTCCTTTTAGGTGAAAAGCGACGCCGGGGCTGCTTGGCCTTGGGGCACGTGCTGTGTACACAGGGCTCCAGGGGCACTTGATCTCCACTCAGCCTCCTGTGCTCAACACAGTTGAAGAGCAGAGCATCAGAACTTCAAAGAATAAAGGTCTTAAATTCAAGCAAGCTGGGAGACCATCAAGCTCTTGATGCACTTAACTTCATCCTGAGCTGAAGTACTGGGTGCGAAGTCAGAAACAGTTTCTATAACCCTCAGGCGTTTGTTCCCACACTCGCTGTTTGGTGAAGAAGTGTCTCCAGGACTTAGTGGAGAGACTCTTGATGTCATCTTGAGCCACTCTGAAAAAAATTCCCGTGGGGTGGTGGATGTGGTTTCCTGACATGCAATGCTTTTGACCTACAGAAACCTTACGTTTGGTTTTATGCTTGTTTTTCATCACTTAAATATATTCCTGAGCAGGCTCTGGACCTGCCCTGATTAAATGTGGAGGGTGGGGTAGGGTCTCGTTGGGGCCAGGGAAGCATTGGGTTGCTGGAGGGGGGTGACTGTCAGAGTCCCTGGTGTGACACGCTGTGTCTATGCTTGGCATTGCAGCTCAGTGGGACAAATGGACTCAACCTTCTTCCGATATCTATTGACTAATCACCAGTAATTAAGCACAAATGCAAAACACAGGTAAAACTCAATGAAAAACACAAATATAAATAGCATCAAGAAATAGTTGAGATGAAGATGCCAACCAATGGCACTCAGAAAAACAATCTACAGTGGTTGGGTTTCCTAAGAGAAACAAAAACGTTGATCTGCTGTCTCACCACAGGTTTCACTTGTGAAGCTCATTTCAAGTGTCCTTTCAGGTTCTTGGCCAAGGAGGACAGGTTGTGCTCACCTCAACCTCTTTAGGACACAGAGTGACAAAAACTTTCTTTCTATTGCTTCCTTCCTTACCCATCATCAGCACCTCCAACACTTGAAGCTCTGAGATTTTGGTAAGAAAGGTATCTCTTGGACTGGTTAGGAGTAAAGACCAGACTTCATCCTTAGATCACTAGATTAGTATTTTCCATTATCAAATGCCATTAGGTAACAGCCATCAGGTTGATCTCCAATGTGCAGCAGTCCATGGTCTTTGGAGATCAGTCATAGTCCCAGTGAGATGGTGCCACAGCAGCACTGAAATCACAGCTGGGCCTTGGTGGCGGTGTGGGACAGTCCTGGTCCCTGCAGGCTGTCACGTGGCCCTGAGTCAAGACAAACACACCTTGGAGGGGACAAAGTGCTCAGGTGTTCATGCTGAGATGAGAACAGGGGAGTTAGCCCCTGTGTTGCAGTTTGTAAATGCTACATATCCCCTCCACTTCACTGATCTGCATCTCCCACCTCAACCACTTGCTCGTGCATCCAAATGCTTCTTCGGGTGACGCGTTCAGTGAGTAGGCAGCAACTCCAATTAGGTGAGTGAAAATCTGATAGAACCGTTAATGTCACAGACCTGACAGATAACGAGGGGTTTAGCAGATGACCCGACCAAGCCTCTGTTTTCATGATACAAACAGGCTGATAAATTGCTTCCCTTCCAGTGGATGACCACAATTGTTCGGCACACAGTGTGTCTCGTGGAGCTGCGTCCTCTTTCCTTCTTCCCTTCTTTCACCAGCCTGCGAGCTTATGGTTCTAAATGATAGAATTAATCCCCCCATTTGCTCGGTGATTTATTCTCCTTCCCATACAGACTTCTTGCAAAGACTGAATCAAGCTGTATTCTCTGGGAATCGAGACAAGCTGCTACCATCAAGTTCAAAACAGGTGCATCCATGACTGCCACGATTTTGATGCCCCATAACACTGATCCCCTTCCTACAATTTTAAGCATATCAGTCTTCAGTGAAAAGTACTTAACGCTCTTCAGGTCTGAAATGCAAACCAATCTGCTTTTTAATGGAGGAAATAATGCAAAAGGAAATCTCAGATGGTTTAACATTGCAAAGGTTTGTTCTGCTCAGGTTGGACATGATTTTCTCCCTGTGTTCTTGTTTAGAGTGCTTTAAGTTTATCATACCTGGCTGCTGCGTTAGAGCAGTTCCAAGGTTTACATGCTGAGCCTGACTTCTCCTTTCTCAAAAATAATACTGGCATTGCTTCCAAGAAATAGATTTGGTCCATAAATTGCAGAGAGCTTTGGAATCTCTTCAGAACATCAGCACCATAGACTCGTAAAAAAATATATGCTCTCTCCTGTCTAATATTTTATTTATTCTAAAGGCCATCATGTGTTTTTTCCTGTACTCTGGGAAAAGATTTAATTTAGCACATATATGAAAATTTTATTATATCCCCAGGCTAATTATATATCATTGTCATTGATGCTGCTGCCTCCATAACTCATCAGCCAGCTGCTTGAGTCCCAGGGTGGAGGTCAGTAACTCATCTGTGCAGGCAGTGCTGTCTTTAGCTCTTCACCAATCCGGCTCTCTGATGCTCTGTGTGTCCTTTCAAGTGACCTAATGTGCTGGGCTTTCTAATGCATCAATTTATTCCATAACTCTTTGTTAACACTGGCTTTCTGATGCAATTTATCTTGGTCACAGCTCCAGCAGCAGCAGCCACTGCTCTCCTGTCTCCTTCCCTGTAGCGATTTCAGCTTCCCAACACCAGCTGTTAGTGATAAGAGCCCAGTAATTGGGTTTTTGCACCATTAAATCAGCTCTCAGCTCCCAGCATGATGGCCCTTCAGCTATTCTGTTTGGCATGCTTTATTTTGGTTTGTGTTGGAGCTTTCTAACAAAGCTTCCACAGCCCCAAGTTCCTGTAGGAACCCGGAGCTGTTTTCACCAGAGGTTTTAAGCCCAAAGGGAACCTGGTTAACAAACTTGCTTTGTTACAATGGGCTTTAGACTCATCTCTGCCCTAACCAGCCATCCAACACCCACCAACCGGAAGAGATGCTCTGGAAGAGGAAAAAATAGACAACACATCCATGACACTGAGATTCCTCCCTGTCATCCCAGAAGAGTTGTGTTTGTCTCCCTCTACAGAAAGGTCCATCTGACCCTGGCAGATCATCAGGGAGAAAAACAGGTGTAGGACTTCCAGAATTGCTTCTCCGCCCCAGAGCAAGGGGCATGATTTTTTCCCAGTTAATCCTGCAGTGCTGAGATTAATTTCCTGCCTTTGAATGTGCCAGGGGGGCACATCTGCTGCGAGGACACAGGGTTCCTGAAGGTTGCTTGTGAGGAGACACCAAACCCTTTAAGTTTTGCAGTTCACACAGTGGTTTTACTTAGTAGCTGCCTTTAAGGACTGAGAGGTTTTTAAACTGGTACCAAGTGGTGTTAGAGGCATAATTGAACTGGGAAAAAACCCCACCCTAAACATAACAAACTTTAGCAGAAGTACTTCTAGCACACTCTTATCTGGAACCTGGTGCTCAAGCCAAAGCATCTTGCTTGCTTCTCTTGGCTTACAGCAACTTTCTTTGAGCACCTGCCTTAGACCTCTCAGAGATTTTCCCTTAGACAAGGACCAGCATGTTTGAGTGTCAGTGGAGAGCTCCAGCAGCAGTGGGACCAAGGGGCAGACACCACACAGGGGAATAAGGCGCTGCTGGAGCGACGGGCACCAGGCTGGGGCTGACGTGAGCAGCACGTATCCTCCAGCTCCCTGGGAGTGACGGTCAGTGCTTGGGTGCTGTAGGTTTGCGTGGCTGGGTTCTGGTGGAGAGGGGGGGCTGCAGGGGCGGCTTCTGCAGGAAGCAGCCAGAAGCTCTCTGCAGGCCCCACAGAGCAAACACCAGCCGGCTCAAGGCTGGAGTTATGCTGACCAAGGCCAAGCCCATCAGCAATGGTCACAGTGCCTCTGGGAATCACATTTAGGAGGGAAAAACACAAGTATCTGCTTTTTTGCCACCAGAGAAGGGAATGAGAAGATGTAAGAAACCGTGCAGGCACCAAGGCCGGTAAAGGGTGGGAGGAGGTGCCCCAGGTGCCATAGAGAAAGATGCCCCTGCAGCCCATGGAGAAACACATGGTGGAGCAGGTGTCCCACTGCAGCCCATGGAAGATGATCGGGAGCAGAGACCCCCACCTGCAGCCCTGGAGAGAGATGGAAACACAGAGATGAGCAAGGGAGAGACAGATCTGTGCCGGAGCAGGTTTCCTGGGGTAGAGGTTTGTGACCCCATGGAAGACCAGGCTGGAGCAGTCTGGGCCTGAGAGACTGAGAGCCATTCTGTGATTTATGACTGTACCTCATAGCAGTGACCCACCCTGGGGCAGCTGGGGCAGAGCTGAAGCCCTATGGGAAAGGACTTATGTTGGAGAAGTGTGTGGAGGACTGTCTCCTGTGGGTGGGAACCCACGGTGCAGCAGGGGAAGGGTGTGAGGAATGACCCCCCCCCAGCTAAGAAGGAAAACAACTCATGAAGAACTGACCGAAACCCCCATTCCCCCAGTCTCTGCCCCTCCCTGTGCCACAATGGGGCAGAAGAAGGGAGAGAAATCATGACTGAAGTTCAGTCTGCTAAGAAGGGAAGGGTGGGGAGAGGTGCTTTAAGATTTGGTTGCACTTCTCATCGCCCGACTCTGGTGTCACTGGGAGTGCATTGTAGTGTGATAATTAGAGAGTTTTCTTTCCTTTGTTCTGTGGTGAGTCTGTTGTGCCTGTGACACTAACTGCAGAATGATCTCTCCCTGTCCTTATCTCCACTCCTGAGCCTCTCAATATATATTTTCTCTCTTGCCCAGCTGAAAAGGGGAGTGATAGAGCGGCTTTGGTGGGCATCTGGCCTCCAGCCAGGGTCAAACCACCAGGGACCAGCATTATCCCAACAGAAGTGGGGGAAAGGCGGAAAAACAATCATGATATTTTTGTTTGCACTCAAGAGAGGTCTGGGGGAGGCAGTCGGCAGAGGGAGGCATGAGCTCACAGATTCAGCGCAAACCTCCAGTCCGTAGCATCCCCCTGAGCCGGGAAATACAGGCAGCAGTTTCACATGGTACTGCAAATCTGACTTCATTTTACTTTTCCCACATTTATGTTTAGTTCTTGGAGATAAGAGGAGAGATTGAACCAGTGAAGAATGTGAAACATCCAGAGTCAGGGATGTGCTGTCCAAATTAGTGATTATAATTTTCCCGCTCCTTTGGATTTTCCAGCAATTTGATATTCATGAGGATTGTGGATTCTCCCTCTTTTACATTATAATGTGTCACAGAAGCTTTCCTGCCTGCTCCTTCACGCCCCAAAACCTTACCTGAAAGTCACAACTTGTGATAGAAGATTTAGAGAAGAAAAGTCTTTAAGATTTACATTTTTTTTTAGGAAAAAAAACCCCAACCTTCAAAAAGATAAATGTTTCACTGAAATACAAATCTTTATTTCTACACATAGATCATGAATGTTTCCCTTCCAAGCCTCTGATACATTCATAAGCAGTTCAGCAACTTCCAGACCATCTCTTCAGGCTGGTGGCCAACTTTAAGTAGAGCAGCACCTGTGAGCCTGCTCCAGATCATCCCTTTGAAGAGCAAAGATGCTTGACCTGACACCAGCCGTCGCCGTGTTTGAGGCCCGTGCACCCGCTGCACGGGGAAACCATCCCTCTCATCTGCATCTGCAAATGAGACATTGCCTGTCAGCCCAGGGAGGGTGGCAGTGACATCACAGGGAACTCTGGATTGTTACTGCATTGTCAAGGGGGAAAAAGAAATGCTACTTTTAATAAATCACAGAAGGATGTAGAACAGTACTGCATCCTGACTTAGCAGATTTTCCATTGTGTCATTTAACTTTCCATGGCAGGATGAGTAGAAAAGATAAATCTCCCCCTCCTTATCCTTCCTTGTTATGTGCATATGGTCCCCTTGGCACCGTCCTTGAAATCCTGGATTTTGTGATGCTCTCTGCAGAGCTGAGATGAAAAACCTTCCTCTCCCACAGCCAGGATGCTTTGTCATGCCAGGAGAGGTCATCCCACCAGCAGCCAGGGTCTGTGCGACTCCTGCATTGTCCCAAGTCACCTCATGGCTACCTGGCAGTCAAGGGCATCCAGGAGAAGGAGGTTTCCTTCCCCAAACACGGTGTCCCAGAGGTACACACTCCATGATATGATGGTTAGCCATGGGATGACTAACAGACCTGCCTGAAATCCAGACCACTGACATACTTCCAGCTGGCACTGCCAACAGCCGTGGGCTTTTTCCTCTCCTTGGGCTGTGCAATTCAATACCCGCAGCAACTACAGCCTCTGAATTGAAAAGAGAGTAATTTAAATCCTATTTGCATTGGGGAGCTGCTGTGTGACTAAGTTTATGGATTTCAGAGAGTCTGAGGATGGAGGGCTTCATCCCACACGAGAGGCATGAACCTCTCATCTCAGGGTCTCACACAGCACCAGTCCCTGCTTTTATTCAGGTAACTCTGTGCTGAGATTGATGGTAGTGGTTAGAAACGGTATTAGTCCTGGGGCAGTAAAGTAAGATGTTCCAGAAACAATACTCTGAAGCACCTGTTTCTTCATCTTCCCTGTGGTTCAATGATGATACCTCAGATCAGACAAGACACATCTCATCAGCTGAGCAGAGAAGAGTATGGTCTAGCCCCTTGTTCTTGACAGAGTCCTAGTGTAGCCACTTTGTACCCTTACCCCTGATTAGAGTCCACTCACCCAGCCTAGTGTCATTCCTTTTCCTTTTAAGTCGCAGACCTTGCTGACCCTACATCACTCCTCCAGCACCTCTCCAATTTTCCACAGTTTGTTTAGATCTAAAAATTAGTAAATTAGAGAGACCTGAGCTACTGGTTTTAAGACCCTGGAGTTCTCAACTGCAAGCGTGAATATTTTGCAGGTGATGCATCCTCCTTGGTTACAGACGGTAAATTATTTCATATGGTGTGGATGGATCCTTCTGCTTTGCTCTGTGTGGTGGTTTAGCCCTGGCTGGAGGCCAGACACCCACCAAAGCCGCTCTATCACTCCCCTTTTCAGCTGGACAGAGGAGAAAATGTAGATTGAGAGGCTCAGGAGTCAAGGACAGGGAGAGATCAGTCTGCAATAAGTGTCATGGGCAAAACAGACTCAACACAGAATCAAGGAAAGAAAACTCTCTAATTTATTACACAGCACTGCACACCCAGTGACACCAGAGTTGGGTAACGAGAAGTGCAGCCAGATCTTAAAGCACCTCACCCCACCCCTCCTTTCTTAGCAGACTTCAGTTTAGGCATGATTTCACTCCCTTCTTCCCCCACATTGTGGCACGGGGAGGGGCAGGGACTGGGAGGATGGGGGTTTCAGTCAGTGTCTCCTTAGAACAGTGATCTTTCAGCCCTTGCTACACAAACCTCCACCTTCTAAGAGTCAATGGAGAGAAACGTGGTCCCTCTGGGCTGCGATTCAAGTTCCTGCTGAACAAGATCAGGATGGATCCATAGGGGAGGTTAGGATAGGTGTTGGAGGGCTCTATCCACCACAGCTGCAGAACAGAGTTACAGAGCAAGAGCTCCACTGTCTGTAGCTTCAGGAGATCAGAGCCAGAGCTGATCCTCGATCCAGCAACACTGCCCAACATGTCCCTGTATCGAGCGTGCCTGGCTCCAGCTCATCTCTCTCTGCACTGGTACCCACCTCCTCATGCCCACAACCCACCTGCAGGCTCTTCCCCACTCACATCCCAGTGGTGGCAGTTCACCAAAAACACTGTATTCAGCACAAGCACATCTCCTGAGGACAGCACAGCGTGGCTGACGTGCACCAGACACCCTAGGCAAAAATGAAGAACCTGCCACACGTCCTGTCCCCCTTGCTCCATCCCCCCTTGCAAAACCAAGCAGCTCCCAGCAGCTCATCTACCCAAGCAGGACAGCTTCCCTTGGCTGAGGCATTTGGGTGCTGCTGCCAAAGTGGGACGAACATCTGCAGCAAGGAGCTGGGAGCATGTCCTGCTTCCCCAGCCAGCAAGAACTGAGCTGCTGCCAGCTTGGGAAGAGGTTTCTGTGGGTACAGGATTGCTGGCAAAATGCTCTGATGCATCTGGTGGTTGACTGCTCATCCTTCCCTTCACCATCCTCCTCCTCCTGTTTTTTAGGTATTCCTTTCCTTTGACTCCATGTCCTTAGAGATGCAACCTGCCTACACACTGCCTGGGCATCTGCAGCAGGAGGACAGAGGTCCTGCTGAGTAGGTGCCACTGCATTGTCCTTCACACTGCAGCTAAGCTGTATGCCTTGGGGAGGCTGGCACGAGGACATGGGTAATACACAAGCATCTGGTTCAGTAAGCTATTTGGTTAAGGATTATTCCATATCACAGAAATCACAGATAACCATGAAAATGCTAAATTAAACACACAGACAGACATTAATGAGCAGGTCATGAGAGAGAGAACAGAGGCCAGAGCCTGTCAGGCACTGACTGATGGGCCATTGAGAGAACTACTCCAGGCTTGGAGAGGGTCAGCCACGATTTTGTAACTGATAAGGAGGCAAGATGGTTAGCGTGAACATCAGGGGATATCTGAGGGCATTTGGGGGACTGCATGAAACTTACAATGGGATGTTATGGGGAAGGACCACAACACAGAACGGAAAGGACTATGACAGAACAATAATGGGAAGGTGGTGAGGAGGAAGGATGGAGGGGTCAGACACATGTGAGAAGTCTGTTGGGCAGGACATTCACCTGGCTGAGCCCTGCCCTATCCTGGCAACCTGGCCTGCCTTCTTATTACATCACGTTAATTACCTTTCCCATGTCATCTCACTGTGTGTCCTGTGTGCCAGCCCCTGGCATGTCATCATCACTCACCCTCCCAAATGCTGTTGGCGTGTGCTCTGATCTCCAGGCTTGAAGTAAATGCAAAGTCTCAACTGCAACAGGAAAGAAAATGTATTTTATTTAGTAATTACAACTTGCTGGCAACTTGTAAGAAAGAGCCAATGGCAACCCCGTTCACACTGCTGTCAGACTGATGTCACTTGCATCAGATCATGTGAGGGACAGTGGCATCAACAACTGTTGAGTTACAAAGTTGTCTTTATACAGTTCGAAGCTGATTGATGATTCTCAACACCTTGAAACGAGGGAACCATGCTGGAAAACTAAAAGGTTGAGGTTCAGGTGTCTTCAGAGCTGGAAAGACAACTGTCCACGCAGGTACCAAAGTGAAAAGCGCTTTTCTGTGTGGTGCTTTGAGCTGCTGTGGCTGTAAAGCAATCAAATAACTGTGGCATCCCTTTCAGGCAATACTGCACCGTGATGAATTCAAGGAAAGGGTGAAAACACAGCCAGCCAGCCTGGAACAGACAAATGCAGCCTTTCTTTCCCCAGTGTAACTGGGTGAATTCAAAAAGGTTGCACCCTTCCCATTTCACTTACAGCCATCAAACACAAAGCCTGAAAAGTCTTGGAAAAGTTTGCTTTACCCCCTTTTATGGGGCTTCAACAGGCAGAGAAGGCATTTGTTCTTGTCTTGTACAAAGCCATGGAGAGAATTAGACTAAGTACACCAGGCTTGGGCAGCTGGTACACGCTTGCTAGCAGGGAGATGTGCCCTCATCCATTCATTGAGCTGCTCCAGATGGCCACTGAAAGCATTAGAGGATCCTCTGATAAGGGGAATACCAGCAGACAAGGAAAGTGCCTTGGAAAGTATTTTCACAAAATGGCTTTTTATTATGACTCAACCCAGCAAAAATAGCACATGTTTTCATCTCTAGGCAATAAACTGGAGAGATGTGATTTTTATCTTGCTTTAAAGTTGCTAAGGTTCTGTAAAAAGTTCTGTAATGGCATTCAGAAATGTTATTTATCACAATATGAACTGCTGCATCACCCCTAAATGAAGCCCAGCTTCCCCAGCTTGCTTCCTTGGGATACTTTTTCACAACTTAGATAACTTAAATTAAGACACAAGCAAGCTGACAGTTCTCAGTGTGCTTAAAGCTGAGGTGGCAGACAAGGCCTTTCAGTTACAGATTTATCAAGTAAGAGAACGTTCTGCTATATTAAAATCTTCAGGCACCTTTTTTGTCTGAAAGAGATAGCAGCATAATAGTAGCACAGGGAATCTTGTTGGTACTCACATATCAGCTTTGTGCTCAACAAGCACAGCTGAATACTGAGGAATTCTGAAAAGCTGGAGGAGAGAATCTGTGTGAGCCTCAAGGCCAAGAGGCCAAGAGCAAGGTCCTGCATATGGGGCAGGGCAGCCCCCAGTATCAGTGCAGACTGGGGAATGAAGGGCAATGTTTTAAAACTAGAAAAGGGGAGATCAGATTGGATACTAGGAAAAGTTCTTCACTATGAGGATGGTAGATCACTGGAACAGGTGGCCTAGAGATATAGTGGAGGCCCCATCCCTGGAGATATTCAAGGACAGGTTTGATGGGGCTCTGAGCGACCTGATAAAGTGAAGATGTCCCTGCTTACTGCAGGGGGTTGGACTAGATGGCCTCTACAGGTCCCTTCCAACCTAACACATTCTATGATTCTATGAATGCACTGAGAGCAGCACTGAGGAGAAGGACCTAGGCTGTTGGTGGACAAGAAGCTCAACATAAGCAGGCAATGTGCACTTGCAGCCCAGAAAGCCAATAGTGTCTTGGGCTGCATCAAAAACAGCATGACCAGCAGGTCGAGAGAGGGCATTAGACATAGGAAGAAATCCTTCCCTGTGAGGGTGGTGAGGCCCTGGCACAGGATGCCCAGAAAAGCTGTGGCTGCCCCTGGATCCCTGGCAGGGTTCAAGGCCAGGCTGGATGGGGCTTTGGGCACCCTGGGCGAGTGGAGGGTGGCCCTGCCCATGGCAGAGGGTTGGGACTAGATGGGTTTTGAGGTCCCTTCCAACCCAAATCAGTCTTGGATTTTAAGAATTAACATCCTTATGCTAGATTATTGTCATCTTGTGACCAGAGACAAGCTTGAACTCAGGCAAGAACCCCATACCCGTTCCTTTTTAAAGAGAGGGACCCCTTTGGCCTCACAGTTAATGCCATGAGACAGCCACGGTCTTTTAAAAAAGAGAGTGGCTTTAAGTAACAAGTTTAGCATGAACTGGAGTGAAATACAGGTAAGAACTGAGTGTCAAAGGAAAATTACAGCTGATATGTCACTGCTATTTTCCTAGTGGAGAAAACTCCCAGACCCAGCATTAGGGCTGACAAAGGCTGTCTGTAAATTGATCTCCAGCACTAACCATAAAACTTTTCTTTCCTTTTCACCCCATTAATCTTTTAAATACTATGGTGAGATTAAACCCTTTAGCACGCTGACAGTACTGAAAAATCTTAGCAATAAAATCTAGGCAATTCACTCTCTCAAAGGAAGAAGTTTCTGCCAACATACGGAATCAGCATTTCAAAAGTGGAACATGAATTCCCTCGCCACTTGTTTGAAATGAAAAGAAGCCCCAGCAGACTTCATGAATCGTACACTCATTGTTTTAAAACACAGTCTGAGAGAGAAAGCACCCGGCAGCATTGCAGAAATATTGAGGTGCAGTCAGGTAAAATGAGAGGCACAGAGTAATCTTTTACATTTGTTTCAATTTAAAAATGTCTGTCTTCAAGAAAAAAAGTTAACTCTGAAAAGTTAGTTTTAATTCCTGTTCTTGAATATCCAACCACGTCATGTTTACAGTCTGAGAAAATGGCTGTATAAATAGCCTTCCTTATTCTTATATATATATATATAAAAGATTATATATCTTATATCTTTATATATCACCAGTGGAGATAGTGCTGATTTCTGCCAATAGATCTGAGTCAGCTATACAACACATCTGGGTTTGTGAATTTTAAAGGCTCTTTTCATATCCATTGGAAGATTTCTTATTTAGGAATCTATGAAGTTAACAGAGCGAGACCCACTATCCTGAAGTGACAAAATAAGATGGGTTATCCTGGTGGCTGTTCTCAAGCAGAAAGTCCTCTCATACAAAGAACAATCAAAAAAAAGTCATAATCAAAGCCTGAAATGAAATGTACTGTAGCAATGCTTTATTTCGGTGGTTGCAGTAACTATTTATATGCCATTAAAACCTTCCTGGAATAAAAAAGCCTCACAGTTACATCTCAGCATCTTCCGGTCATTTCTCTAACAGCTCACATAAATTAAACATTTTTAGCCCGCCGCTGGCCAAGGCCGAGCCCATCAGCGCCAGGGCAGGGCCTCTGGGGGAACAGAGTTAAGGGGGATGGAACCAAGCAGACGGTTTTGCAGCCAGGGAGAGGAGTGAGAAGGTGTGAGAGGAACAGCTCTGCAGGCACCCAGGTCAGCGCAGAAGGAGGAGCAGGAGGTGCTCTAGGCACCGGAGCAGAGATTCCCCTGCAACCCCTGGAGCAGCCCATGGTGAGGCAGGCTGTGCCCCTGCAGCCCATGGAGGTCCATGGTGGGCAGAGATCCCACCTGCAGCCCTTGGAGGACCCCATGCCAGAGCAGGTGGATGCACCCAAAGGAGGCTGTGACCCCATGGGAAGTCCACGCTGGAGCAGGCTCCCGGCAGGGCCTGTGGCCCCATGGGCAGAGGAGCCCACACCAGAGCAGGTTTGCTGGGAGGGCTTGTGACCCCCCCGTGGGGAACCAGGCTGGAGCAGTCTGGGCCTGAAGCTCTGCACCCCGTAGGAGGGACCCACACTGGGGCAGCTGGTGAGGAGCTGCAGCCCGTAGGAAGGACTCATGGTGGAGAAGTTCATGGAGGACTGTCTGCCATGGGAGGGACCCCAGGCTGGAGCAGGGGCAGAGTGTGAGGAGTCCTCCCCTGAAGAGGAAGGAGCAGCAGGGACAACGTGGGATGGACAGAACCCAAGCCCCATTCCCTGTCCCCCTGTGCCACTGGGGAGGAGGGAGAGAAACAGGGAATAGAGTTGAGCCAGGAAGAAAGGGGTGGAGGAGGGGGTTAAGCTTTGGGTTTATTTCTCATTCTCTCTGTTCTGTTTTGCTTGGTAATAAATTAGATTTCTATTTTTCTTCCTGAGTCTGCTTTGCCTGTGACAGTAACCAGTGAGGGATCTCTCCCTGCCCTTACCTCCACGCATGAGCCATTTGTTGTATTTCTTCCTCCTCCCCATCCAGCTGAGGAGGTCAGTGATGGAGCGACTGTGGGGGGCACACGGTCTCCAGCCAGGGTCAGCCCACCAGTTAGCCCACCATATTTAACCTTAAATATTACAGATTTCATGCTCTCCCTGCAGTTTTATACTCCCTGATCCCCTATGTAAATCCACAACCATTTTTCCGCCCTCCATAAAAAGGGATAGGCTACCAAGTTAATTATTACTTCCTCCTCAAGTAATTCATACCTACTTTGGGCATACCTTACCTCCTGCTCAAGCATTTTTTGTTGTGACTGTTTCTGTCACAATAATCTGCTGCTTCGCACTGGTCCGGTGCCCTTTAGTATACCTTCTGCTTGGTTCTCCTCTCATTCTCCAAGGGAATTTTAGCCTTTTGGTTTCACTTTGGCCCTTTGTAGTCTCATAACCCTTAGCTGGACCTAGAGACCAGGGCTGACATTTGGCAGCGTCAAGATTATGTTGGTTTGAATAAAGATTGACACCTGTACTTACAATGGGCTTCACACACAGTTAAACCAAATATATGATGCCCATTTACCAGATATTTATCTTTATGTCAAAACATCTGTAACTAGGAAAATGAGGGATAATACAAACTTTGGTTACAGCAGGAACGAATGAAACTCCTGTGTCTGTAGTTCCAGGCTCCTCTACTTTTCCAGTATTCCCCCTCTACCCAAGAACGACATCAATACTTAAAGTGAGTCAGATTACACAATCTCATTTAATTACTGATTCTAACAAAGAGATTTATTAAAAAACACAAACAAATTAGAGCAATAACAAAACTAATACAGATAAACTTTTACTTTATGGACTTCTTTGTCTTCGCATTCTCTCTGCTTATCATAGTAATAGAACGTATTGTCCCTTCTCTGAAGTTTCTTAACAAATCCAGTTTCTGGCCAACACTCTACCTATGAATAGAGTAAAAAGGATATACATTCACTTGGAACATGCAAGGAATATAGGATATACTTCCATGGAAAACATCATTTGCATCTAAACACTACTTTGCTACTAATTTGCTTAACTTTACAAAAAAATATTAAGAACAAGCTGTCAGAAACTAGTTTTCTGGTGGTTGTGGTTTTGTGTGGCTGTGTTCAGGTGGAGAAGGGGGGGCTGCAGGGGTGGCTTCTGGAAGAAGCAGTGAGAAGCCCTCTGCAAACATCGTCTGACTCAAGGCCAGACCCAGCACTGACCAAGGCCGAGCTCATCAGCGACGGTCACAGAGCCTCTGGGAACCACATTTAGGAGAAAAAACATGCTAGCAGATGCTTTTTGCCCCCAGAGAAGGGAGTGAGAAGATGTAAGAAACTGTGCAGGCACCAAGGCCAGGGAAGAAGGCCAATGAAGGGGGGAGGAGGCACAGAATGCACCAGAGAGAAAGATACCCCTGCAGCTGTGGAGCGGGTGTCCCCCTCACAGCTCATGGAAGAGACCCCACCTGCCGCCTGTGGAGAGGCCCCACACTAGAGCAGGTGGAGACATACAGAAGACACTGTGACCCACACTGGAGCAAGCCTCTGCCAGCAACTGAAGCACGTGGAGAGACAGAGACACAGAGATGAGCAAGAGAGAGAGATCTGCGCTGGAACAGGTTTGCTGGGGAGGGGGCTTGTGACCCTGTGGAAGATCAGGCTGGAGCAGCCTGGGCCTGAGAGACTAAGAGCCATTCTGTGATTTATGCACCCATAGCAGTGACCCATGCTGGGGCAGCTGGGGCAGAGCTGAAGCCCTGTGGAAAAGGACTCATGTTGGAGAAGTTCATGGAGGACTGTCTCCTGTGGGTGCAATGGAATAAATTAGAGAGTTTTCTTTCCTTTGTTCTGTGGTGAGTCTGTTGTGCCCATGACACTAACTGCAGACTGATCTCTCCCTGTCCTAATCTCCACTCCTGAGCCTCTCAATAAATATCTTCTCCCCTGTCCAGCTGAAAAGGGGAGTGATAGAGCGGCTTTGGTGGGTGTCTGGCCTCCAGCCAGGGTCAAACCACCACACTGGTCTAGTATAAAAAACTATGTGATCAGAAAAGTCAAGAAATAAGGATCTAAGAAAAACAGATAGACTAATTTACAAGTGGGCTATGATATAGACTAATTTAATAGTGGACTAGTCAAAGCTTTTAAAGTACCTTGTTCAGGAATAAAACATTGATGCTATTCAGTTATTCAGTAATCTGAGAGGCTGAAAGGTTCCACTTGTGAGACTGACACACACTTAAAGGTTCCTTCAGGATCCTTCTGACCATGAATAACGTGTTTTTCATGAGCAGTGTCATAAAAATAAAGTAAGCAATATGTATCATAGTCTGAGCAACAGCCAGGATCAGTCCTGCAGCAAACCAGCACCATCCTGGTACTGTTCAGTGTTCCACAACATGAAGCTTCCAAGTCTTGAGCACTTGTGTGTTCAACAACAGCATTAGGGCTTTAGTGGCTATCAGCACCTCAAACACCTACGACTACTTCTGATCAAACTGAACCTTAAAATTCAGGTAATGTGAATCTTACTTCTCTTCCAGAGAGGGTTAACAATGGGATGTCAAGCTAGAGAATTCTCTAGCTCGAGATCCCAGAAATGATGGTTTCACCACTGACCTTATTATGTTAGACATACAGTTGCATTTTCTGTCTAAATGCAACCTTAGTACACAAGGAAATACTCATTTATGGAAACAATGTGGTATAAACAAGACATTTCAAAACGTTTTAGTTGGAAGAGAACTACTGGCAGATCCTGGCAACTTTGAACAGAATGCATCAATTCACACTAAGTGGTGCTCTTTAATGTTTCTTGGGTTTAATTGTTTATGGTTATACTCTGCCATAAATCTTAAGGAAACTGATTCTACCACACTAATTGCAGGATGCCCTTTTCACAGTTAAAGGCATTTATGCTGCAGCCTTTACAGTGTTATCCCAGCCCACAGGGAAAGAATAAGCTGCATCTTATTATGTACATCAGTGTTTTGCTTTAACTGGATGAGGAGAGACTTTCTTAGGATGATTCTGCACGGGAGGTTGAGATCTTTTAAATTCCATTTTTCATACTAAGCATGCTGCTTTGGAAGATAAATCACAGAGCTCTGGTAGAGATAATATGTTGCTTGTTGTATTAACCTCTTGGTTGCTATTTTGAATCTCAAGTAGCCACTGAGTATCTGGCCATTATTCACTGGCACATTTGGTATGCTGGGGAGCATTGTCATCAACTGCAGTGCACAGAGGACCAAGTCCTCGATGTTCTCAGGCTGATAAAAGCCTGTGTTACAGCTCCCTTTACCACAGTTGGCATCAAATATTTCTACTGTGGATGAGTTTTCTATCAGGTCTATTGGCAGAATAATGGGGAAACTTCACAGAAAACTTACTTTGACATCTTCCTTTCCTCAAAACTGAAGCATTCTTTTACATATCATCTACAACTATTGCAAGAAATCTGTAATGCCCCTAAATGCATACAAGAGGGGGTATGAAACCACAGTATTTCTGTTTCACTTCTGTGAAATAAGATATTATTGACATTTAATAATAGCTCAAGAATTTAAGTCAGAAGTGGGAGAAAAGGCATATCAGAAACTAGCCAAAATGAAAGGAAATAAGCAGCACCTCCATTTGTATCTTAACGTGAGACAGAAGTTTAAAGTAAAAACCCTTGCAGAGGGTTCCTTACCGTATCCACTTGTTTTACTTGTTTATATTCAACCTCATCTCTGTATCCAGCTTTCTGAAATCTGTATAAATTCTCTACATGATCTGACCATTTTTTGGCAGAATGTATAGACTTTGGTTTGATGTCTGCTTCAGCCATGACTCCAGAAACTTCACACGTTTCCCTGAAATGAGACTTGTCAAAATGAAATAGAGAAGACAGAAGTAAGCAATTTTGTTAGGGACCAATAGAAATAGGTAGAACAATTTTTAAAAAAAAAGGAATTACAGTACAATATTATCTTCCTCTCAAAGTCAGAGGTTGAAAAAGAAAAAAACATATAAGCAGTTGGAAACAAATTAATGTACTACTTGATCTGAAACAAATCCAACTCACCTATACTTCTATATACACCTCTACACCTTGACTTAACCTAACTAAAATTTATTTGTGGATATTAAAGCATTGAAAAATCAAAACAACCAAAAACCCAAACACACAGTAATTTTAATTTTATTTCCTCACAGTTGCTCTCTCTTTGAAGCAGGAAGTATTTCAGATTTTTCTTACTTCCCACAGAAGGGACACCATACCAGGAACCACAAAACAAAGAGCTGGGCTGAAGAAGGGAGGGGGAGAGGAAGAGAAATGCACTGCCAGTCACATGGCCACAGTAGTGATGACAAAGAAGAGGTCTTAAGAAATAAACTGGATGGGATAAGGAGGCAAGGCACACAACCTACCAAAATTCACCCCATCCTACCCTTGCCCCATCAAAATCTGCACTTACTGCCACGGACTTCCTCCTCACACAAAGCACATTTGATCAATCTACTGAGAAACAGTAAACAGGCTAGTCAACCACTAAACCTGAACAGAGCAGAACTGGGAAAAGATTAAACTCAAATTTAAAAAAAAAAAAAAAGTAATAAAAATCCTAGTTCCAAAGTCCAAGGAAACTACCAGGGATGAATTTGAACTATATTTCAAAAAAATATTAATCATTTGACTTCTACCTTATGCCTGAATTACACTGCTTTCCTGTGTATCTTGCTCTGCTACTAAAATAGAACTTTATGTTGCTTCTGCAAGCAGAACTGAACACTATCACACCTAGCAGGCATGATCAGAAATGACTCCTTTCCCAGGTTTGTAATGGCACCAAGCTTCAGTTCCATAATTAGGAACATATCACAGAATCACAGAATCACAGAATCTCAGGGGTTGGAAGGGACCTCCAGAGATCATCAAGTCCAACCCCCCTGCCAAAGCAGGTTCCCTAGGACAGGTTGCAGAGGGAGGTGTCCAGATGGATCTTGAGTATCTCTAGAGAAGGAGACTCCACACCCCCCTGGGCAGCCTGTCCCAAGGCTCTGTCACCCTCACTGTGAAGAAGTTCTTCCGCATATTGGTGCAGAACTTCCTGTGCTCCAACTTGAGGCCATTGCCCCTTGTCCTGGCCCCACAGACCACTGAGAAGAGGCTGGCCATTTCCCCCTGTGTCCCACACTTCAGGTATTTATAAACATTGATCAGATCCCCTCTTTGGCTGGGAGTTCACTAGAGCAGGCACACACACACCACTCCCTAGGTTCACAAGCATACACACATTTGCAGATCTCCTGAGTGCTGGCATGGCCCCTCTGCTCTCTGCATACCCGCAAGGATCCCAGGTCTCCTTACTTGCTTCATGGATTCTCTATTTGCCTGCAAGTGTGGCTTGGTGCTTACTAGAAAATACCCAGACACTCATTCCTTGTGCACCCCACATTCACAAGTCCCCTTAGATGTACTAGCATGGACCCCCTTTCTGCTTGATACCCTAGCCTGGACCTGAGGTTCCCCCTTATTGCCATCTAGCCCAGTAGCTGACCTCACAAGTCAGGGGTGCCCATGCCCCTGTCAAACTCCAGTAGCTGGCACCAAATCCACTCATGCTGGTTCCCCCAATAGCTGACACTCAGGGTAAAATGTCAGTATGACCCTCCCTAGATCCAGAGAGCTGCAACCCTTCCAACAACCGATGCTGGGACCCTCACTCACTCTAGCAGCTGACACCACAGGCTGCAGGGCATCTGTATGCCACAACTGACTCCAGGAGCTGGCAGTTTTCTTTTACATAGGTCTCACGAGTAGCGGGCACTTAGTCCTGACTTGCAGCACACACACACACAGGTCAGAAAGTGAGAGTACGTAGAAAGTCAGTTAGGAATTAATAAGAAGATATAAGACGATAGGACAGACTGTGATTAGGCACAGGGCTCAGCCAGGCAGGCATATCGACTGGCTTTGTTTTACACACAACCATCCCCTTTTATACTCTTTTCTGACTATTACCATCTTTGTTCCTCCCTGTTCCCCTTCCCCTGTACATCCCTACCCCTTTGAGGTCCCCCTGGTTTATAGTCGTAGAGTTGTAAAGTCCATGCTGATCTTTCTGGATGTTGTGCTAGAATAAACATTCTCAAATTCCCACACGCCCCCATCAATTACTGTGACAGACCAGGCTTGGATGTCATGACTGCCTCCCTCATAATTTAGTGGTCAGGTTTGTGCCTCCATATGTTCTTGTTCTATAGCTTACTCCCTTTCTTATTATCCCTTGCTGTATTGGAAAATGTATAAGCATTACAAAAACTACCGTACACTTGTTAGGACTCCATGGAAATTGTGCTATGATTGACCCTAAAAACCTTTTTCTAAAGCCAACACTGAAGTATATGAAATTTCACTATTTCCCCTACATTATGGGGAAATTACTGTCATCTTAGCAAAATCAAACAATTCCCTTTACATAAAAAGTTAGTATTATGCTGAATATTCACAGGTTCCGGGGTGACCTTAGAGCAGCCTTCCACCACCAAAAGTGGCCACAGGAAAGCTGGAGAGGGACTGTTTATCAGGGACTCTAGAAATAGGACAAGGGGTAATGACCTTAAGCTGAAGGAGAGCAGATTTAGATGAGATATCAGGAAAACATTCTTCCCTGTGAGGGTGGTGAGGCCCCGGCACAGGGTGCCCAGAGAAGCTGAGGCTGCCCCTGGATCCCTGGCAGGGTTCAAGGCCAGGTTGGATGGGGCTTTGGGCACCCTGGGCTAGTGGAGGGTGTCCCTGCCCATGGCAGAGGGTTGGGACTAGATGGGCTTTGAGGTCCTTTCCCACCCAAACCAGTCTGTGATTCCATGGTTTTCTAACCACTGTCTTGCATTCTTTCTTTTGTATATATCTGTCTGCTGTCTCTTTTCCCCCTGACTTTTCAGGCTGTTTGGAGTACAGCTCACCTCCTGCTCTGGTACAATGAAACCGGCTCTCTGCCTAGAACTCTGAGGCACCACAACAGAGAGCACAATTTTTAAAGATCTTAAATAGCAGCCTAAAAATGTCAGGAGGGTGCTTTTACCAGTCATCAAGCTGGCACTTCAAATAGGTGACTTTTATATATTTTTTTTGAGCAGAAATGCCTGTGGACAGACTATCTGAAGTAATAGCGACTCAGAAAGGGCCACACATACCTTCAAGATGTCTTGAAGAAGCACACTCAATAGATGCATTACATCCTCTAAAGACATACTTAATACTAGTAATATGTAAGTTATCACAAATCACTTAAATTCATGATAGATTAGCATTTAATAAGATCTAAAGTTATTGATAATAATATTGACTGTCTAAAGTCCCAGATTGACAGCAGTTGTCATCAAATTTTGATGAGCGTATACAGGGCATGAAAAATTCTGTAATGGCTACAGAAGGGCCCTTTGCAGCAAAGGAGTAAAAAATATGTTGGGATCACACAGAATCACAGAACGTTAGGGGCCAGAATGGACCTTGAAAGATCATCTAGTCCAACCCACCTGACAGAGCTGGATCACCTAGATAAATGTCTCAAAGACTCCACTAAAGATTTGTAATAGAATCATAGAATGGCATG
>VZTU01015892.1:0-2500 GCA_013400835.1 Zapornia atra
CTTTTTTTTTTTTTAATGTAATGAAACCAGCAACATTTCACAGCATTTCTAAAAAGGTGAATACTGCTGCTCTGTTATGAAGAGGAGCAGTGGAGACAAAGTAGCTCTGACTTGTCCAAGATTGCAAAAGGAATCTGGTTAAGAGCCAGGACTAGTTCTACGTTTTATAGCTCCTGCTTACATGGTAAGATCTCTCCGTTATGTCTCACACTTTCCAGCTTTCTGAAGTTTTTGACAATTTGAAATGGATATTAAAGGGAGATAGGGTAAACTTTTTTTTCCTGTCGTCAGAACCACATCATTTATTAACAGATGTCATCTTAATGTGTATACAACTTCCATGGCTTTGAGTGTTATTGTAAATGGTAAAAAGACTCTCTTTGGTCGGTTTTAAACTGGTGCTGCCTTCTGAAGTATAGGAGGTGTCTGTAGTTTTGTATAATGTCTTACCTTTTAATAATACTGTTTTAACATGAAAATATTTGTATTCCTTTTCTTTTTAAATAGCATATTCTGCTCTGATTTTTTTCAGTATCAGAAAAATACTTTTGATGACACAAGGTATAGGACTTCAGTGCCTCCCCAGGAATTATAACTGCATTAAACTGCAGATGCTAAAACTCTGAGTTTTCCCTTACTCATTCAAGGGTGTTGCTTTTTTTTTTTTTCTTTTATGCAAAAAGTGGCTGTGCAACTTAAAGGCCAGTATATAGACCATACCAAAAGTAGTAAAGTACTCTCTGAAAACGGTAATATAATGCTTTCTATCTGCAAGATCACAGCTAACTTTACTTCCACATAAACTGGTGGAAAACTTTCTGAAAGTTAGTCTTCAACTTGCAAGTGATTGAAGTGATTTGGCTTCACTTTAAAAACAGCAGCCTAAAACTGAGCTGCCTGAGTATTATCATTACTCCAAAGCAGCATAATTACCATTAGGAGAGAATTGGTTCCTTTAAAGGAAAAAATAATGAAGGGAAAACTTCTTAAAATGAGTTTTATTACATTTTTCTTATAAAATTAGTCTTTCATTTTGTTGATTAATGCTTGAGTTTAAGATTTTGATGTAGGCATTTCACCATTATAATTCTGAAATATGGGAAGTCCTTGAAAACATTCCGGATTGCCTTCTGTCTGTCTGCCTTGTAAAAGATCCTTTCAGTTAAATGGACCATCCTCCTTAAATGATGTCATTAGCTTGGATTGAAAAGACATTGCCTGCAGGGAAATCATTTAATTGTCTTAAAGTGCTCTACTTCTGTAGATCTTGAAGCAGCACCCTCACTTCCATCTTTGTATCAGATAATTCATCTAAAATTCTGTTTTTAATCTCTGACGAAATATTGAGATGTAATTTCCACTTTTATTGGAGAAGTTTGAGACCTTTTATAGTCTTGTCTCTGTCAAATGGATGGAAAAGTTTCACTTGTTGAAATGCAAATGGGTAACATCTTTTTTTGACTTAAAGAATTAATTTAACTTGCATTCATGCAGTGCTTTATAAATATTAATGTATTGAACACTTACGTTTCACTGATACCAAGATATACTTTTTTACGTGTGTATTTCTAAAATCAGTAATACTTGTTCAGACAGCAAGTTAAGTTTTGGGGATAAATGCAAACTTTTTAATTTTTGTTTAAGGTAATGCATTGCCTTAAGAAAACAAAAATAATGTCCATCTGGTGGGTTTTTTTTTTTTCCATTGGACTCTACCAATTTCTCAGTTGTGCAAAAGTCAGTTTGTCAGAGATGCTAGGAATTTTTAATTGAGTAAGCATTCAGACCACCTAAAAATAAAACCAATCAATGAGTTAATAATTTAATTAGAAAATACAATGGTTGAAAATGTCTTCTACATTTTTGCCTATAATCTGTTGCATTTATGTTTTTACACTCTCAGTCATTTCATCCTAAATTCTTCAATGTAGGAAGAAGAAAGTTTGTTTAAAAAATTTTATATATGCAGTTTCTGACTTGGAGAAATGTAGCAGGAAACTTTGACCATCAGAGAGGCCTTTAGAAAGGAAAAGAGTGGGGGTTTTTTTTTGGTACTTAATTAAGAAATTAATAGGTCTATATTGCCAACTTTCTCTGCTGCTTAAAATATTCTAAAACTATGTTTTAAGACTACAACTGGATTTCTTGGGTTCTCAGGAGTTATTTTCTTAACATGAACTTTGTTACGGTGGCCGTTACTTTTTTGAAGTCTCTTTTGCTCTGTACTGCACAGCACAGTAATTCTAAGCAAAGGCCATTTTAATCTTGTTTTAAATTTTGCTCCCTTTTTCTGCTTACAGTATTCACATGGTATCAACCTTTAATGTTTTGGTATCGTGCATGAAACCTAGTGCTGCAGATTTCATGTTTGGTAGGCGGTGTTTGAAGAAAAACAATCGCCAAGAGAGATGGGTTTGTGTATTCTTGTGGTATTTTAATTGCAGTTTGTGTAAGTTGAGCTATGCTAGAAATTCCATGTGAACTTTTTATCAGAATAAAT
>VZTU01015892.1:7500-24437 GCA_013400835.1 Zapornia atra
GATAAAAAACCATACAAAACAAATGATGCACAGCACAATTGTTCACTGCCCAAAGCTGATGCTCAGATAGTTCTTGAGCCAAACAGCCTCCTGGCCAACCACCAGTTATATATGGAAGATGATACCATATGATATGGAATATTCCTTGGGCCAGCTTGGGTCAGCTGTCTTGGCTGTGTCGCTCTCAGCTTCTTGAATGCTTCCCACCATCTTGTCCTTGGCAGGCCAATATGAGAAGCTGAAAAGTCTCTGACTGCTTAGCAACAACTAAGATATCAGTGTGCTATCAAAATTATTCTCATACTAAATCTAAAGCACAGCACTGTACCAGCCACTAGGAAGAAAATTATAGCTGTAACCAAGACAGGAGTATATGTCTCAGTCTGTGTTGATCTGAATTTAAGACCAAGCATTCAGTAAAAAAAACCCCAAAAAAATTCAGTTAAAAACTGCTGCTCTTGGAAGAAGATAGAAGCAAATGATTTTCACAGTTTTTGTGCATCATAATTGTATCTATTCTTGCATTTGAAGGATATGTAGGCTACTATGAGTGAGTTCATCTTAAATGGACTGAAATTCTTTTTTAACCTTCCTCCTTTGATTTGCCAGTGCTGAATGGTGAGAATTTCTGTAAAACTGGCTATGTCCTGGTTTTGTGTTAACAGAGCAGAGGCAACAGCTGTAGTTAACATCTTATGAAATACAGTACTAATAAATACAATTATCATTATTTTAATGGACACTTTAATGTTGCAGCGATCAGTGTAAGCTTTCATAGTGAAGTACCGTCAGTACATATGGTATTGCTACAGTACTAATTACATTTATTGCAATGGCTTTTGCTCTGCGTTTCAGCCCTGCTTTTGCGCAGTGGACTGTTTCCTAGAGGCACGCTGATAAAATATATGCTGTGAACGCAGCAGATGATATTAGAATAAATAAATGTGGAAGTTGGTTATAGCTGTCTGAAGGCCTCTTAGTTATGAAATACGTAACAGGGTTGGTCCCAAGGGTTTTGAGAATAACTGTGGCAAGGGAATATATATACATATATGTTCAAAAGAGAGTCTGTTCTGTTGATACAAGCAATGCCACGAACGCTGCTGCTTATTTTTACTGTTGTCATTCCTCAGGTGCTCAAACGTTGCAAACAGAAATTGGGTCCTGTTGTGGTAGGCGCTTTGCAAACTGGGTGTACAGTCCAGCGTGGTGCCTGAGCTACTTACGTGGCAATGCTTATAATATTGGTCTTTGAATGAGAAGTAGTGGACTACCATCATCTTGGCAGCGCCACTGGACTAAAGAGCCATTTTGAGAAGTGGGGCCAACAAGCATGGGCTTGGTAGGCTCACAGCCTTGGAGTTATGGTTGTTGAAGGCAGAGCTTGTGTCTGTCTGGCATTGGGTGCTAGTGCTGGCGTATCTGCGTTTTGATTCACAGTTTTGGGAGGGTAGCTGATGAAGTACTTAGTAGTTTATTACTTCTGCTAAGGTATTAATGCTGTCCATAAAGCAGTTATCAAACCTGTATTAGATGCTTGCTTTAGGTAAATCCAGCCCTGATTTGGGACTAAGAGCAGGCACATGAAGCTAAAGATTTCTCTGAGGTCTCTCTCAGGTCTGGTTTTCTGATTTTTTATTATTTTTTTTTCCTCAGTTGGTTGACTGGAATACCTCTCAAGCTGGCGCCTGTCGGGGTAAAAAGACTTTTTAATTGCTGATATGCTTTGGGACCTGAAGCATTTCTTAAATTTTTAATGCTAGAAGACTACCTGTGTTAGAGTATAATACTGAAGGCTGGGGCCACAATAGAGAAAGGGATATTAAAAATGGAAAAGTAATAGGATACTTTCAGTTGCACTTCTAATGAGATATTCAGAGCTGATCAAAGAGGGCACTGAGAGGAGAGGGTAAAGGGAACAAATGTCTTCATGTTTACCTCATTCCCTGGAATGTCTTAACCTAGGGGAGAGATGATTCCTGATTGACGGGCTGGATGTGGCTCCCTGCAAAACAGCTGACCTGTCTTAGATCTCAGTCCCTGACACCTGTGTGACGACTTTGCCTTTGCCCTCCTGGGCAGATGGCTTGAGATTTCTATTTCTGTGAGTCTAGCTGGCAACAGGAACTGTGCCCAGGGGAGGTGGCACGCTCACCCAGTTATGAGGACTGTGGCTGGGGAGTGGGATATATAGGAATAAAGAGCTTGCTTGGTGAAGAATCTTCCTGATGTGGAGAGCTGCCAACGAGTAAAAGTGGGTGCACAGTGTGATCTGGGTAATGCAGGAGGGAGGTCAGGTCTTCATAAATGGGGGAGGGCATTAAATAGAGCAGGATTTCAGGTACCTGGGACTGAAATTATGGAGACAGAGGAGATGAAGGGCAATCAAATGAGAGTTTAAAAGCAGCAAGCGGTCTTGAAAATGACACTATTGGACTTAGGAAAGGCTCTGAGGGAGTAAAGCGGTAAGACTTGGTGCAGAAGGGACTCTCCAGAGATAGGCAGCAGTGTCAAAACATGGAATGGGTGGAATAAAAAGAAGTGGGGTGGAAAAGGTGTTTTCCTGCAAGCATGTTTGTTCCAGCTTCTATGCAAGAAGTATACTGCATTTTCTATAGGGATCTCTGGCTAGTCTAGGTGATTATGGGCATAAACTGATAGTGGCTTTCTAAAGCTGAGTAGAGAGAGATTAATCTCTTCTGTGGTTCTGTCCAGGACACTTTCCATCTCCTCTCATATCACATGAGGGGAAATACCCGTCAGAAGTGTACTTCACGTTCCCACTACTGGTGAGAGAGGATGGGTCTGAACAGCCCACTCTTGATGCAGTGTTGATTGGTATTCAAGTGCCATTGTGGACAATGGAGGTTCTAACAAGAGTGTCCCATGTTTGGTGGCTTTGAAGCTGTTGCTTAAGAAGAAAATTACTTCTGGCTGGAAGGCAACACAGTAACCATTTGGATTTAAGATTATTGGAAGATAGAGGTCCTCTGTGAAATTGTATTTATACCGCAAATATTATGGCAGAAACTGGTTTCCTGAATTTCACATTTTTATTTCATGTGCTTTCCTTCACCTCTGACAGGCAGAGATCTTTCTAGTTCTCTTCTATACCTCCGCTAGGCTTGTTGATACTTTCTGTAGTCAATGTATATTGCACTGCCAGGCTTAGTTCCTAGCTTTGGACTTGAGACTGGTTTCCTTTGCTCTGTATCTATTGTCACAGTCTGCCATTGAAGCTTTCTGCTATTCTAACCTTGAAGGTTAGAATAGGATTAAGAAATGAGAAGAAATGAGTGCTGGAAGTCAGGTGAACTAAGGAAAGCCCCACAAGTTCCTGCTCTGGGATCAGAAATTCTCTCATGTCATGTGTCAAGAGGCAGGGAAAAAAACAACTCCTTGGTATCTTGTTATATAATATTTCTTTCCCAGATGAGGTGAAAACTTTGAGTTAGCTGTCTTAGGAAGTTAGCAACACAAATGCATGTGAAGTTAGCAACACAAATGAAAACATACGTGCAATATTTAGGAGAACCTACTGCAAAAGTGTCTGGGAGTACACTTGTACCCTTGTTTTCACGTGCTTTTGTTATTTTCTGCTGTTCTTAAGACATTCTTTTGAGGAAGAAAGTCTGCTTTTTGTGTTGTAGTTTTTAATGCTTCAGCAGTCTGGTGTTCTTGTGTCTTAGAATCATAGAATCATTTTGGTTGGAAAAAACTTTTAAGATCAACAAGTCCAACCACTAAACCATGTCCCTGAGCCACATCTGAGCATGTTTTAAGTATCTCCAGGGATGGTGACTTAATGACTTTCCTAGGTAGAAGTCTGCTGGAATACTTGATCATGAAAACAGACCTTCAAACAGACTCAGTTTACTCTGATGCATGCAGTGTCATTTCAGTGACATAGCATCGAAAATGCCCTTATTGTATACGTGGTGTAGATTTTATAGAAGTGTAGTAGCTATTAGCTTGGGGGCTTAGGGCATCTGGCAGCCTAGCCCAATACATGTACAAAACTCTTACAGCTTAGCAGCAAAAGCACTAAGGTCATACTAAGAATTGTAGTACACTACCAAAGAAGCAGACCTACCAACTCTACTAAAGATCAGTACGAACAATGCCAGTGAACATATAAATTTTTTTCCCCCTTCAAAGCTATTTTGTTGAATAATCCTCTAAAATGAATACAGAAGATTCTGAATTGTTAATATTTAGTCTTGTGTTGCTCACAGACACATTTAGTGACAAGGATGTGCTCTGTAGCTGCCAGTTAAGGATACGTGAATTATTTTGTTCTAGACTTACCTTTTTTTCTTAAAAATGTATGTATAATTTTATTTGTAGAGTATTGTCAGGAAGAACATCCAAACTAAACCAGTATATTATGTGGAGCTCTATGCTGCTGAATTATTCAGGTTAAAAGCTGAGATGGGTTTATGTTTGTTTAAAAGTGCAGCAGATGTGGTGGCCCCAAGAATGTTTCGGTTAGGTGAGATAGAGGTGTGACACTCAATGTTCTTGCAAAAGGCATATTGTCAAAGGGCTTGCTTTATGGATTGTGAATTCAAGGCGTCACACCACAAAAAAACCCTCTGGGGTTATGTTGGCAGTTTTTATGGAAAGGGATTGTAGCTGTTCAGTATGGAGAACTGTGAAGTTTAGTCTGTGGTTTGTGTATTTGTGATTTGACAAATCAGTTCTTACTGTCTGTGCACTTGCTGGTGTGAGTAGCATGGTTTGTATGAAACTTCACTAGCCAGTTACAGGCTCTGAAAGATTTTAGTGTTGTTTGTGGCTTAACTAACAAGCAAATGTGAACCATTTCTTTTCTAGCATTTCTTCTCCCACTCTTATCACTGATGCAAGTGCTCTCTTCAGCACTGAATAAACGGTCCCCTGTTAGAACAACAGACATCTGGAAGACTCTTCACAGTACTTCACATAGCAATGTTCTGACTCAGCCGTTAGTTGTCAGAGCTCAAATCGGGGTCATCTCAAGAAATCTGTAATGCCTTTTACTTCTAGCAAGAGCTGGCCTGAAAATCTGCTTAATGTTGTCATTCAAAATTTACATGGTTTCATTAGGCTTATTAAAAGCAATGAAAAATGCAGCAGTACGTAACACTGATAAAGCCCTTTCACCTTGCTATTTCAAATCATGGTTATGGACGATGAATTTAGCTTCCCAGTAGCCCTGGGCAGAGGTATTATCTCCATTTTATGGACAAGAAAACTGAGTTAGATTCAATGACTTGTCCAAGGTCATACATAAGACTGACAGTATTGGGGGGGGTGGGGAAAAATGTCCAGGCTTCTGTCTTAATTATGTGAGAATTTTTAAAAAATAAACTCAGTGTCTTAGGAAAGATGCATCTATGTCTTTGTCTTTAGGGTTTTAAAAATCACTTTGAGGATGAATTTTGCAAAAATTAATCTGTATTTTCCTTAGCAGTATGATTCTTGCAGCTGAGAATAGTAAGAAGAATTAATATCCTTTTTTGTAGACTTCAGTTCACTGCTTCCTACAGAAACTTTGTTGTAGTCCACTTTGGCTCTGTTGTTCTCTGCCTTTGTGAAATAAAGCTGCCCTCATTATTTAGCATTCTTACATTTGCATATGTACAAGAGGGAACAGCTGCTTTCTGCAGAGATTTTGTGTACTCATTCATATTCCCACAGTGGTAGCCTTGTTCTGAAGCACACTGCTACCCTGTGGAAAAGCAGAAGAATACATGGACAATATAGAAATCAGTCTGTTATTAAACATTTGGATGTACAGCCATAAAGGGAAAAATATGAACAACAGAGTTAAATTTTTAAATCCGACGCAAGTGCCATGTAATGATGATGTATAAAAGTCTCTTCCTGTCAGAGCTGCTGGAAAATTAGGGGGAAAAATCTATTCAAAATAAATTTTGCAGTCCTCTTAAGTTTGTTTTTTTAAAAAAAACAAATGCAATATTATTACGAAAAAAGTTTTCTCTTTAAAAGATAGCGGGGGGTTGTGTGTTTAAAAAATTGGTAGTTCTCATTTGAAAGTTACCTTGGCCTAGAAAATAAATAGCCATTCCCATGTCCATGGACAGAGAATTATATGCCTCTATATTGATATAAAGTTCTATTTCCAAGTATGAACCAGAAAACGGTTCAGTTTCCAAAGATTTGTTGAGTTTCTCATCCACCAGCATCTCTTAAGTCTTTCTCCTCAGGGCTGCTCTCAATCTATTCTCTGCCTAGCCCGTATTTTTGCTTGGGATTGCATTGACTCGTGTTCAGGACCTTGCACTTGGCCTTGTTGAACTTCATGAGGTTCACACAAAGCCACCTCTCAAGCCTGTCAAGGTCCCTCTGGATGGCGTCCCAAGCCTCCAGTGTGTAGACTGCACCACACAGCTTGGTGGTGTTGGCGAACTTGCTGAGGGTGCATTTGATCCCACTGTCCATCTCACTGACAAAGTTGTTGAACAGTGTTGCTCCCAGTACTGAACTATGAGTGATGCCACTCGTTGCTGGTCTCCGTTTGGACATCGAGCCATTGACTGCAACTCTGCATGCAACCATCCAGCCAATTCCTAACTCACTGAGTGGTCCACCTGTCAAATCTGTATCTCTCCAGTTTAGAGACAAGGATGTTGTGTGAGACAGTGTCAAATGCTTTGTGTAAGTTCAGGGAGATGATGTTAGTTGCACTTCCTTTATCCACCAGTGCTGTAACCTCATTGCAGAAGGCCACCGAATTTTACAGACATGATTTGCCCTTATTGAAGCCATGTTGGCCGTCACTAATCACCTTATTTTCTTTAGAAAATAGCAAATACATTAACTTTGTCTTTAAAATTCTGAAGCATCTTAAAGTGACTTTGAGAGAGAATTTTGAGTGCAAGCAGACGCAATTTTATCTCTAAGCATGAAGACAACGTATATACATGAAGTTGTGAAAACTTGAGAAGTTAGAATGGAAAGCATTGGAATGTGAGTCACAACTGAAGCAATCCTTTTAAGTAATGTAATGTGAATGTGATTCTGAAGCATTTGCTTCTTTTCTGGCATTTTTCTTTTCTTGCTATTTTGCCACCTTCTACTGTTGAACTTCTTAATAGTCCGGTTCAGATAGTATTGAAATATTTTCAAGGAGGAGGGGAGCACTTATAGAATTATTAATGTTTGGCTTAGGGATATCTGGAAAAAAAAAAAAAGGTCGTAGTCTGACCTAGAGACCTTGGCAGTGTCCTTTAAACAAGCATTAATCATACGTAGTGCATCAAATCATCATGTGCAAGATAACATTAGTGACCTCTCCATCTGAGATTAACAAATGACTTAATTTTCCTTTCTGTACGTGACAGTAGTGTTGACAACCTCTATGTATATTTTTTTTTTTTGCCCTGTAACTAATCAACTGATCATTCTCAACACAAAATTTTCCTTGAAGTAGATCTTTTCATTCCTATTTCAGCAGGATAAGTACCTGTGTAGAAAAGATGTAATGGATCAGTATATACAATATGTATATTATGTATGATGGATGAGTATATATATGTGTATATTCCTTTTGGGATGTCTAAAACCAAAGTTGCTTCTGCATCTCTTATGCTGATGAAATGACATACTGAACAAAGGGCATTAGATTACGTTGAATAGTTAAAATATGGAAAATTTTTATAAAGCTGTGCTTCAAAACATAGGTAAAAGTACACCATGCTACAGCATTCTTGGGGAAAATGCATATTGCTCAAAACATTTTTTGATGTCTTTAGTCATATGAAAAACCTAAAATAATCCATGCATCTTCTCTATTACCTGTATGAAAGTCCTAAAGGGGGCATTACTAGTTGTAACTGGAGTTGTGATGTGCTTAGACATATGTCTTTATATGCAGTTAGAGAGTCAAAGTAAATATTTTAGAGCTAAACTGAAGACTTAATTGCCTGTCAGCTGTTGAAAAGGTCTTGTTAAACCAATTATAACCCTGTAATGCCGTAGCCTTTATTCTGAGATGGCCAGCACTGCAGCTACAGGCTATTGAGGACTCCATGGGATCAGCGTGTATTAAAGGGTTAACAGGCACCTTAGGCAATATTTTGTGACAGTTGCTGCCTTCACCAAAAATGCCTCAGGGTTTCAGCGTTCTGGCCTGTCAGTCTTGCCGTTGCTCCACCACCTGCAGTCTGATCGCTCCAGCTTGTTCCCCCTTCTCTGATTTTTGCAGCCTGGCCTTAAGCATGAGCAGCGGCTGCCTGGCTGAGCCCTGCAGAGACTTGCAGCTCGTTGGCTGTACCGAGACTCATTCAGCCCTTCACCATGGATTTGGAGGCAAAAGCAGGGTGCACCTTAGGGTACTGCAGATGCAAGTCCGGCCTTGCTTTCTCTTTTACTGGTGGTGCCAACTGTTGTTCTGGCTGCCTAGACATTTTCCTGACCAAATTTCACTGAATGGCAGTGGGACAGAGTTCACAGAAGTGTAATGTGTTTTAAGGTTTTGCTGCAGCTGCAGACTTTCTCAGTAGCATTTGTTTACTCATTTGTTCTACTTGGCACTCGTGTCATTTAGAGATCAAATTAGCAGCTTCTGCCACTAGTTGCTAAAACGGAAAGGTTCAGGGTAGAATGAGTAAGAGTGGAGAGGAATACCAGATTAAATCTAAGAGGATCAAGCATTCTGAAGTACCACGTAACATCTATTTGAAAAGTCATAATGGGTGGCTAAATAAACTCTGTGGGTTTCAGCTACGTTTCTGGAAGCTTTCAGGAAAACAGCAGTGGTTTCAACCTCCATCCACTGGTCAGCCAGGAACAAGTACAACTGGGCTTTTTCAAGTAGTCAGCTAGTAAAACTGTCAGTAGGGTAAAGTGAAACCCTTTTTTATAGGATACTCATGTTCATATTGGTTGCAGTACATATCTTTGTCATGCTTGCTCTTTTCATTGATTGCTTGGCGTATTGCAGGTTAGAGATGATGAGATGGTCTTTCCATAATCCAACTAAATACTGAAGATACGTTTGCGCTGTAACATGATTGCTTTGCTGAAGTCCCCTGTGAGAGTTTTGCCAGAAGTTTGAAATTCCTAAGCCAGATTGTATTCTGTATTACAGAAATATTTAAAAAGAAAATTTATGCAATGGCTTTGAGCTCAGTGAATTTATGAACACCTGAATAAAAGAAGAAAGAATAATAAATCTGAGCCCTGTGCAATTTATAATCCTCCATATACCTACAAAATGCCTTTTTTCCTTACAGGGTTAAATTCTAGTATGCTTTTTAACCAGTAACTTTCCAGTATCAGCTTTTTCTGATTACTTGCCTCAAGGGAACATCTAGAATTTTAGTTTCAGAAAATGATTTCTATAATAAATTGAGTTTCTGATTGCAGAGAGACTGTTTTATGTACTGCACTGTACTGTATTGTAGGATAATATCATCTCTTCTACTCAGCCTGAAAAAGAAAACACTGATACAGATGTGAAGTTTAGTATTTGCCCTTAAGTCTGTGTCACGACAGCAAGCTTCATGTGGTGACTCAAGTCCCTGAGTTTTAGAAGGCTGATGGCTTCTTAAGATGGAAGAGAGAGAATCAGAAGATTGGTGTGGGTTTTTTTCCTTGAAATGTGCTGATTTTTGTGCTGCAGATCACCTCTTTCAGCCTTCAAATTGTATTGTGCACTGATGACACCTTTCTGTGTTTAGTAACTGAGTGATAAGCTTTAGGTTGTTCCATGTTGTAATTCGTGTCTGCAGTCATGTTTTTTGGTTTTTAAGACTGACAGGATCTCTACAGTGAAACAAATGGAACAAATGTGTGCTGATTTTTGGGTTGTCTATCTGCTTAACAAGATTCTGTCTTCTTAATCTAAATCCCTCTTTTGGTCTTTGCTTTAGTGGCCATTGGTGCTGAAGTTCATCGGCCCTTCAAGTTAGTGTTTCTACTATAGGTTTTATCTTCTGTGGATCTATCTGGAACTATAAATCAAGCACATCAAGTTTGTGATGCGTGCTGTGACTATGCGTGGTAACTAAGTCAATGTTCTGTGCTCTCCCCAAGTTGTGCTGAAGTACATCCCTGAATCTAGATTACATCTCTGGAGCCAGATGGATAATTTTGGCTCTGTAACCTATTAAATAATGTATTGGCCAAACTGTCTGAACCAGTTTCTGAGCATCAGTTTCTCTGATTTTTCTCTTAATGCTTGTTTACTTTTCTTTTAAAGTAACAAAGCCCTATCATGGTTTGCTTAGCTTTTTTTTTTAATTACGTTTTTCCATAGAACTGCAGTTATGCAAACTTAAATATTAAGCAGTTATGCTATTCTAATACTGAGATTTATTTTTTCATGGATGTTAAAGTTGTTATGCCCTGTGCAGATAATATGGTATCATGCTTCTGTAAAACAAGTTACCATGAACCATAAGAACTATGACCTGATTGATCTTACACACTAACTTTTTGAAGGTTTCTACTTTATTTGTCCTCAAACATGAGTTCTTAGATTTGTACCTCGAAAAGTATTTTCAGATTTACTCCTTTAGGTTGTCAGTTTAGTTGTATAGTAAAACTTTTGCTGTTGTATACAATGGCAAATTAAGCACAAATAGCTTCATAAATCTGAAATATTAGTATGAACTTAATGTGTAGCTAGGAGAGTACTATTTGCATTAATTCTTAGTTGTTTAGAAAATTATGTTTTGATAATATTTGCCTCTTACTGGGGTAGAACTCTCAAAATGAAGAAAAATCCTGAAAGACCACACCAATCTTTGTTACCGAATTCAGTTCAGAGTTACAAGGGTTTATGTAGATGTAGCTAAATATTTTTGTCTCTACTGTAATTAAACATGATTGCTTTTTCCTTTCTCACTACAGACTTCATGGTGACATTTTTTCTTTTTGTGTAATCTTAATTTAGTGCTACTGCTTCAGCCCATTTCTTTGAATAAAGGATGCTAATTTACTTGGATCGCACAGATGCCATCTTAATTTTTTCACTTAACAATATGCTGCAAGACATTCTTTGCTATTTTTTCCCTGTTTTCTAGATTTTTTTCTCTAAAAAAAAAATCTTTGCATGTCTTCATCATTATAATAACTTTTAAAGCTTATTAATCAAAAAATAGTCAGGAGGGTACATTTTATGGCCATAAAATATGACAGTAGGTGCTGCCTCTAAGAAATAACTAAGTGGAAAAGTGATAATATGTGTGAGGGGATCTTTGAGACTGTTTGTAAACTTTTGATTTCTAAATGTTGCCTTCAGGCTTGGTAAGAAAAGCTCAGTGTTTGTAAAGATTATCCTGACAGCAATATGCTGGGTCAATTGTCAAGACATGTTTAGCATGGGGGGATGTATTAATCTGCTATCGCTATCGCTGTAAGTGGTTGGAATAAATAGAGGGCTCAAGCAGATGAAGAGGGATTAACTGTGTAAATTGAGCAAACTCTTCCATCACTAAACCAGTGATTTTACAAAGGATTAGTCTGCTTTTACAAATATTGATTACTGATTTGTTACTCAGAATGAAGATGATATAACTTGTGCAGTTGCTATGTAGTGTGCGATGTGAAGTGTACATCATTCATATTAATGGGATTGTCACAGGCATTACAGAAACTGACAGATTTATTATTATAGTGCTGTTAGCATTGTCATAGTTAAGGTTGTGTCAGCTTTTCCATTAAAAGTCCCCTTTTCTTTTTTTTGGTGTTGGTAGATCAACTTTAAAATTTGCTCCATTGAAATTTGGCGAAACCAGTTCATAGCCTTGACCCAATTATTGTTATTGTGCACTGTTTTAAATGAGAAGAAAATACTGTATGTGATTCTGTAAAAAAAATACTTTCAGGTTTGAATTCTTTTGGTTTTTTGTGCAGATTTTGAGTGATACTGTGTATGTTCAATAGTTTCATTGGGATGGATTTCTAGAGGAGTTTGTGTGTTAACCAGTTGCTATAAAGTGAAAGTAACTGAGGAAATTTTGCGTAAATGAGCTCTTCTGCCTGGTTAAAGGCTTGGCTGGCTTCTTCCCAGTGCTACTAGCTGTCTGGTAAAGATCATTATGTTTCTTACAGCTCCTGTCCCACTCCTGTCCACAGGCCATAATGCTATTGCTTAGTACTGTCCACAAACCAAGCAGCACTACTCTGTTAGCTGGTTCAGTTAATTCATACACCTTGAATGTTACAACTAGTTTAAGTTTCAAAAGTGGTGCGTTCACTGGGTAGTTTGTCTTTCTAATCCTTACTTTATGTGCAGAGGTAAGTTTAAGGAAAATTCAGGTGTGATGTGAGAATCAAGGGACAGAAGATGAGAATTCAAGGTGTTTGGAAAAAATCCTACTGATGCTTATTCAGCTATGTCCTCATTGTAAAAGTTTTTAAGTTTTAAAAAATGCCCATTTCTCTCAGTGTGTTGCCTTTCTCCTCTTACACACATAACACAAAACTCAATTACAGTTCTTCTCTTGATTTATCTTCCCAAATTGGGACCCTTGTTGCGGAATACAATGCTAACTTTGCTTTGTGAACTTCTAATTCCTTGACACTTTGGGATTTCCAGTGGTAAATTGTGAAGATATTGAAACCTGTATGCATTCACCATAGGAAAAGATAAGCTGGCATTTAGCAAGTCAACACAAGTGATCCTCTTTCACTTTGGGATTTCAATTTCATAAATGGTATCCAAGTAAGAAGAATTGTTGCTAACTGCAAATAAAAAAAATATTATTTCAAATATTGCTACTTGATACTAAAACCAGTAAGATGTACACAGAGTTATGTGAGAATGAATGTAGTCCTGTCTGAAAATGGAAATACATTCTGTAGCTAGGCCACTGAAAAATTAAAGTGGAGATTTCAAGTGACTGGATGGAAAAAAATTGGACTTGCGGGAGAATTTGAGCAGTTGGTCTGATCTTTTTGCTCTTCAGAGTAAAACAGCTTCTTCCACAGCTGTTGTTGCTTGTATCTTCAAGTGTATGATTTCTTCTGAAGACTTCAAACGGAGTGGAAAATGTTAGGTTAGTCATTCAGAAAACTTGGAGTTGATATTGGAAGGTGATTCTTCCTGCTCTTAGTACTCCAAGTAGAATGACCACCAAATTTTCACCAGGAAAGCTTTTAGGAAGCACAAGAATATTTGCTGACTGAATTGAATCATCAAATGGTTTGGGTTGGAATGGACCTCAGAGATCCCCTACTTCTAACCCCCTTGCCATGGGCAAGTACACCCTGCAGTAGGCCAGGTTGCCCAAAGTCCCATCCAACTTGTCCCAGAACACTTCTAGGGAGGGGGCTTCCACAATGCTTGTGGGCAATCTGTCCTAGTGCCTTCATCTTCATAGTGAAATTCTTCCTAATATCTCATCTAAATCTACCCTCCTTGAGTTTAAAGCCATTATCCCTTGTCCTATCACGACATACCCTTGTAATCAGTCCATCTCCAACTTTCTTGTAGGTCCCTTTAGGTACTGGGAGGCTGCTATAAGGTCTCCTTGGAGCCTTCTCCAGGCTGAAGAAGCCCAGTTCTCTCAGCCTTTCCTTGCAGGAGACATATTCCAGCCCTCTGATGATATTTGTGGCCCTACTCTGGACTTGCTGTAGCAGGTCCACCTCTTTCTTGTACTGGGGACCCCAGAACTGGATGCAGTAGTCCAGATGTGGTCTCACCAGAGCAGAGTAGAGGGGCAGAATCACCTCCACTGACCTGCTGGTCATGCTTCTATTGATGCAGCCCAGGGTACAGCTGACTTTCTGGGCTGCAAGTGCACATCATCATTTCATGCTGAGCTTCTCATCCACCAACACCTCCAAGGCCTTCTCCCCAGGGCTGTGCTCAATCCATTCTCTGCCCAGGCTACAGTTGTGTTGGAATTGGCCTGACCGATGTGCAGGACCTTGCACGTGTTGAACTTCATACCATTTATATGGGCCCACCTCTCAGGCCAGTCAAGGTCCCTCTGAAATGGCATCTCTTCCCTCCTATGTGTTGACTACACAACACAGCTTGGTGGTGTTGGCAAACTTGCTGAGGGTGCGCTTGATCCAACTGTCCATCTCACTGACAAAGATGTTGAACAGCACTGCTCCCAGTACTGGCCCAGTTGCTCTTCCTTGTAACCCCATTATAGAAGGTCATCAGATTGGTCAAGCTTCTTGGAGTATGCTCTGCTGGCTTCTTACAGTGTTTCCCTTTTTCTTTTGATTCCATGCAATTTGGCAAAACAAGAGGATTTTTTATCTTTGTAGTAGCAACCTCCTAGTGAGAGGGGCTTTGAAAATAGCGATGTGCTTTTCAACAATACAAACTTCAGACTTTTATTACCTCTTTATTACCTCTTTTAGAGTACTTTAGAAATAAAGACAGTTAGTCACTTTGGAGTTTTTTTACGTTTTACTTTTCTCAGGTTGCTTTGTAGATTGACTTTTTTCTAAGTACGATATCATCATTGCAGGAGACACTAATTCTACCAGAACTTCCTACTTCCACATGCTGAGTGCTATTTGATAAGCATTTTGTGTACTGCTGTGGGACAACTTGAAAGGCTTGTGTGAGATTTACCCCCCCTCCTTTTCCTTTTGTTTTAAAAAGGCTTGTCCTCACACACAGACTGCAGTGTAAAGTCATACCTCCATCTTAATCTAAATTAGGTTTGCAGAGGAGCTTTGAATGTGACAGTTCACTGATCACTGAGCATAGCTTTTTACTTAAATTATCAGAAGAAATGCATCTAAAATGAGGCAATGAGGCAGAACATTCATGCCATTTTGTGTTTGCAGGAATACATAAAATGTGGAAAATGAAAGCTGTAGCTTTCGTGGACCTCTCTCCATTGAAATCTGCAAGTGCTGCTTTTAAAGATGTGGGTCTGTTTTTAGCTGAGTGTAGGAATTCTAATCTCTTCCTTTATACAGATGAAAGATTTTTTCAGCTCCAACCAGTAATGTTAAAACTTTTTTTGATCAAGGATATGAGCTGTTGGAGCATTTAAAATGCTCGAAGGGTGTACATATGTTTCCTTTCAGAAGCTTAGCAGGCCAAGCCTTTGGCCAGGAGTCAGAGCAGTTGGAACTTTGCAGACTACACAGCTAATCTGAGAGGGCTGCCACTTGGCATAAGTGTGACTTCCATATATAAAACATCATACAACTTACGTTGGGGTTTTTCATTGGTGTTTTGTGGTCTGAGAATTTCTTTGTTTCCCTGGATTTCTTTGGTGCTGCTCCTTGTATTTCTAGTGTGTTACATTGCTGGTGAGAGTAGTAGTTAAAATGTTCCTCTGCCCAAATATCCCTATTGTAGACTGAAATTCAGATTGGATGGTTTTTCTTGTTCAGCTGAATTCTGCATGCTCTGAACTGTAGTGTGTGTTTGCTTTAAAAAAAACCCCAAACTTTTAAAGGGGGGTTAAACAAGCTTCTGGAACTAAAAATAAACCCATTTAGAAAAGGAGGTATACATAATAGAACTTGTCTAGGAGAGGATAGAGGGAAAAAAAATTACAAAATGGTAAAATTAAGAGGAAGAAAATTTATATGCTTTCTGTTTAATTCATGTGTGATTTGTGAAGAATCTGGCTTGCATGGTTATTACCAACATTTGGGTAAGAGTCACCGAGTTCATGTGATTTATGCTCCTGTAGATCTGACAAAGTGTTGTTGAGTAATAAATATTTGGATTACCAGGATGCTGAAACTAAAAGAACATGTACTGCTAATTTTTAAATATAATTTGAAAGTTCATTGTTTAGCTTTGCAAGAAATGACATTTGACAGTTTTTCTGCCAGAACACATTAAACCCTTCTCACGTTCAGTTCAATAGTTGTCATTTCCTAGTCTCAGTTTAAGCTTATTTGCTGTACAAAATGTGCCAGTTGCACAAAGATGAAATTTTAGACTCTTCAAAAGGACTAATTAAAGACATTATGACAAAGTCAGAAAAGTAATAGGAAACTTCTAGTTCCAATTACCGTAACTTTTTCTTACGGTGTTGTGATGTGTGGTTATTTCCAAGGGATTCTTATGCTTACCAGGTGGCTATTTAAAAAAGTAGTAAACTGCAGTGTACAGTCGTCTTGTGCTATTACCTTTTTCCAGATGTTTTAGATGCTAAGCTGAAAATTATTTCTTTTCACCCAGACGTATTAAATGCTAGCTTTTAACTTGCTGTTTGATAAACCTATGGGACTTTCTTCCTATTAGTCATCTGGGAATACAGGAATCATGATGTGGTTAAAGATGCTATCCATATGCAATTTGACATCAGGCTGGTCATACTCCTTTATTCCTGGCCTTTTAATTTTCTCTGATTAGCTAACAGCACCTTCTGTGTTTCAGCTATTGCGTAGGTAGTCTGAATCTTTACTTAGGGTTTCTAATCAAAATTGGATGTGTATGCTTGTCTGTGAGACGATGCTGGGAAATTTCAGCTTGCCTACATCATTTCATGAGAATTTCCAGTACCTCTAATTGATCCATGATGGTCTATTTTGTCTTGCTTCTATCTGCAGTGCAGAGGGATTGTTTTTTATCTCTGGGTTTGCCTGGATACTGTATTTCTCATAAAGTAGGAAGCTGAGCTTCTTGTTGCCCAGGCAAAATTTGTGTTGTCCACTTTTCTGTTAGCTGTATCATGGCCCTCTGGGTGAGTGAAACCTTGCTGTCTCTTAGAGAATTTTAGTGATCCTTGGAGGGATTTAAGCAAAACTTTAACATTTCTGTGCGTTGTATTACAGCGGTGTGGGCAGTAAACCTTGTACAAGAGACCTTTTCTGTACTGCTGTATCTTCTTTCTGTCTTCTTGCCTCACCATCTTTGAGAAACAGCAGAAGTGGGAAGGCTGCTCCTGTGAAGTGTGCAGTGGCCCCTTTCCTAATCCTGGGGGTTAATGCCTCTCACGGCAGAAAACATTGCGCTTGCCTGTCCCTCCCCTTGCTCCCCCCCC
>VZTU01015893.1:0-20884 GCA_013400835.1 Zapornia atra
TGTTTCTCTGCTCCCTTCAGGCAGATGAGACCCCCAAAGCCCCAGCAACAGCACTGCAGGTGGTGTTGGCTTAGAGGGGGAGTGTGATAGCAGGAGATTTTAGGCAGCATTACAAAGGAAGGGAAGCACCTTCTTTTACTGTGCCAGCAAACATTTCATTGTGCAGAATCACATCAGCCACATCAAAATAATAATGGAAATATGGGTTGGGGTTTTTTTTAATGATAAAATGGCACACAGGAAATTTTCCTTCTATTTATTCCCAGGCCCCTGCTTTCAGGGCTGGGAGAGAAAGATACATCAGGGTTTGGAGTTCCATTTTTCCTTTATTTTCTCAGCTGTGATTGTACACAGAACGATCTGACCCATGAAAATTTACCCTGGCATCATGACTTCATGATTTCTGCTTTGCTGAGAAATAAATGTTTGGTGCTGGAAGCCCCAGACTTCTGAAGCATGGCACCATTCATGAGTCTGGAAAACACAACCTTGCAGGGTTTTTTTCTGGCAGTGAGTGGTTCTGCTGCCTGCCTGCATTCACACACAATGTCCAGGCTCTTTCAGAGGGCTTTTTGTTACTTGTCTCCTCTCCCAGTGAGCTGTTGTGGAAATGGAAAGGCTCTCCTGCCACTGACAACACAGAGGAATGCCTGCTTTCCCTCATACAGTTTTCAAAAGTAACAAGTCCTCAGGGACTGTGTATACTTGATCTCTTGTTTATTATGGGCTGTGGCAGACTGGTGATGATGAGAGTGTTTCCATTTGCTTTCCTCTGGCTGAAGGTAAATGTTTACTTGCTGCTGTGCTTCTTGAAATAAGCTTTCTCTGGGATATTTTCTGTGACACAGCTCTGGGGCCAAACCATTGCTTGGTGTTGACTGGATCTCTTTTCTGATTAGATCCATCCTGTGTTTGGTGATGCCCCACAATGTTATCACAGGGTGCAAGAAGCAGATCAATGGAAAACCCCTGAATTATGGTGCCTACAGAAAGCTGGCAGGGGTTTATTTCCAGTGCCTGAAGAAGTCCCTAGTAGCAGGCATGCTCTTCTGCCTGGAAAGTTGAAGAACCCACAGAGGGCTTTGGGAGGTTGTGTCTGCATGCTCTGGACAATGGTAGGCTTCTCACCTCTTGGGCACTGGCAGGCTTCAGTGGGGTGTTGCCTGACTTTCTGGTAGCCAAACAGGATGAAAGAGGAACTGGATGAGTGCAGGACAGCACTCCAGAGAGACCTTGGAGGATCCTGTTCTTAAACAAGAGCAATGCAAGTGATGTCACTGGAGAGCCAGCAGACAATGTAAATGGGCAGCAGTGAGAGCAAGATCTTGGTCACCTGAGGCATTCCAGGTGCTCCCTGAGGTGGAGGTAACCCTTATCTTTCTCCTCTGCCTCCAGAGGGGCTCAGTGAGGAATCCATTTGGGGTTCATGATGAAAGTGGGATCCAAGCTGACAGGTAGTGAACTTCATGATGAAATTCCCTGGAGAACTTAAGCCAGTGCTGGTAGCCAGGCACACAAAGGTTTCATTATTTATCCTCCCTGCTGTTTCTTTGTACTTAAGGTAGGGCAGGTGAAAGATGATGCTGAAGATCCAGCAGCCAGCCAGGATGCTATTTATGTACTGCCCCTGGTGCCTGTCTGGACCAGGGACAGTTAGGTCTGTAGATCTTTATCAAGTGGAGGCAGCTTAGCTTCTCACCAGGTGCTTATCAGCCTCAGCATGTGACAGAGCATGTGTAGGGGAGGATGCAGCACCCCCTCACTGAAAACACTGGTGCTGGCAATGGAGAGGACTGCTGGGACCTCTTTGTAGTGACAGAGTGAGGTTCACCAGGGCCACCTTGACAATGACCCTGTCTAAGGGCTGAAGGACTTTGTGCTGAATGGCTTTACTGATAAAGGCAAAGAGCACAGTGAGGCTGCCTGTTTTGGCAAGACATAAATGAAGATAGATACAGGGTTACATACCATAAGTGATGCCTGAAGTGAGGCTCCCAGAGCCTTTCCCAGCTGCTTTCTGAACTTCTTCATCCTCACCTTGGCTGCTTGAACCTACAGTGTCTGCCTCAGGCTCTGCAACATGTCTTGGTGGTGGCAGCATTGCTCTTGTCTCTCTCTGTGGGACCATTCCCAGCTCCCCATCAGGGTTTGCAGGCTGCAGCTCCACTAGCTTGGTTTGCTTAGGAATGGCCAGGGGGGTGGAGGTGAGGCAGGGAGCTGTGTTGTGGCTGAAAGCAAAGCATTGCACATGTAATTAGAAAGGCTTGCAAATGAAAAGCCCTGCAAGAAGTGGTGGGGCAGGAGGGAGTGCTTGGGACCTGCAGTTAGCCTGGTGCTTGTACTGAGCACTGGGGAACAGTCCTGCTGTGGCTGATGGCTCGGTGCTGGAAATGGTAAATGAGAAGTCAGGCTCTGTGAGTCTGTGTTTGTGTGTGAAGGGGAAAGAAGGGACTCATTCTGGCAAGCTCTGGGGAAAGAAGGTATTAAAAAGAGCCCATGGCTGAAATGCAGAGGGCTGTGTCTTAACTCAGTGCTAAGCAGTTTGGGTATAGAGATCCTACTTGGTCCATTTACCCAAACTCATCAGAGAGCCCCACTGTGGCATGCTCAGCATCATCAGACCCTTGGCAAGAGGTAGCTGCTTTGTTAAAAAAAGAAAGATGCCCCTTTTGCATTTAAAGAGCAACCTGCCCAGGTTCCCATTGCTCCCAGGAGAATCATAGAATCACAGACTGGTCTGGGTTGGAAGAGACCCCAAGGATCACAGAGCTCCAACCCCCCTGCCACAGGCAGGGACACCAACCTCCAGGCCTGGAGCTACACAAGGCTGTCCAGGGCCCCATCCAACCTGGCCTTGAACACTTCCAGGGACGGGGCATCCACCCCCTCTCTGGGCAGCCTGTTCCAGCCCCTCACCACTCTGGAAAAAACTTCCCCCTAATATCTAATCTAACCCTTCCCTCCTTCAGCTTTAATCCATCCCCCTTGTCCTGCCAGTCTCTGCCCTTTTAAAAAGCTGATTCCCCTCCTGTTTCTCTGCTCCCTTCAGGGACTGGCAGGCTGCAATGAGGTCCCCCCACAGCCTTCTCTTCTCCAGGCTGAACCAGCCCAGCTCCCTCAGCCTCTCTTTGTAGGGCAGCTGCTCCAGCCCTCTGATCATCCTCGTGGCTCCTCTGACCCCTCTCCAACAGTCCCACATCTTTCTTGTATGGGGGCCCCAGCTCTGGACACAGGACTCCAGCTGGGGCCTCCCCAGGGCAGAGCAGAGAGGGACAATCAAGAAAAAGAAGCTGGCTGGCAGCCAGGCTCTGGCTCCCCACCCTGTCAGACCTGTTGTGACTGGAGTGGGATGCAGCAGAAACCTCCTGGTCTGGGTGGGAGAGGGGCTCTGGGCTCCCACAGAAGCTCTGATAGCTTCTGAGTGTCCTTGCTCCCCTCTCAAATAAGAGGGGACTCGACCTGCTCAGGCCACATCCCTCCACTCTTCTTGGGAACAGCTGCATCACTGCTGGTGAGAGCACAGGAACTTACTGGGATGATCTGCTGCAGGGATGGTATCTTGGTGTCCTTTGGTGCTGTCAGCAGTGCACGGGTGTGCTGGAGGTTAAAATAAACTCTCTGAAAAGCAGGAACAGAACTGAGGGCTCATTTTGCTTTCAGATTCCTGCAGTCCTCATTTATTTTAAAGCAAGAGTTCAGAGACCTTTATTTTTTCTTCCCCATGCAGGATATTACTACTGGGGATGTGTTTCCATTTCACCAGACTTTTCAAAATCAACCAACCATTTATTTTACTGATTGGAACTGGAAGAATCCTAAACTCTCCCCTCCCCCTGTTGAAACACCAGAGAAAAAGCCCATTGGAGTTTATCCCCTCCCAGCTTTGTTCCCAAATGATGTTGACTCATGGTGGAGGGCCCTGTGGCAGAGGTCAGTACCACAGCTTCATGGTTTCAGGGCTCATTTGTGGACACCACTGGGGCTAACAGCTCCTGCTGAGCATGATCTGCTTTTGACTGAGCAAGTACCAGCATGGGGATGGGTGAGTAGCCCCTGTTTTTACCTGGGGGTCCTGGTTGATGACAGGTTGGCCATGAGCCAGCAGTGTGCCCTGGGGGCTGAGAGAGCCAATGGGATCCTGGGGGGCATCAGGAGGAGTGTGGCCAGCAGGTCACAGGAGGTGATCCTCCCCCTCTGCTCTGCCCTGGTCAGGTCCCACCTGGAGTGTTGTGTCCAGTTCTGGGCTCCCTGGGATAAAAAAGACAGGGATCTCCTGGAGAGAGTCCAGAGGAGGCTACAAAGATGATTAAGGGCCTGGAACATCTCCGGTATGAGGACAGGCTGAGTGAGTTGGGGCTGTTTAGTCTGGAGAAAAGAAGACTGAGGGGGGACCTTATTAATGTCTATAAATATCTTAAGTATGGGATGCAGGGGGAATTGGCCAGCCCCTTTTCAGTGTCTGTGGGGACAGGACAAGGGGCAATGGCTGCAAGTTGGAGCACAGGAAGTTCCACACCAACCTGGGGCAGAACTTTTCCCCAGTGAGGGTGAGGGAGCCCTGGGACAGGCTGCCCAGGGGGTGTGGAGTCTCCTTCTCTGGAGAGATTCCAGCCCCGTCTGGCCGCCGCCCTGTGCAATATGAGCTGGGGAGCTGCTTTGGCAGGGGGGGTGGACCCCATGAGCTCTGGAGGGCCCTTCCAAACCCTGGGATTCTGTGATTCTCAAATGAGGGTTCCTGTTGCAACCCATCTTGAGGTCAGACTATGCAAAAGCTCACATTTGGCTTATGTTCTCTTTCTTGCCAACAGCTCCTTGCTCTAATGTTGGCCAAAGCCAGACACCTTGAGAAAAAGAAACAGCAGATCTTTCCTCTGTGTTTAGGAATCAGCAGGTGAGGACTCTCCTGTCTGGTGTTGTCTTTGCTTTCATGTCTTCAGTGGATCTTTCCTCCATGAGTTTGTGTTTTTGCTTTTGAATCCATTGAAAGAAATGCTTGCTGTAGATTAGGAGGAGGGTGTAACTTCCCCTGGGATGTGGGAAAGCAGCTGTTGCAGCCCCAAGGTCTCCCATAGCCTTCTCCATGCCTGAGAGCACAGCCTGCTCCTCAGGAGCTTCCCATCCCATTGCTGGGTGTTATTCCAGCTATACCCTGAAGACACAGTGAGGACCTGAGCTGGAGATTAATGAATACCTCAGGGTGGTGATGGTGGAGACAGAGGGTGTCTTTTGTGTCATGAACACAGGCCCCATAGAAGGAATCAATGGCCAGTGATGCCTGCCCAGGTTACGTTGTCTCCTCTTTGATTTAATCACTGTGTGATTCATCCAGAGCCTGAGAATTATTAAACTATTAAGCTATTAAACATTGTACTGTTCCCTTTATTGGATAGAAGTTACTGGAAGATTTCCAGTGCTCCTGTTTCCATAGAAAGTTTGCACAAGTGCAGGGGCTGTCTAGGATCCCACCTGCCTGCCCCAAACCACCAGCATCTCTACCTGCTGCACCCTGGTGTTTGGCTGCCTGCTTGAAAGCTCCCAGTGATGGGATACATGCCTTGTCCTACCCTCAAACCTTGCCAGTTCATCACTGTCCCTGTCACAACAAGGATTTCCTTTATGTCTGACCTAAATCTTCCTGGGGGACAATGGAAGCTCAATCTCATCACTGTTCTCTAATGAATATTCATTATAATTCTGTAATGAATAATGAAGGTCAGTGTTCTTTAACAGGCTAAGAGAAAGGCACACAGGGGGTCCATTTAATAACAGAGGTGACTGGTATTTAAAGCAGGGAGATCTTATAATTAAGCTCAGAAGAGTGGCAGTGTGCTAAGGAAGCTCCTGGCAGCCAGATGAAGGGATGCCATGAAGTTGCAGCTTCAAGAAGTTAAAAACAGCATCAAGTGAAGTTAATGGGAATTCTGCCTGCATGAGAAACACAGGTGGAAAGGAAAATCGGCTTATTTTAATCAAAGCAAGAGGAAAAAGGCCTCATTTAAATCAGTGCAAGTGATTGCAGGCTTAATTCTTTCCCCTTATTAGACTCTTCAATCCTAACCCTACAGTCCTAAGAGATCTCTTTACACTGGAGATGCAGGAGTTGGATTTGTATGGGCTCTGACCCCTCAGTGATGGGGCGAAGCCATCCGGCCTCTGCATCTTCTGGAAAGGGTGATTGTATTGAACCCATCCCTCCCTGCAAACTGTGATCATAGAATCATAGACTGGGCTGGGTTGGAAGGGACCCCAAGGATCACAGAGCTCCAACCCCCCTGCCACAGGCAGGGACACCAACCTCCAGGTCTGGAGCTACACAAGGTTGCCCAGGGCCCCATTCAACCTGGCCTTGAACACCTCCAGGGATGGGGCATCCACCCCCTCTCTGGGCAGCCTGTTCCAGCCCCTCACCACTCTCTCTGGAAAAAACTTCCCCCTAATATCTAATCTAACCCTTCCTTCCTTCCTTCAGCTTTAATCCATCCCCCTTGTCCTGCCATTGTCTGCCCTTTTAAAAAGCTGATTCCCCTCCTGTTTCTCTGCTCCCTTCAGGGACTGGCAGGCTGCAATGAGGTCCCCCCACAGCCTTCTCTTCTGAGGCTGAACAAGCCCAGCTCCCTCAGCCTCTCTTTGTAGGGGAGGTGGATGGGTGGGGAGAACGTGCCCCCTCCATGAGTGCTCTCAGATCCATGGATCTGAGGTGCTAAATAATTGCCACGGATGGAAGGAGGAGGAGGGGAGAGCTTTGCTCCTGTTCTGGATGAGAAGGGTGTAGAGGAAGCCCAGAGAGGTAGATCTGTTAATCTCTGGGCTGAGAAGAGTTTTTAAATCCTCACTGCTGGTTAGCAAACTGCTCACCTCCCCTACAGCAGCTAATGACAGCTTTCCTGCCACCCTGTGGTGATGATAGAGGAAAAAATCCACAACAGAAAGCTGAAGTGTCCCTTGCTCTCTACAGAGCCCAGTGTCAGAAAATGGCATGTGGAGGAGATAGTATCATCAGAGGCCACCAAACTGCTCCTCCTGGGAAAGATGTTTTTGCTAGAGCCAAGGGCATGTTGGTGCAAGGGAAATTTCAAAGAGCTTTCACCTCCCCTCATTCCCCTTCAACAACACAGCTCAGTTTTGCTGCTGTTCCATTTCAGTTTTTATCAGATTGCTCTTGGCTGTGAGGCACCTTTGAGGAGACTGTATCATTATTGCTGGAGTGAAGCTCTGAAGTGTCTTTAAAGACACCAGTATTGATGCTCCAAAGTTTGAAAAACCATGTGGTTGTTGAAAAGCAGCACCCATTAGCTCAGGAAGGAAGTTTAAACCCAAGGTGATGCTGAGCAGAGTGGTTGGGCACAGGTCACCTTCTGGGGTGAATGTGTGGAGATGAGTGTAAGAAATCTACTCTGGAGCTTGGAGCTTGCTCTGCTCTTCCTCCATGTCACTCTGCTGCTGGACAGGTCTTGCTGAAAGGCCACATGAAAAGGCTCCTTTTCACCCTGTTGCCTTTCTGGACACCCATGGCTCCATCAGGTTTGAAAGCAAATCAGGAGCTCTTCAAGGAGGGTGCTCTCTGCCTTGCCTGGAAGCAAAGGAAGCACTGGGCAATGACAGCTCTGTGGGGTCAGTAGGTTTATGGGGGGAAATAAAAGCCAATCAGGAAATGTTGGAGCACCTCTGCTCTGCAGACAGGCTGAGAGAGTTGGGCTGGTTCAGCCTGGAGAAGAGAAGGCTGGGGGGAGACCTCAGAGCCCCTTCCAGTCCCTTGAGGGGCTCCAGGAAAGCTGGAGAGGGGCTGGTAACAAGGGCGGGGAGGGACAGGACAAGGGGAATGGCCTTCAGCTGTAGGAGAAGATCTCTGAGGTCCTTTCCCACCCAAACCAATCTATGATTCTGTGTTTATTTATTTTTTAAAATAATTATCCAAATTCCTCTGTTTAAAACAAAAAAGCCCTTAGTTTTCTCCATTTTTATCTGCTCTAGAAGTGAGGGAAGGGAAAGGATACCAGGTAGATGCTGGTTTAGAGAGCCCTGATGAAACCTCCTGATTTACCTTGGGTTTAATGGGTTTTGGCCAAATCCCTAATGAGAGAGAAATGGAAGTGCATTCCTTTTCTTCCCATCTCTGTTTTTTTTCTCATCACAGAGAGGTTTTAACCAGCCAATTCAAATGACTAAGTGGAGGAGAGACCCCATTTCATCCTGGCAGTCCTTCTGGAAATGAGGCCAACTCATTAGCCAGAGATCTCTGCATCTCTCAGCAGAACAGCCTGTTCTCCCTGCCCTGTGCCTGGCGTGGTGGCTTTCTGCTCTCCCACCATCCACAGAGGGGCAGTGCTTGGAGGGAGACAACCTTGGAAAGCTGCAGCCTCAGTGCAGCTCAATCTTACAGCTCCAGCTCAGCCCCTGCCACAGTTATTACCTAGTTGTGTCAGCCAAAGAAATAAAAAGGCCAGCTTTTCCCAACATTTTTCTTTTTCAGCCCTCCCAGCCCATCCATCTTCTTCCCCACCCCAGGAAACATCCAACCCTGGGGGATCCAGCCAAAAAGAAATGGAAATATCCTGGTGTGGTTTTGCAGTGATATTGTTAAGGGGTGGGTTTTTTTAAGGATCTGCATTTCAACAGAAATTTCAGCAAAAATAACCCTGAGAAGTGGATCTGAGAGCAGCCTCGTGTCTCCAGCCAGGCAAATATCACAAAGCTGCTTCACCTCCACTCAGCCCTGCCCCATGGGTTGAGTTCTGTGCTCCCCTTGCAGGGGCGCTGCTGGCCCTTGTTCCCGTGTCCTGGTGCCACCAGCGGTACCCAGCCAAGGCAGACTGGGAAAGTTGGGCTTGGAGACTCCCCCAGAGACGGATTTTGCTGCCATCCTGTGGTCGTCACCTTTTCAAGCCACTGGGCTGGTCTGAAGGCAGCCGTTTGAAGAGCTCCACCTTGCAGCAGGTCTTGCGGTGTCTCCCCCGTGGTGGCAGGAGCTGGACAAACACCGGCTGACCAAGCGTGGAGCAGTGAAGGACAAAGGGGGAGGGAAGGTGGTTGCTCCTCCTCATTCCTAAAACACAAGGACAGGATGTATAGGTGCTTCATTTCCATTCTGACAAGGTGCTGAATTGCCATTAGGCATGAGGATGCCCTATTGTCACCTACAGGTGCCTACAAACCTTTATCAATCTACCCCCAGATTTTTAAAGGACACAGGCAGGGAATCTGGATGGGGTAAGAGAAGGGGTTTACCTCAGTCTGACAGCTGCTGCTTGCTCAAAGTCAGTCTCTGCTCCCTGTGCCTCAGTTTCCCCATATGCAAAATGGAGATGGCAAAGGATGGCAGGATGTTGTGAGAGCTCGGGTGGTCCCAGCTGGTTAGCACACCCCACCCTGGTTAATGCTTGGTCTGTGCTGGCCACACTGGCTGTTTTCCTGCCAAAGTCCTTCATGGAGCCTGCCTGCAGCTAGCCAGTGCCTTAGGCTCTGTGGTTGTAGCCTCCACCTTCCTCCTGCTCCCTTGGGGCTGCTGGTGGCCTTACACTTGCCCCTGTTTTCTCCTTTCTGCCTTCTCAGAGAGGCTGCACGCCTCAGCCTGGTGTGAAACCCAGTTCTGTCCTGTGCAGCATCCCTGCATCAGCTTGTCCTTCTTCTGGACCCTGGGTAAGCCCAAGGTCCTCCTTGCTCCTCAGGCTCACTTGCAGGTCCCCGACTGTCCTGGCTCCCTATTTGTATTTTCCTTCCCCTGCATATTCCTTGGGGATGGGGCATCCTTCTGGGTGGGATCAGGCAATCACTGTGTGGTGCTTAGACTGTCTCTTGCATGTCCCAGTGTTGACTATGGCCTTGCACTCAACAGCCAAGGCAAGGGCAGAGCATGAGAGAGTGCTGGAGCATCTGGAGTGGCTGACACGCAGGACACTGCGCTGCCATCCAGAGAGACCTGGACAGGCTGGAGAGCTGGGCAGGGAGAGACCAGATGAGGTTCAACAAGAGCAAGTGGAGAGTCTGGCACCTGGGGAGGAATAACTGCTGGAATCAGTACAGGCTGGGGGATGAGCTGCTGGAGAAGAGCTCTGTGGAGAAGGACCTGGGGGTCCTGGTGGATGACAGGTTGGCCATGAGCCAGCAGTGTGCCCTGGGGGCTGAGAGAGACAATGGGATCCTGGGGGGCATCAGGAGGAGTGTGGCCAGCAGGTCACAGGAGGTGATCCTCCCCCTCTGCTCTGCCCTGGTCAGGCCCCACCTGGAGTATTGTGTCCAGTTCTGGGCTCCTTGGTTTAAAAAGGACAGGGATCTCCTGGAGAGAGTCCAGAGGAGGGNCATCTCCCCTATGAGGAAAGGCTGAGTGAGCTGGGACTGTTTAGTCTGGAGAAGAGAAGACTAAGGGGGGACCTAATTAAAGTCTATAATTATCTTAAGCAGGGGATGCAGGGGGAATTGGCCAACCCCTTTTCAGTGTCTGTGGGGACAGGACAAGGGGCAATGGCTGCAAGTTGGAGCACAGGAAGTTCCACACCAACATGGGGCAGAACTTTTCCCCATTGCGGTTGAGGGAGCCCTGGGACAGGCTGCCCAGGGGGTGTGGAGTCTCCTTCTCTGGAGAGATTCCAGCCCTGTCTGGACACCTATCTGAGTGATATGTCCTGGGGAGCTGCTTTGGCAGGGGGGTTGGACCTGATGATCTCTTGAGGTCCCTTCCAACCCTTACGATTCTATGATTCTGTGATTCTATGATCTTAAAAGGCACTAAAATTATTTCTGCACCTTGGCTGATGAGCCATCCCCTTCAGGGTCCTATTGTTGAAGAAGTTGGGAGATCTCTGTTCATCCCTGTTTCTCCACTGCTTCTCTGGGTGTCACTGAACAAGTCACTTGACCTGTTCTGAGTTTTCCTTTGCCTGTAGAGAGAGGACAAACATCCCTTCTCCTGCCCTGGTGTGACCCATTGCTTTAATGCAACACATCTTGGGTGTGAACCAAGCTGGACTTTCACCTACCCAACACGGTCTGGATCAGAGGGAAGCAGTAAAAATCAGCAGGACCCAAAGAAGAGCAACCACTGCCACCTCCTGGCACATGGGGTCACTTAAACAGATCCTTGATTTTGATTTAGGTCCCATGGCCAGACCCCCCAGCATGTGCTAGAAGCTCTGACACCTTCAGCCTGGTATAAAACGCATGGAGTGAGGTGCTTCTGTGTTTTCTGGGTCTGTGCACAGCTGTTGTAGCTGTCAGCAAACCAGCCAGGACCTGTTCTTTGACCTCAAGTCTAACCTTCTTATGTTTTCAACCTAAACCCAGGTCAAACCTTAATAGAATCACAGAATCCCAGACTGGTTTGGGTGGGAAGGACCCTCAGAGCATCCCCAGTTTCCCACTGCCATGGGCAGGGACACTCTCTGCTAGCCCAGGGTGCCCAAAGCCCCATCCAGCCTGGCCTTGAACCCTGCTAGGGATCCAGGGGCAGCCACAGCTGCTCTGGGCAGCCTGTGCCAGGGCCTCCCCACAATCCCAGGGAAGGATTTCTTCCAAAAATCTAACCTAAATCCCCCTTCTTTTAGTTTAAACCCACTACCCCTTGTCCTGTCACCACCCTCCCTGACACTGCTGGGAAGCTGGTTCTCTGTTTCCAGTCCTGGTGCTTGAAATGCCTGGGCAATCGTTTTCCAGTCAGTGCTTGAGTTACTGGTGTGGATGTCGTGTGTCAGCTCAGAGACTCCACAAAAAGCAACACCTTCTGGATACAGCACCATGTTTCAGCACTGAGGATAATTCTGTGTTCCCATCTGCTTTATTTTAAGCAGCTCCAGGGATGGCAGGAGCCACCTTAAGAGGATACAGCCAGCACCATCCTGCTCCATCCGCCCACGGGCTGACAGATGAAATCTCATTTGCTTGTGCCAGAAGTCTTGCTCACTTGTTTGGCATTATCTGGAGCTTTGTTAGGCCATGTTAAAAAAAAACCCCACAAATCAGCAAACCCAAACTTGGTTACTTTTTACATTTTATTTATGAAATAGAAACAAACTCAGGGAAGGAGAAAGTGCAGATGGCCTCAGAGAGCAGCAGAACAAGCAGTGATCTGGTCCTGCTGAGGACACGTGGAAGGACAGCTCTGGAAGAGCTACAGGAGGAACTTCAAGCCATGCCACACACCTCATCTGGGTTAGTCACCCATCCCCACAGCCTGTCTCTGGGGCTTGCAGGTCCACCTCCATTCCCAACTGCAATTTTCAAATCCTTTCCAAAATTTGCTGTTAGCTTCCAAGTTCTCTACTCTTGCACATCTTCTCCCACCCACACTGGACACCAAAACTAGGATATCAGAGTGAATGATGTCCTTCTCCATTCAAACTCTAAAGAAAGAAGAAGCCCAGATAAGAGCTCAGCAGACATATTTTCCCACAACACATCTTCTGTGCTGGTATTCACATCTTCCTACACTTCCCTTACTTTGTTTTCTACCCCCCTCCCTCTTTTCTTTTTCTTGGTACTTGCTTTGTATCCTGATCCAGACAATAAATCAGGTGGACCAGACTTCATTACTTGGAAAGCCACCAGTTTCCAGACAGATGCCAAATACTAGCTACTCATAACCTCACTGTATGCTGCAGAGCTAATTTTAACAGTTGCCAAAAAAGCTTCAGCCCAGAGAAGCCAGAAGAAGATGGACCAAGTTCCTGTAGCTCATGGAGACCAGTCTGGTACCCTGTCCTCTGGGACCTGTGAGGTCACCTTTGTGGTGGACTGCACATGTCTCAAAGCACAGCCAACATCCCCTTGCTGTTTGCAAGCCTGCTTAAAAGGAGAGGTCCCAAATGAGTAGAGGAATGGTAAGGGTCTAAGGTGGACCTCAGCTGTGTCAGCAACTGCTAAGGAAGGGTTACAGAGAAGACAGAGCTGGACGCCGTGCAGAGGAGCACAGGGAAGGACAGGAGATGACAAGCAAATCCAGGGAGATGCAAGGGAAAAGTTTTCACTGTGAGAGTGGTCAAAGCAAGGAAAAGGGGATGAGAGAGGCTGTGGATTCTCCATCCTGGGGGATATGCAAAACTCTGCTGGACATGGCCAAAAAATGGCCCATCTTTGATCAGAAAGTTGAACTGGAGACCTCCAAAGCCTGCTTCCTACCTCTGATATTCTGCAGTTCTGATATGTGCAACAGATGAAGCCATGTTTCCCTGCAGTCCTGTCAGAGGACCTGATCTCCTCTGCTCTTCAGTGCTTTTCTCCTCCCTAAACCCTTCAAGGATGGGAGATCCCCTCAGCCTGCTGCTGTAGCTGAGTGGCAACTCATCCAGGCACATTCTCAACCTGATCTCCCTGCAGCCCACCAAACACTTTGGTAGCATTAAAGGGTTAGAAGAATTAACTCACCATGTCCATTTAATGACCCACAGCAGCACTGCTGGGCAGATAAGCATGACAGGGGCTTCTCAAGTGCATCAGTGCTCTCCCAGATTGTTCATGTCAAAGTGCTTACAGGGTAAGACATGTCTCAGCAGTGAGTTTGCCCACCCAAATCTAAACCTGGGTGACCTCAGGGACATGGGATGAGTTGATGGCAGGGCTGGAAGACTAGGGGGGGACCTTATTAATGTCTATAAATATCTTAAGTGTGGGATGCAGGGGGAAATGGCCAGCCCCTTTTCAGTGCTCTGTGGGGACAGGACCAGGGGCAATGGCTGCAAGTTGGAGCACAGGAAGTTCCACACCAACATGGGGAAGAACTTTTCCCCAGTGAGGGTGAGGGAGCCCTGGGACAGGCTGCCCAGGGGGTGTGGAGTCTCCTTCTCTGGAGAGATTCCAGCCCCGTCTGGCCACCGCCCTGTGCAATATGAGCTGGGGAGCTGCTTTGGCAGGGGGGTTGGACCCCAGGAGCTCTGGAGGGCCCTTCCAACCCCTGGGATTCTGTGATTCTTGTATCAGCTCCACAAAGGTTTTGCTGCTTCAGTGAAGACCTAAACCACACTTTACCACGTCATGGTTCAAGCTGGCATGCTGTGATGAGTGTGGGTGAATAAAACCTTTCAGGGAAGGGAATTTCTCTCCAGCCAAACCATTGGTTTAGAAGTTAAAGACAGAAGTATGATCTCTGAGAGATTAAGAGCAGCGTGAGGAGTTGGAGGAGGGGGGGAAAAGAATGCAAAAAAAGGTATCAAATACTAAGGAAAAAGCCCAGAGAATTGGAAGGTGACAGCCCAGCAGCACTGAGGATGAGTTTCCAGGAGCTCAGGCCACCACCTGACTGATGCCAGCAGAGCCAGCAGGGCCTGGTGTGTCTCATCAGGGATGGTGAGTTTGAAATGCCATAGCCTGCACTGGGTAAGAGCCAACAGATAGCTGCCTTGAAGGCTTGAGCTGTGCATATCCTCCCTGCAATATCTCTTTGTGCAGGATTAAAAACCTCACAAAACCTTATATTTTTATCCTCCCTGTGCCATTGGTCCTGGGGATGAGCCACAGACCCAACAGATCTGACCAGCTGAGCTCAGTTAGGGCTCTGAGGCTTTCAAAACTCTCCTGAAGTTGTGTCCTCATCCCCAAACAGCCCATAAACTTGTGTAAAAACATGTTAGGAAACAGGCAAAAATTTCCCCAAGTGGATCCTAGGAGCAGGGAAGAAGAAACCAATAATGTGAACATCCTCTTCCTCCTGGCAATAGATTCCAAATACAGCTGAACCACTGTAACACCACCAACACCAGAGTGAAATGACCCAGAGGAGGAGAGAAGGGTGAGCAAAAACCCCAGGAAAAGGGGTAGAAACTAAATGCACATATTTTTTTTCTGTGTTAAATATGGGCTAGTAATGGTGAGGCTGTTAGGATTTCAGCTGTACCAACAATAAATCCTTGGCTTTATTTATATATATATATGTATACAGAGCCTCTTTGCCCATAAAACTGTATTTTGAGTGCATCCCAGGCTGTTGTGCTGTGCCTCCCATGCCTGGGGTGGGCACACCCCATCTGCAGGCAAACCCTGATGTCCCAGGCACAGAATCCCAGAATGGTTTGGGTGGGAAGGGCCTCCAGGGACACCTCTGCCAAGGGCAGGGACACCCTCCACTAGCCCAGGGTGCCCAAAGCCCCATCCAGCCTGGCCTTGAACCCTGCCAGTGACCCAGGGGCAGCCACAGCTGCTCTGGGCAGCCTGTGCCAGGGCCTCCCCGCCCTCCCCAAGAAGGATTTCTGTCTCCCATCTCCTCTCCATCTGCCCTCCTGCAGCTGAAGGCCATTCCCCTTGTCCTGTCCCCCTCTGCCCTTGTCACCAGCCCCTCTCCAGCTTTACTGGAGCCCCTCAGACTGGAAGTTGCTCAGAGGTCTCTCTGGAGCCTTTTCCAGGCTGAGCCACCCCAACTGTCTCAGCCTGTCTCCAGAGCAGAGGTGCTCCAGCCTTCAGATCACCTCTGTGGTCTCCTCTGTATTTGTTCCAACAGCTCCACATCCTTGTGCTGAGGACCCCGGATCTGGATGCAGCACTGTAGGGGAGTCTCACCAGAGCAGAGCAGAGCAGAGCAGAGCAGAGCAGAGGGGCAGAATCCCCTTCCTTGACTTGCTGGTTACAGCTCTTCTGTGTCTTTTCCAGATACTCTTCTCTAAGACACTTCTCTTTTATTGATAGCTTTTCTTCCCAATTTTTATTTTCTTTTATCCCACCAAGGCTCCACAACCACCTCCACTGGAGATATTCATCTGACCAGGCCAAGGCAACCTCGTGTAGCTCCAGGCCTGGAGGTTGGTGTCCCTGCCTGTGGCAGGGGGGTTGGAGCTCTGTGATCCTTGGGGTCCCTTCCAACCCAGGCCAGTCTATGATTCTATGATTCTATGAAGGTTCTGAGCAACCAGCTCTAAGTTTCAAGCTGACCCTGCTTTAAACAAAGGTGGATGTCAGATGTCCATCCCTCCCAACCTCAATTCTTCAATGGTTTGTGAAGGCAACCTTGTGGGGCTCTGTAGTGGTAGGATCACAGAATCACAGAATCCCAGGGGTTGGAAGGGCCCTCCAGAGCTCATGGGGTCCAACCCCCCTGCCAAAGCAGCTCCCCAGCTCATATTGCACAGGGCGGCGGCCAGACGGGGCTGGAATCTCTCCAGAGAAGGAGACTCCACACCCCCTGGGCAGCCTGTCCCAGGGCTCCCTCACCCTCACTGGGGAAAAGTTCTGCCCCAGGTTGGTGTGGAACTTCCTGTGCTCCAACTTGCAGCCATTGCCCCTTGTCCTGTCCCCACAGACACTGAAAAGGGGCTGGCCAATTCCCCCTGCATCCCCTGCCTAAGATATTTATAAACACTAATTAGATCCCCCCTTAGTCTTCTTTTCTCCAGGCTGAACAGTCCCAGCTCACTCAGCCTGTCCTCATAGAGGAGATGTTCCAGGCCCCTAATCATCTTTGTCGCCCTTCTCTGGACTCTCTCCAGGAGATCCCTGTCTTTGTTATCCCAGGGAGCCCAGAACTGGACACAACACTCCAGGTGGGGCCTGANGTCTCTCCCTGCCCAGCTCTCCAGCCTGTCCAGGTCTCTCTGGATGGCAGCGCAGTGTCCTGTGTGTCAGCCACCCTCCCAGCTCTGGATCACTGGCACTTGCTGAGGGTGGATGCTGTTCCCTCATCAAGGCCGTCAATGAAGATATTAAACAGGACTGGACCCAACACTGAGCCCCGGGGACACCACTAGTCAGAGGACTCCAGTCAGACTCTGCTCCACTGATCACGACCCTCTGAGCTCGGTCCAACAGCCAGTTCTCAACCCACCTCACTGTCCACTCATCTATCCCTTGTTCCCTCAGCTTCTCTATCAGGATGTTGTGGGAGACAGTGTCGAAAGCCTTGCTAAAGTCAAGGTAGATGACATCCACTGCTCTCCCTCCATCCACCCAGCCTGTGATGAGTGAAAGATATGAAGGGAAGAAGCACGCAGGCTTGCACATAAATCCTTTTGAATTTCTCCAAAATTAGCCAGAAGTTGTGATTTGATTTGATTTGGGGTTTTTTCCCCCTCCCTTTACAGCCTCGATTCGCAGAACTGAACTAAAACCCGTGGAACTGTTAATTGAAAACCAAGTGTCAACAGCAGCTCAGCACAGAAAGCGTTTCAATTAAAAGCAATCTCTTCTTGCCATCCAAAGTAATATTTTCCCTCCTGGCTAAATTTTAAGTGAAGCTCAAAGTGGCTGCTTGTCATTGCTTTAATGGGATCCCAGCTATTGTGTGGGAAAACTTCCTTTCACTCAGAGGCTGAGGAGCTTTTAATCTATCAGCGCTGCAAGCAGAGCGTTGCTTTATGGTATGATCTGGCCTAGTTGCTTTTATCTTCTGGGCTGCGTGGGCAAGGAGTGAGGTGTGCTGAAAGCCACACCAAGATGGCTATCTAAAATTCAGATCTGGATGGGGCAGGGATCGGTGTTTCTCTCTCCATGCCCCTCCTAGATGTCCATCCTCCCCTCTCCAGGTCGGTGCTCAGCCTGGCTGTGGTATTTATCCAGGGTGTTTGAACCAAGAAGTGATAATCCAGAGGCAGGAGGTCCCCAGGTGCCTACAAGCTGTGGTAAGCTTTGTTTGGGTTTGGGGTTGACTAACCAGCGTGCGTGGACTACCCAGTGGAGGCTTCCCAAAGGAGGGGAGCAGAGGAAGAAGAGGTGCTAAGAGGGTGGTTAGAGGTGTAAAAGGGGAGCTGGGTCTGTGGGCACAGGGAAGGCTGCCATCAAGCTTGGTGGCATCGACTGGGGAAGGAGGGCTTCTTGCAGGACAAAGAACTTGGAGTGGTTTGTTGCGGTCTGGGATGGAGACCACACAGCTGAGTGATGGAGGAGCAGGGGAGAGAATTGGGATGGCGCTTAAGGGGAGGTAGGAAGTGAGGCTGAGAGGGAGCCATGTGGGCTGAAAGGGAATTGTCTGATGGAGTTGGTGGCCAAAATGTTCACAGTTTGGTGGCAAAGGAGGGCACCTTCCACCCTCAGCAAGTACGCAGATGATACAGAGCTGGGAGGGGTGGCTGACATGCAGAAACACTGCGCTGCCATTCAGAGACCTGGACAGGCTGGAGAGCTGGGCAGGGAGAAACCTAATGAAATGCAACAAGAGCAAGTGGAGAGTCTGGCACCTGGGGAGGAATAACTGCTGGAATCAGTACAGGCTGGGGGATGAGCTGCTGGAGAGGAGCTCTGTGGAGAAGGACCTGGGGGTCCTGGTTGATGACAGGTTGGCCATGAGCCAGCAGTGTGCCCTGGGGGCTGAGAGAGACAATGGGATCCTGGGGGGCATCAGGAGGAGTGTGGGCAGCAGGTCAAAGGAGGTGATCCTCCCCCTCTGCTCTGCCCTGGTCAGGCCCCACCTGGAGTGTTGTGTCCAGTTCTGGGCTCCTGGGGAGAGTCCAGAGAAGGCGACAAAGATGATTAAGGGCCTGGAACATCTCCGGTATGAGGACAGGCTGAGTGAGCTGGGACTGTTCAGCCTGGAGAAAAGAAGACTAAGGGGGGACCTAATTAGTGTTTATAAATATCTTAGGCATGGGATGCAGGGGGAAATGGCCAGCCCCTTTTCAGTGGTCTGTGGGGACAGGACAAGGGGCAATGGCTGCAAGTTGGAGCACAGGAAGTTCCACACCAACATGGGGCAGAACTTTTCCCCAGTGAGGGTGAGGGAGCCCTGGGACAGGCTGCCCAGGGGGTGTGGAGTCTCCTTCTCTGGAGAGATTCCAGCCCCGTCTGGCCGCCGCCCTGTGCAATATGAGCTGGGGAGCTGCTTTGGCAGGGGGGTTGGACCCCATGAGCTCTGGAGGGCCCTTCCAACCCCTGGGATTCTGTGATTCTGTGATTCTGTGATCCTGTGATCTGCATGTCCAGGCTGGAACACTAAGGGCAGCTTCTGTGACTGGCACTGCTGGGAGTAGCTGCGGAGCAGGAGTATGTCCTTGGAGCCAGGGAGAAGAGCAGAGTCTGTAATTAAACTGTTCTCACAGCCTCCAAAGACCTGGCCTTGCATCCTGCTCCCTGCAGAGCCAGCCTGCGTGACCTCACATCAATCACTTCTCCTGGTCCCCAGGCGCATGGCGAGGATGTAGCAGGGTGTCACCTTCCCCGCTCAGCGTAATAACCCCTAATCAAGCATGTGAGTTATTAGGAGCAGTCCCAAACTCATTTTCCTGAAAAGGTTTCTAAAACCCCCTGAAAGGAACTTAGAAAAAGCAGCAGCTGATGAATAAACTGCTCTTCATCACCGTGAAACAGAGAAAAACGATCTGCCTACTGTTTCAGGGCTTTCATGTAAAAAGTGCTGGGAGAAGATGATGGGGGCTGTGTCTTCTTAAACCAGCCTATTATTATAATAGGCAAAAAAAGCACTGAGTGCTGCTTTGTGCTCTGGCCCTACTCCCCACTTCGCTTTCTGATCAGCACCCAAAAGTGCCTTAGCATGAAATTAAGGGTGCGAGGTTCCTAGCAGTGATGCTCCCAGGCAATCAGCTTGGAACAAAAGGGGTTGGTAGATGCTCTTGGTTGTGTTGGGACCCACTTCTTCATGGTTTGACTGACTGCTTTAGCCATTAAGTGGGAAACAAAATGATGAGGGGCCTGGAGCATCTGTTGTGTGAGAAGGGGTTGAAAGCACCAGGGCTGTTTAGCCTGGAGAAGGCTGAGAGGGGATCTGATCAGTGCTTATAAATAACTAAGAGGTGGGTGTCTAGAGGATGAGGCCAGACTCTTCTCAGTGGTTCCCAGCAACAGAATGAAGGTCAACGGGCACAAACTGGACCACAGGAAGTTCTGTCTGAACATGAGGAAAAACGTCTTCACTGTGAGGGTCCCTGAGCACTGGGACAGGCTGCCCAGAGAGGCTGTGGAGTCTCCTTCTCTAGGGAGATCCCAAACCCACGTGGACACAATCCTGTGCAAACCACCTGAGGTGACCCTGCTTTAACAGGAGGTTGGACTAGATGATCTCCAGAGGCTCCTTCCAACCCTGGCTGTTCTGCAGTTCTGTGAATCTGTGGATGTGGGGCTGCTGACGCCTCCTTCGGGTTCCAGAGCCATGCATGGTACTCCTGGGCACATGACTGAGGAGGATCCTGGGAGAGACCAGATCAAGGTAGAGGAGCCTCCAGCCGCCCAGCTCATCCTCTCCATCTCTGCCTGGGTCTTGTTCTGCATTCACAGCATGCTTCGGGCTGGCTGCTTTGCTGCATCTTTTCCAGGCAGGTGCAGTTAGCACACTCAGATCTGCTGTGGCTCTGGGTGGCCAAACTTGTATTTGCCATGGTGGGGGCACAGCAAATAGACAGTGTACGTGCAGCTACACCAGTGATGAACATCCTGGAAGCACCAATTGGAGCTGTATTAGCCAGAAGTGCTGTTTGACATTGCGGGAGGCTTCCTGGTGTACACAGAGTAGCCAGTGCTGGATGAAGTGAGAATTGCTTTACTGTAAATGTCTGATCTGGTATTTTTTGCTTTTTGGGAGAAAGGAAATCGCCTAGGCAGGCTTGGGAAGATGTGGGAGCTAGAGCTGAAACTTTTACCCAGTGTACCTGGTCCTCTTGCTTTAAGTTTTATCCAATGGAGGAACCTCCAAAACTGTAAAACGTGAGGGAAAGCATTATTATTATTATTATGGCATTTTCCTTATTATTATTTTTGAATCAGTTAGCCCCTTCACAAGTAAGTATGAACAGCCTTTCACCTCTCCCTCCCTCTGCTTGCTCATCTTTAAAATGGGGAGATGGCACCTACTCGTTTCTCACGCAGGTCTTGAGATCCTGCAGAGGAAGGGCTACATCAAGAACCCCCCTATCTTTTGTGCTGATCTCTATTCTAATTTTGTGTTGGGATTTTCTTCCCCCTTCTCCGCTGAAAAGGTGTTCAGGAGATGAGCTACAAGTATGATCCAGTGAAAAGTAATCATGCTGAC
>VZTU01015894.1:340-22151 GCA_013400835.1 Zapornia atra
ATATAACTATTTGTTATTATTTTAAAGCTTCACATTTCACACTTGATTCTGAAGTTTATCAGAAATGTATTGAAAGTACATGAAAAAACTAAATTGAGAGGAAGTTTGGGGGGGATTGCCATCAGTAATTTCTGAAAATGCTATCTACATTTTACAGAAATCTTTTATTCTTATATGTAAAAATCAATTTTTTGGAAATGTTTGCTATTGTAAGAGACAATAAAGTTCAGCAAATGCTAAGCCGCTTACAGTTTAACAAGATGATTATTCCTGGAACCTGTAATCAAGCATCTGCAGGTTTTTAGATGCATTTCTAACAATGGATACGTTCTGCCCTAAAATTAGGGATGCTGCTATGATTTCTAAAATTTCATGTTTTACTGGAGAGCTGGGGAACGGTTATAAGATGGGGGAAAAAACCTTCTATTTAGCAAATAAACAAGCTGAATTCATGAAAATTAACGTTTTCAAATAACGTATAGGTTTAGACATAGAGCTAACAGATGTTTCATAGCCTAATTCATTTTACAGTTTAGAGAAGTTTTTACCTGTCCCAAGACCAGTCCCTGTTTTCTTATAGAAGCAAAAAGAGAAGAGAACATAAGCATACAGATAATGTAAAAATATAAAGATCAGGGCAGAGAGTGAGAAAAAGGAAAGATTTTGGTCAAGGCAAAATAATTTTCCATAACAAAAAATCTGTGAGCAGAAACCGATCTTACTCATCCATCAGGAAAATGAACATTTGCTATAGTGACAACAGCATTAAATGCACTATTTATTATACTGCTGTACATATAAGTGCACCCAGCACTTATCCCAAAGGTCATGAAAGCCCTAGAAAGGAAATAGGTTCTCTGAGGCATGACTAGCTAGTAGATGATTTCCAGCAACTTAGTCTGTGACAACCTGATCCCTGGATTTTGAGATGACTCAAATCTGATCATCTTGCTGAATGCAAAAGTGCAGGTTTTTAAAAAGTCTTTGCTTTGAAAGCTGGGTACAATGGGGCAGTTTATACTTTTCAAGCAGAGGATGCAGAAAATAATTTTTTTTTAAAAAAGGAGAAGGAAAAAAAAAAGCAAACAGAATCCACCAGTTCTGAATCCACACATTTTTTATACATATTTTCCCTCCTTCCAACTTTATAGGCTAGATGACTACATTTACTTGCAAAAGTTTTCATCATTATGATTGTAAAGTCAATTTTATTGATTTTAAGTATAAAACTGTTTAAAGCAGACCTTAAATAATGAATTTTGTACCTAATTAGGGTGATCCATATGCATTTTTCAAGCTGCATCTTATGTTTGATGTACCAAAACCAGGGAAATATATGTTAGTCATTTAATTATGGACTGCTTCTGTAAATAGCCTTCATAGACACTAGAAACAGGGTTTGTGATCTTTTTGTACAATGAGAACTAGCTATTCTTCTCTAACTCTTAGACATCTAAAGCCAGGTAGCATGAAGCCATCTTATTTTCACTAAGTGCATCTTTTGTTCTTACACTGTTAAAAGCTGGCTACCAGCAGACAATATGTTAAGTACAGAATAAAGATCTTACAGCAACATAGTTTGGGAGAGGAGTTTTCCTACCTCATAGAAGCATAGCTTGTCACCTAACCCCAAGCAGAAATTTGCCAACATCTATTTGAATATACACAAGTTCTTTTCTCATCTCCTGGTACTTGGAAGCTACTCCAGAATTAACTCCCATGAGGTTTAGAATCAATCTTCTAATTTATAGACTTTTCCAGGTTACATCGATATAAACAACATGCAATGAGAGCAAAATCCTTTGTCAGAGGAAAATACCAATTCATAACTCCACTAAAGTTATAAATAAGGACTATGGTTGGCAGTGGAGGCATTACATCTCCTATAATGCCTGTGGAGACATTTCATCTCACCTATAACTCCTCGTATTATTTCAAACTTCTAGAATAATTTCTGGCAAACAGTCTCTGCATGACATTATGATTTTAATGCATATGAAAGTTTATCTTCACTTTCCTGTAAATATCATCCATTTTTTTTTCTCTTAAGTAAACTGTTTATAGAAATGTTATAAATTTTAGGTTTGACATTTACAGCACTTTTGTTTCTTAATTATCTTACCCTGGAAAAGTGATGTAATGGTATGTGACTCTTAAGAAATACTAATTATCTTTTAACAAAAAATTTAAAACAAATCTTTAAAAAAATAAAAACTTAAATACAAAATATGTCAGATTTTGGTATATTTTTATTTTTGCTGCGGTTGTTGTTATTGATTTAATATTTTAATATAATAATTTTATCTTCTCCTAAATTTTTATTCTTAAAATACACATTAAAACTTTAATTAGATTATTTATCGTAATTCTCCCAATGATTTCCTGTTTGTTTTTTAATCTGGGCTACAAATTTTTTATATGCTGTCAATCCTACCTTTTATGCCAGATCAAGACTAGGGAACTGGGCACATGCTTGCTCAGGAAGCCTTCTCCCTTTACTTTTTTTTTTGAGATTTTAAAAGTTTGAAAGTATTATCATCTCCAATTTAAACAAAACAAAATTCTGAGAGAACTGTGTATCTTTGCATTGTCAGTTATTCCCCGCTATTAAAAGCAAAGCAAATTCACAAAAGCTTAAATTGTTGTAATTTTAGATGGAAACTCAGGAACTGCCTAACACTGAGACTATGCCCATAATATCTACTCTGGGGTACTATTGTCTTGACTCTATTCCAAAACATATTTGAGCTACTTGTGTTATAAATGGAGTCTCTGCAGTAACATTATTAATATTTACCCTTAACAGTGGTATTTTTATCATAGAATTATATAATCACAGACTGGTTTTGGTTGGAAAGGACCTTAAAGAACATCTAGGTCCTACTTCCCAGCAATGGGCAGGGACACTGTCCACTAGACCAGGTTGCTCAAAGCTCCATCAAATCTGGCCTTGAACACTGTCAGAGAGGTGGGATCTATTTATTGATTTATTTCAAAGTACTTTGTAAATATGTGCAAAAAAAATTTATTCTAGTATACGTCCTAGGCAGGCACTTTTCTTTATTCTAATGCTGTCCTTTCACATAGGAGAAATTAGGTTTAGGAGAGCTAGAGAAAGCTATGCCAAGATTGGCAGTCAGTAACTCTTTATTCCTCAACCAGTGTTCAAGCTCCTGAGACAGAAACTGCTGGTTTAATTTAAGCTACTAAAAAAATCCTAGAAATTTATTGTTCAGAATAATCATCTTGGATTAGATTTGAACCAAGCCTTGTGAACAGTGTGCTGCACAAAAGACTCATGCTGTCACCTCAGGAGGTTAAAAAATTAAAATTAAAGCCAAGAGAGAAAAGTATAATTTTGTATGAAGGTTACATAATATAGCTGCACGTGGACCAGGACATCATAGAATCACAGAATCACCTGGGTTGGAAGAGACCCTTTAGATCATCAAGTCCAATCGTAGCCTAACCCTGACTAGTCCACCTCTAGATCATGTCCTTTAAGGACTTCATCTACACGCCTTTTAAATACCTCCAGGGATCATGACAGCCTATTCCAATGCCTGACAACCCTTTCAGTAAAGAAATTCTTCCTGACATCTAACCTAAATCCCCCCTGGTGCAATTTTAAGCCATCTCCTCTCATCCTAAGCCATTTCCTCTCATCCTAATGAGCATCACTGGATAAGAAATGAATTTTCTTTGAAAGCACTACACTACTTTCTTCGTAGAACAGAAATGATCTGTGAAAGACTTATTTCTGGAAATACTAAGATTGCTGAAAAGATTGTGTTAATCCCAAAATATTTTTATCTTCTATGAAAATATTTTCCTGCAAATATAAATTTATGTCAATTTTCCATAGATTATTTTTGGGCAGAATGTTGAACTGTAACAATAAAAAAGGTAACAACTGAGAAATATGATTTTAAAAGATTCCAGCAACTGCCATATACTTCACTTGTCTCTAAAGAGCTGATCAGAGAAGATTTCTTTCTTAAAAAAGTCCTCATGAGAAACTAAAATATTTCAGGTTTTTTGACCAAAGGGTTTCAGCCTCCCCAGTCACTATCTTCATCTGCACTTTTCACAGAAGTAAAATAATTTTATATCAGCCTTTCAATTACATGTTCTGTTCATGGGAAAATGGAGATGTGCAATTTCATAACCTTCAAAATTGAAGTATCTGCATGGAGAATGCTATTGCCCATCTTCCACTAGTTAGTCATACGAAGATTCTGCTTTTATGGAAAGTTTTGTGGGGTATATGCCCAATATTATCAATAGAGCTGCATGCATGAGAGGTAGCCTTCTGCTTTCCCTTGCTGTGTTCTTTGCCGCACAATCTCAATCAGTTTTGCTCATTGGTTTTGACAACATCAGTTCATAATCACTGGCACAGCAGATCATATTTTTAGCTGCAGTGTCCCATGTTGTAGAGCTAATGCCACACGGATGAAGATTTGCTTTCATCATGTTTGGTTAACAATTCATTGGCCAACCTCTCAGCTGTTCATACATTTTAAAATAAGAAAATAGCTCTGAGCAATCATTTTTCTGAGATAAGCATCAGAAGCTTGGACCAGTGTAGCTCAGCCCTGGAGAAACATTGCCTCAGTACTGCTTGGGATTGCATGGTGCTATACATTTTAACACCATTAAGGGCATAAAGATGATTCACTTGGAACTGGCTGGAGAGTTTGATGTGAAAAGTGTTAATTTGTCCCAGTATTATAAACACAGAGAAGAATGGTGACAATCACACATTGCACTTGGACATTTGTTTGAATTCAGATGTCCTTCTAATTCCAGATATGCTGATTTAATCTCTCAAAAGCTACCCCATCTTTCACTAGCCTCTGCATGACTTCATCATCAAGAGAGGTAGTGAAAGAGGATGCTGCCAGACTGGCAGAGTTTGTCTACAGATTTCCATGCTGTATTGCCTGTGCATGGTGCTGAAAGAGGCAGAGACAGGCTTGCTCTTTCCCTCGTGTTGAGGTGCAGGTTGAGATGCCCAATGGTTTAAAGAAAAGCAGGCGGGAATGAGGTCTGCAGCCTGTGCCAGAGGCAGTCCTGTGCTGGCAGGGACTACTTTCTCTGTGGCTTTTAGGTCAGCTCAGGGTTTCTGTAGGTCCAACATGCCACCATCCACACTAAAGGACTTGTGGCTGCATAGCATGGTGCCTAAATGTAAGCAGTTTGCTCACAGCAGTCTCAGGGAACAGGACCTTACTGAGGACCATGTGTGACAGCAGGAGGCCCTAGCGCTGCCGCTTGCTGAAGGATTATTGCTGTCATGTCATTGTGAAGTAAGCAAAGTGTCTGCTTGTAAATCAGGAGAGCTAAATGAAGTTCTCTCTGATATGCTGACAAGTAGTCACAGTATAGTCATAGGGCCAAAGCCTTTTGCTGACAGTGATCACTCACAGACTGTGCTTTTGTTCTGCTCATATCCTTAAATCTTCATGGTGTTAAAAGTCACATGAACCATGCCTTAATGCTGACTTCCTGAGGACCACTTTCAGCCTCAAGCTTGCAGAGATCTACAGAAGCAAAGATTTCCCCAGCAACCGGCAGAAATTATATATCCCAGTCATTATCATACCGTGATGGGAAAGATTTCAGTTCGAGAAGGTGGATGACATCTGCATCATTCAGCTACTGTGGACTCTCGTTTAATGTGTAACAGTGAAGAGCTGCAATCATTTATGATTAGATCCTAACCTCCAGATTTGTTTATTTTGGCAGAAATGTCAGCAGTACTTAGCCTTGCACTGTGACATCTGTTTCATGGTTTTGAAAATCTCCAGCCCAGTAGATGGTACTGCAGTTTGCTGCCCACTGGATTTAACTTGTCATTCCATCAGAGAGGGAAGACACAGAATTGCATAAGCTGTCGAACACATCTGTTGGGAATTCTTCTCGCTCCCTAGCTGTATTAGACCACCTTCACTACTTAGTGGCACACCACCAGTGAGGATTTAGGAAAATAGACCAATTTCAAGAATTCAGGGAACTATTTGAATTTTTTATTTGATCAACAGTGTCTTGAAACTCCTCCCTGTGCATCACTTATTTTCCAGGACAGGAAACTTTTCTTCCGTTTCCTTAAACTGTGTGTTGAGAAGGTTTATACAAATCTTTTACCCCACCTCATGAAGTACATACATATAACAGTGAACCATGGATCTGCCGTTTCCATTAAAGCCATCCCAAGAGCCATCTTTGAAAAAACAGAGGTACTTTTCTGGGGAGCTCTATAGTGTATCTTCGAGACCTTTCATTTTCTATGATTCTTGTATTTGAGCAGAAACAGTAACAAGTTTACTTTCCAATAATTTTCTTTTTTGTAACTGCCGTGTTGAATGACACAGCATTTAGTATTTTAATGAGGATTTGCTGGCTGCTCTGCAAGCGTCAGACAGCTAGGGATATTGCACTGCTTGCTGATGATCTGACCAGCAATCTGCACCAAATGTGGTCTTAGAAAACCTGACATTCCAAACAGGAAAGTGCTTTACTTTGGACACTATCAACAAGATGCCATCACTGTGATCATAAATGGTTGTTTAGCACTTTGCCAGTCTGTTAGAAAACTGGTCACTATCTACTGCCAATTTTCAACTCATAACATTAGCAGCAGTGTTGCTGAAGTTATTCTAATTGGCATAGATGTGGGACCTTTAAGTCCCCACAATATATTCATGAATTTATCACTCTGTGGAATTAATTTCATCAGATCTGTTAAGTAAAACTATGACAAAGTCATTGGACTGGTACTAACAGAGGTGCCTGGTGAAGCTATAAAATAACTGTTTTGCATATCAACTGGCATTTAAGCACCTGCATTGTAAATCCAGCTATAACCCTCCCCTTCCGATTATTTATGCTTGGGCTTCTTTTATGATGAGCAAAGAAACTGTGCAATAGTACATACACAACAAAGCAATTATGTATTGGCCAACACACACAATGGATAGTTATGACTAATGAGCTACTAGGCTAAGCATTAATATATTCACCACTGCTGATTAGATGCTAGATGAGGATTTGCTGGCTAGAGAACTGTCAATCAGATGAGGAAGGATCATCTTGTGCTCTTTTCCAGAAGAGTCTTTGCCTTGATATTGCCGAACTGCAGTGTCTGCAGATCTTCTGCTTTTTGTTGCTTTTTTTTACACTTAGGATTTTAGAACTTTTCATGTCAGGATGATTTTTGCTATAGCCTTGAGCTGTAATTATTACTGCCTCAGAGTTGCACGTGTATCACTTCCTCTTTTTCCTTTTTTGTATGACTATGTACAAGTACATTGGCCAGAAGAGACAAGCCAAAGAGAGTGTGGCCCTTTTGTTAAACGAGAAAGGAGAATTGGATGCAACAGATGTGGAGAAGGCTGTGATGCTGAATGAGTTCTTTGCAACAGTCTTCACCAGCAGCCAGGAATCTCGTGATTCTCAAGACCCTGAATCTTGCATCCCTGAAACGCTAGGGGGAAACTGGGGATGCGGAGTGGTAGGGGTGGGTTTAAATCCCTCCCCCCTACCATTGTAAGGGCAGAGCAAGTCCAAGACCACCTCATGAGACTGAATGTCTACAAGTCTATGGGGCCGGATGACATGCATCCCAGGGTCCTGAAGGAGCTGGCTGATGTGGTTGCTGAGCCGCTCTCCATCATATTTGAAAAGTTGTGGCTGATGGGCAAGGTCCCCAGGGACTGGAAAAAAGGTCATGTCACTCCCATTTATAAGAAAGGGAGCAAGGAAGACCCAGGGAATTACAGGCTGGTGATCCTCACCTCTGTGCCTGGGAAGATCATGGAACAGATCCTCCTGGATGACATGTTGGAGCACATGAGGGAAGAGCGTGTGATCCAGGACAGCCAGCATGGCTTCACCAAGGGAATGTCGTGCCTCACCAATCTGGTGACTTTCTATGATGGAGTGACAGCATCAGTGAGTAAAGGGAAGGCATGTGATGTCACCTACCTAGACTTGTGCAAGGCCTTTGACACAGTCCCCCACCACATCCTTATATCTAAATTGGAGAGATGTGGATTTGATGGGTGAACCATCCAGTGGATAGTAACTGGTTGAAAGGATGCAGAAAAAGTTTGATGGTCAATGGGTCTACGTCCAGGTGGAGGCCAGTAACAAGAGGTGTTCCCCAGGGGTCTGTCTTGGGACAGGTTCTCTTTAACATCTCTATCAATGACATTGACGACAGAACTGAGTGCACCCTCAGCAAGTTTGCGGATGACACCAAGCTGAGTGGTGTGGTTGACACAACAGAAGGAAAGGAAGCCATCCAGAGGGATCTTGACAGGCTGGAAAGATGGGCCCGGGTGAATCTAATGAGGTTCAACACTGCAAAGTGTAAGGTGTTGCACATGGGCCCGAAGAATCCCAGACATAGATACAGACTGGGACAAGAGCTCCTTGAGAGTAGCCCTGCTGAGAAGGACCTGGGGGTTCTGGTGGATGAGAAACTTAACATGAGCCAGCAGTGTGCTCTTGCAGCTAGGAAGGCCAATGTAGTGGTAGGATTACACCTTCCCAGAGAGGTGGTGGATGCCCACGTTTGGTGTTAAGCTCTGGCACCTGGCCTGCACCTTTGCCTACTGTGTTGTAGGCACCAGCAAGCTGAGTTTTCCTAACATCTGCATGTTCAAACCAAATTTATGGGCCAATAAATGCTGTATATCTTTCAGTTTTCTTTTCAATCACTAGCAAGAACTCTGTAAGCATTTTTTTTGGCAATTCAGGGAAAGACTAAATTTGTTTATCTAATGCAAGTACCAAGATATGCCCTAGATGTTAAACATCCTTTTACAGTCAGTGATCTAGTTGACATAGCCAATGGAGCTTGGAAATTTACAAAGCTAACCAGCTAGGGAGAGGAACACACAGGAAAGTGAATTAACTTTTTCTTGGTTTTGTTTTTTTTTAAATCAGTTACTTGAAAGGTAAGAAAATCACTATGGCATCCGTAAGAGTGGCAGACATTTCTAGAGATTAACACTAATAATTAAGGTTGCACATTCTATATTGCTCTCTGACAGCTCTATCAGCCACTCCCAGGGTTCACTGAGAAAGCAAAGTACAAGGGATAGAGGAGAAAAAAATAAGGAAAAACAAGCAAATAAGAAAACAAGCAAATAAGACTACATACCAGACCAGGTTTATTTTTAAAAAGCAAGTGACTGTTGCTTGATTTTTTTGTCTTTTGTGAAACCATCTTGCTAGATATGTTAGCTTAGCTCAGTTTTCTGGGAATACCTCTTTATGCTCTCAGCTCTCCACAAAAGGCAATTCCCCTTTCCTTGTAAGTATCAAGTCTGTGTAAGAAAGTTTTATCCAAGAGAAAAACACTTAATGGAAGAAAAAAACATTTTCTGAGAAGCACAGGGAGAAAAAAAAAGGAACTGATCAAATTTATGATCTTGAAAGACAATATTCTTGACATAGTGGCAGTGAGCCTCTGCTCCATTTTCTTTATAAGCTACTGTGAGAATATTTCATACACAGAAGTTCCTTTCAAGTGGTTTCTTTGTACACTTGTTACGAGCAATTAGTGAAGCCCCACACTCGTGTGATCTGACGTATGACGTTTTATTTTGTTCCTTCTTTGGTGAATTCAGTGGCTGCTCAGCGTTGCTTTCCTTGTGATCTTTAGCTCAGATGTCTACACATCCATTTCTGTTGGGTCTAATTTATTGTTCCCTCACTCTGGTTCTGTGCTGACATAACTCCATAGATATTTTTTTTGTTCAGGGAGAACTGGAAAGAAATCAGGACTTACCACCTGAACTATTTCTGAGATGAACTAGTGAAAAGAAGCAAGAGAACAATGTGAACACAGTAAATATTGTCAATTTTTTAAATAAACTAATAAAATATATTTATTTTTATTTATGAAGTAATATTGCTAATGAAACAAAGGCTATGAACCCAGATTTTAGCCTTATTTTTTTACTTTATGCATAAATATTTATTATAGTTTAGATTTAATTTTTTTTTTGTGACCACAACAGCCTGAGTAAAGCTTGATTTCTTGTTCCTGATTCTGCAGAACCACTAACAAGTAACCCCTACTACAAACAGATATCTTTACATGTCATAACTGTTTATCATCTTTGAAAGTGATGTCACCAGTCTCAGCTGGCTTGATTTTAATAAAAGTAAGTTATGTGTTTGTGAGAGAACATCTTCCCTTTCTCAAAGAAACCAGGAGAGGCAGCTGCAAAAACTGCTGTTGTGTTCCAGATGGTTTATAGGGAAGAGCAACGTATTTCATACTGAAAGTCTATTAAAAAGCAAACTTTATTTACAGTGATTAAAGGGACTGTTTAATTGCTGAGTATGAGAGGAATACATTGAATGCACAGAGATTTCCATGGTGTCACTGTGGTCATTTTGTTTCTTGTGATGGCAGTATATAAACAGACATTTGGTTCATAGAAACATAGAATCATAGAATATCTTGAGTTGGAAGGGACCCATAAGTTTCATCAAGTCCAACTCCTGGCTCCACACAGGGCTAGCCAAGTCAGACCATGGGACTGAGTGCATCTTCCAGACACTTCTCGAACTCAGTCACACTCAGTGCTGGGACCACTTCCATTGGGGAGCCCATTCCAGTGCCCAACCGCCCTTTCAGGAAAGAACCTCTTCCTAACATCCTGCCTAAACCTCCCCTGTCACAGCTTCATGCTGAAATAAGAGACAGAGGCTTACCAAATCATGATAGCAAAAAAACACAAGCTCTTTTTGTTTCACTATGGACATTGTCCATTTATTTCTCATGTTTTAGACATACCGGTTTCTGTTATGTTGAATTACCTTTCAAAATATATAATCTAGCATCCAATTAATGTCTTTGGAATCTAAATCTCTTAAATAACATACTTGGGGAAATCATTTTCACATATATGTGTATACACATACATGCACACACACACATTGTATCTATTTTAATCTCATGAAACCAAACTCTTACTTCAACTAATTATTTTTTTCTTAATTTGATAGATGATAGACTTTGAATATGCTCGGCGTAGCAATATGCTAACATTACATCTCACTGATATAAAGCATACTGAAATCAAGGGAAATGCAGACAATATATGATTAAGATCACTGAGTCCATTAGAATGCTGACTGTTTAAAAAAGATCTTGTAAGCAGATGGGTACCAAATGGCACATGCTTGGATCTCTGCAGCTTTAAAAGGGGTCTTTCTCTAATTTTTCATAGCAACCGAGTGGATAAGTAACATAAAATTGACATTTCTCCTGCAAAATTGATAGTTAGAATTAATTTGTATCAACTCCAAATAAGAGAACTACAGGTATTTTATCTTTGAGATTTGTCTTTTTACTAAGATACTTGAGTAACTTACTTATAAGGAGAGAAGATGAATGGTTACAAGATTGAGAATATTATAAGCACACTGAGTATATTATCACTATGCTGAATCTGGGCAAACTGGGTTTCTTGATTTATAATAATTAAAACAGTGCTGTTTCAGACAGGTCTGTGCAGATCCAGAGGATGGTCCATGACAGGTCCTGCCCTTGCCTGTCCCACATACTGACTGCAGCAAGCAGTAGATATCCGTTGAAGCCTTTCCTTCTCCCTTCCACTTTGTCCAGAGCAATCTGATGCTCCCTCTTCTTTAATAATAATCTGTGCAAGGGAAGACTCCACTGGCTAACATCAAGTGCCTCATAATTTTCCTAGACCGCCTGAAATTTCAGTGATTCAGCTCAGGATCTTCCCAACTGACCTAACACCAAACCCTCTGACCCTCTGACCCATATCTGCTATGCTACAGCTGCATAATTTAATGCCTGTGAATTATTTTATGTTGGATTTTTTTTCTTCTTCTCTGAGCAGAAAACTTCCATGCAGCCTCGCTCTTGGAAACCCTTGAACTGATTCTGCTTGGTATTTTGTAATATAGCAAATAAGCCCTTCAAATTTGCACACTGACTAGAAACATATTTTCTTTTCCATTCCTTGCATAGAAAGTGAAGGAATTTATTCTGGAAGAAAAAAGATGAAAAGAAAATCTATTCATTGCAAACAGCTAAGAAGTTTTTGCTTTAAATTTTGGAGAGCTTGAAAGGGAAGGGCAGAGGTAGAGATCTACTCCTTAGTTCTTTTCCTCAAGGAAAATTACTTCATATTGTGAACTTTTGAGGAGAGTGATATAACTTCTATAACAAAAAGACTAAAATAAAACTACAGCACCTAAGAATAGGTTTCCTTCATTTTATGGTAGTTTGATATGAACTAAATATGAAGTAAAATAACAAAAAATGCCTTTCCAGCAGTATCATGTTGTGGTGGCTTGTCCCTGACTAAAGACCAGATACCCACCAAAGCAGCTCTATCACTCCCCTTTTCAGCTGGACAGGGGAGAAAATCTATATTGAGAGGCTTAGGAGTCAAGATAAGGACAGGGAGAGATCATTCCACAATCAGTGTCACGGGCAAAACAGACTCAACACAGAATAAAGGAAAGAAAACTCTCTAATTTATTACACTGCACTGAACACCCAGTCACACCAGAGTCAGATAATGAGAAGTGTGACCAGATCTTAAAGCACCTCCCCCACCTCTCCCTTCGTAGCAGATTTCCCTTTAGTCATGATTTTGCTCCCTTCTTCCCCTGCGTTGTGGCACGGGGAGGGGCAAGGACTGGGGGAATGGGGGTTACATTCAGTTCCTCATGAGTTGTTTTCCTTCTTGGCTGGTGTGGGGAGCATTCCTCACACCCTTTCCCTGCTGCACTGTGGGGTCCCACCCTTGGAAGACAGTCCTTCACGAACTTCTCCAACATGAGTCCCTTCCCACAGTGCTTCAGCTCTTCACCAGCTGCCCCAGCGTGGGTCACTTTTATGGGGTGTAGTCATAAATCATAGAATGTCTCTCAGTCTCTTCAAGCCCAGACTGCTCCAACCTGGTCCTCTGTGGAGTCACAAGCCCCGCTCCCCCTCAACAACCCTGCTCCAGTGTGGGTCTCTCTCTCACTCATCTCTCTGTCTCTCTCCACAGGCTTCAAGTGTTGGCAGGGGCTTGCTCCAAAGCGGGTCACAGCATCTCTTATATGTCTCCCCCTGCTCCAGCACTTTTACCTGCTGTAAATGACTTAATCTATTCTATGAAGCACTTGATAACTTTAGTCAACATGAAAGAATACCAAAGTAACCAGACCAGGGGCTTGATACAGTGTGGCAGTTTCCACCCGGTAGTTAAAAAAAAACCAAACAACAAAACAGAACCAAGACATAACCATTTGCTATTACCCCATTTCTTATGCACAAATCAGGGTCTGTGGGTGAGGCAAAACATTATAAGAAGGAATTTTTATTCTATACTTTGTATTTAAGTAACATATAAACAATTCTTTGCAAATTGACCTCTTGTATCTAAACTGGAAGAGACTGTCAGGTATGCTATCCTCAATTCAAATTTACAAAACCCAGTTTTGAAAGGCATTTCTTATTCCGTCATCATTTCTTCTTTTCCTTCTGTGAAAGATCTGCACACAGGCAAGGAAGTTTATGGAAAAGTTTAGACTTCTGCAAAGCCTAAGCCTTTTAATGTATTGTCTAGTTGTATAAACCAGCACCCAAATGGAGTTCCTCAGTCATAAAGCTTTGGGGAGTTCTACTTAGGACTTAAATATTAATGAGTAAGTATGGTCTTTGCATAGAAAATGCAGAACAGTAGTTTAACCACAAGAATGGCTACACCACGTCAAGTCAAAGCTCTATTTAGCCCTTTATTTATCTAGCCAGTAGCATTTTTCTATGACAGAAGAACTAAATTGTCAGGAACAAGACAGTCAGAGAGGGAAGCAAACACATTATATCTTATCAAGCATGCTGAAACTAAGCTCCCAAAATTGTGAATTTTAGAAAATTCCTTTGATTTAAAAAAAAAAAAGTAACCTTAATATTCAGAAGGTGGTTGCTTCTGATTACCCTTTTCAAGTATTTATGCAAATATAATATAGTGAATAATCAGGAGAAAATACTCTGACCACAGGAAAAAAATAATGAAAAACTAAGCTTTTTTGTAGATTTTGCTCTGGAAGTCCAGACATTTCCTACCCACTTTCTATGAAATTCCAACACATTTTGTTTCAAGTAAAACCAGAAATCTCTCATTAACAGAGGAGAAAAGTTACAGCTAGAACCTCAAACAAATAAGTTTACATCTATGAGCATACTTCAGTGAGCTTCTCCTTTTTGATTAAAATATGGAAAGACTGTGACCTATAAAACATAATGCATTGTGTTAATTAAGAGCCTAAATATCAAAAGAGTGTTTTAGCAATTGAATGGGACGAGATTGACAGATTATTTCAATGAACAATGTGCCATTGTTTCCCTGCAGGCACACTCCATTTAACTGGAAACTTTTGTATGAAATATATTTTATCTGCATTACTACTTATTCTTTTGTAATCAGCAAACTCATACTTTCAGATTAGAAATTAAAAAAAAAACAAGACACAAAGCCTTATCTTTTATTTAAGAATTTAAATAAGGATCTATCAGAGATGATTAAAGTACACCTTGCTAAGAAAACTAATCTCTTACAAGTCCTTTACATTTTGTGAGGTTAATGTAGAATTAAAAGCAACATAGTAGAAGAAAAAAGGCCTTTAAACATGATATTTTATTTCTTAATTAATATTAGAACAAATACTTTTCTTTGCAAACCAATCTAAATTATTTTTTTCCTAAACAGAAATTTACTATTTCTACTATGAGAAAGTACCATTTAATAGGTAAAGTAAGAGCAACAACAAAACACTCTTTTAGGATCCTGTCATCTCTGTTAATTATATTGGCTAGGTCAAGCCTTGGCCTATTTCTTGTCTAGGCTTTCTCAGCCTAGTAAAGTAAATCACATAAAGCTGTTCACTTAACAGCCTACTGATACCTAGCATAATAAAATTATCGTTATATTGCACATTGTTCCCTATTCAGATTTGCTGTGGAAGTTGAGAATTCTTCTTGTTCTTGTAATATGAATAGAGTGCAATGATCTAGAATCCAATAACTTCTGTTTATCCATCATACATTGTTCAGGATTGGTTAAAAATTTCCATTTTTTTAAAAAAATGGAAACATGTAAATATATCAATGTGAAAATATATGCAACCACACTTTGTGGAAAATTTAAATTTTAGGGATTGTTGCAGTAAGTTAAACAATCCATTTGATCAAAGTCATTTATACCGCTGTAATTCGCTTGTATTTACACAAAAACAATACAATATGTTCTTTTGTTGAGCTAACTTTCTGTAGTCACTTTGAAGATTTTAATAACTTTTGAAGTATTGACTTAATTCCTATCATACACACCTTTTGCTACTTTCTGTTCATCTGCATTTTCATTTAATTCTTAACATTTTGTCAGTTGGGCAAGCAGCTTCATTTTTGACTCTACTACTCTCACAGCCATGTCAATATTTTATCCCTCAGGTTCCTTTACTTAGTTTCCTTTAGAGCATCTTGTGGCAGATTTTGTGTCTTTTTGATAAGTGTAATAAACTATCCAGAGCTTTTTTGCATACATTTGATGTGAATGTCATTCTTTTCATTTATTTAGTTTACTCTATTTTTAAATATTTGTTTTATAACCAACCGCAACTACAGTACATCATCACAGCCTCAAATTATTACAAATCAGATTATTAAAATGAAAACAATCATTTGCAAACTCAAAAGCAAAAAACCCACAATCCCCATCATAGTTTGACTATTAGAATTATTATACAAAATTTACCAAACATAAAATACGCATAAATCAACCTTTATTTCTAAGCAAAATATGTAATACTATGAAATTACTATAACTGTGGTGACTTAAATTGATTTTAAAGAAAAATGGCCAGCATGAAATCTCTAGAAGTTTTCTATTGTTTAGTAGAAATGTAATTTAACAAAATATGCATTTTTTCAGGTATATTTTTTAGATTTTTCTGGTTAAGTCACATATTTGTATTTTCTAAAGCAGAAAATATCCTTATTTTTGTAAACTTCCTTTATCAGCCCATTTACCGGTTAAGTTTTGAAATTTGATTTAATTTAAAGTTTTAATTAATAGCGTTTAATATCACAATAGCAAAGAAGTAGAAATTAAAGAACACATGGATGGCTAATTTTAACTCTTCACATACAGTTGGCCATTTTATTACAGATTTAACATATTTCATGCGAGTCCTGAAGGTATTACAGAATCAAAGAATCATAGGGTTTGAAAGGGAGCTCAAGAGATCACAGGGTCCAACCTCTGAGGGTATCGTTTGCAGAATTAAACCTGCTGTGGTTTCTGTGATCCCACTGCTTGATGTAGATCTCTGTGGTACCTGACATCATAACACATCTCTCTGCTCCCTTTGCTATCACTTAAATTGCACACCTTTGATGACAAGTAATTGGCTTTTGATGAACTGTTTACAGTTCTGTGGCAGTTCTAGGGTCTCCTCTACACAGAGCAGCTAATTGCTCTTTCTATTTCTGGTGAAAAGAAATAAATCTATAGCATTAAGTGTTACAAATTACTCACCCAGTTATCAGCTAAATAAGTTGTTATACTGTTCCATACATAAACTGTGTCTGTTGGAGCACCAGCACGTTGCAGAGCCTCAATTCAGGTCCTTGGTCTTTCTCAGCATTGGAACAACATCACAGGTATAAGGAAGAGAAGACGACACACAAAAAAAAAGTTTAAAAAAAAAAAAAAAGTGGCAACATCATTACCCATGATGGCTTTAGATGTGGGTGGGCGGCATTGCCAGAAGGAGCAAGAAGGTAGAGGAACAATGATTTTGAAGAGTATAGTTACTCTTAGAATAGTATAGAATGGGATGCCTTTTGGGGATATTTTAGGAGAAAAGGCAATCAGAAAAGGATTTAAAGAATATTTAAAGAATATTTCTAAAATTCTTTTTTTATAGAAGCATTAAGGGAAATACAACATATTTTGTCAAAGCTTTCCAGCATGAACATAAGCAGAACAAAGGTGAAAACCTGCCATGCAACTTTTCTGTGCATGCTAGTTATGCTTTGCAAAATTATAAGCTGTTGAAAGCAAAAGCTGAAAGTAGAGAGTTTGTCCTCAATAATTAATATGACCATTATCTGAAGGGGTGAGGGAGGGTACCAGACCCATGTGTTTACATATATGCAGAATATTTCACTGCTTATTATAGAGTCTGGTTGGATTGAACTATTAGGGCATGAATAGAATAAATCAGATATTTCTTTATAGTAAGAGGCCAGTAAGCAAAATTTCTAAGCTGCTGCAGTACCAGCTGAAGTTAGATAGTTCTGCAGAGCCTATTTTTTTAAAATTATCTTTTTTACTTACACTGACTTCATTGCTATATGATTTTTTAAAATAAAACCATTAAAGCTATGATGTAGCAGTGAATATATTTCTGCTCTACATAAGAAAATAAATATATACTTTATATATCAGTAGGTCCTGTTAATATATATATATTCTTTAATTTTAAATATGTCTTAGATCTTTCTATTCCCTGAAACCCATTATATAATTTCTGCTGTTACCATGGGACTATTTGTTCTAGTCCCTGATGTTTATGTTTTTGTGTGCTGGTTGGTTTTTTTTAAAAGCTGTGCTTCCAGCACTTTTCCATTTCTTCCTGCTTCTTTCTCTGTTTTTGTGCTTACCTTTACTGATGGATTTCAGAGCTTCTCAACCACATGTTATAATAATGAATATGAAAAGCCACAGAATTTCATCTCAAGGTGTGGGTGTTTAACTTCTGATTGCATAACAGTCACCAGACACTTAAAAGGTTTCAGGTAAGTGGAGAGAGGGAAGGGAGGTGTGATATATTACCCCTGTGTTAAGATAGGCAAGTGAATAAAATGCCTTCTCCTTATTTTTGGAACCAACTTTCAGACTGCCAAACCTCTCCATCTAAGTCTACAGCAGAGCAGACACTTGGTGCAGTAGCAGGTCAGTTGATTCACATTTTCTGTCTAAAGACACCATCGAAAAAAGATTGCAGCTTATCAAAATAAGTCTACTGTGTTGGTAGCATTGATCCCTCTTAGGCCATCACAATTACATTACTAAGAGGACAGAAAAAAAACCCCTTTCTTTTATATTTTTCAAACAGGCAGTTTCTACAGTAGCACCCCTCTTTATTTTTTTTTTTTTTATTCACTGAATGGATGACTTAAGGCTGATCAACAGAAAAGATTCCAGAGATCCCAGAGAAACTTTTCTTCACATGAAAGTGCTTTGAAAAGATGAAAAAAAAACCCAAATCATCAACCCAACCACAAAACTCAGTAGCATGAAATATTGTAATATGCATATAATCGTAACCAGACAAAAAAAGATTACAAAATCTTCTTAACTTTCCATCACTATCTTAATGTGGGCTGTATGAAGAGCTTTCTGAGAGTTTAAGATATATTTAGGAAACTATGAAATTGAACAGAGTTCAATTTTTGTCTTTTTTTTCCTAATTTTTCAATAATTCTTGCTTGGAATCTTCATTCTTTGGTATAGAGAATTTACATTTCACTTGGAAGCATATTAATGCATTGCCATCCAGAGTGTCAAGACATTGTTTCACACTGCAGAAAAGGGATCTCAACTTGAAGACTGCCTGCACCAGCAACATGAAAACACAGTGCAGTTTCTGCTTTTCTCTGCTGCACACTCTGGGCTGCATAAATCCCTGCCTTGGGTAGTGTTCAGCATCCCAGCACTAAGAAACAATAAAATCTGAGCTCCAGATGCTCAAAGAAGATACTGCTTATGAAGAAAAAAACAAACAGAAATAATCCTGTTTTGTAAGAAATAGAGATTTCAGATTTCATCTCCAGTACTGCAGCCATTATTGTATCCAACAACAAAGTCAGCTTAGACTGTTCTTCATCTCTGAGGTTTAAGAAAAGGGAGGAAGAGAAGTCCCGAAGACAGATACTGGAAAACCTGATCTTCACAGGAGATAAAATGCAAATCTAATCACAGAATCACAGAATCACAAAAATCTAATAGAGATACAGATACAAATACAGAGGAGAAAATAGAGGCATTTTCCTCAATGTATGTATTTTTACACCACCAGACAACAATTCTCCTTTTATGCAATCCTAATATAATTTAGCAATCAATTGATATTGAGGTCAATGAGATTTGAATAGAAATAAAAATCCTATGTTTATTCTGGCAAGCATACTTGTCCTAGGCTTTAGGACAATAAAATAGAACCCAGCAAACAATCAGGATAATGAAGTGTACAATGCATTGTGTTTTCACACACAGAAGAGATAAAGGAAGCAGAAAAGTATCATTTGGTGATGAAACTTTATATCCCAAGTGTAAATGTCTACTTTACCAAGACGTGCGCTTTTATTCATGGGTGTTGGATCTCATTCATGCAATTATTTCTGGGGCCACCCAGCTCATGAGGTGGGATCAAGAGTTACCTGTACTTTCAAGCAGAGCACTCTTTCCATCTGTGCAATATTTTGTGTCACCTCAATTCATCACATCTCCTTTGCAGTGGCATCACATATCCACATGGTGATTCAGGATACTTCTTAGAAGAGGCTTAAATCACTGACCAGGGGGAACTCTGAGGTAGCCCAGGTTTATTTGGAGTTCAAGTCATGTGCAGTGGCAATATGGACAACACGTGCTGGATACTCCCAGGACATGCCCAGCTCAGGTACAGTGTCATGAAAACACACCAGAGCTTTCATGTTGACGCGCAATTACAAATTAGCCATTCTTCATGCTGCACCCCTGAAATTTCATTTCATATCCATCAGATTTGAAGTCTTTATATGTATGAGGTACTTCACACATTTTCAGTTGCTATTAACAGAGACTCATAACCTGATCTTCAGGTTCAATCGCTATTTCATTTGTATGACAGATCATTTCTATATTAATGCATTGTATTGCTTACCTTTGCCTCAGGTGATCTACATTATTTTAACAACACTTTTGAAAATATATGCAAAATAGAAGTTACAAGGTGGCTAGAGTGAACTTTCATGATTTTCAGCTCCTCCAGAGGTATCAGTCATTATAGTTACAAACTGTACTCAAACTAAACTTCAGAATACAAATAGGAACTGCATTCCTTCATACTCTTCTAACAGTACATCAAATGAACACAGGGACATCCACCGGCGAGAAAAAACAAAACAAAACATTGCAGCACCATTTTTTTCTTGCGCCTGACAGGTGCAGATTGTGTGCCATAAACTGAAAGACCCTAAGAATTATAATGAAGCTACAAAATATCAAGGAAAAGAGGTGAGAGCTCATCTACCTGCAATCTTCAATGCACTTAAGTTGCCCTTTTAGCTTGCATTTCACAGCTCGTTTACAACTAAACACAAACCCTTTCTTTATATTTAATACTAACACAGAAAGAGTAAAGATAATCCACACCAAAAATAGGAAAAAACCCCACTGCTTTGTCAGATAAAATCAAATCTGCTTTGATTTTTTTTTTCCCCACTAATAAAAATTGAATTTATAAGCAGTGGATCCTGGCTGTCCTGTGTGTCAGTACAATGGTGCTTTCATTAGGCTTCCAGCAATTATTTATATACTGTGAAGCACTTTCATACTGCCTTCTCTGACAGCGTGTTTTCACAGTTAGGAAAAACAATACACATTCTCTTATTAGTTACATACTGAAAGATTCAAAAGCATGCTCACTACAGAAAGTAAAGATTCCAGTCACCATCAAATACTCTATTGCTAGCTGAATTTAAAACAGAATAAGGATCTTCATTTGAGATTAGACATTTTAATAGATTGGTGCAGAAAAAAATAATTAGGACAGGATAAGTAAGCAGCAATGTAAGTAATATAAGTAATATGGAAAAGAAAGGTAGGAATGTCACAGACAGGGAGGTGTGGGGGTGGGGAGAAATACCATACTCCTAGTAATGTCAGTGGAATTGCGAGGGATTATTTACTTCTGTCAAGGTGCTCCATTGTCTGCTGTTGAGAGAATTTTCCATCCATTGCCCTTCTTATAAAACTAATATTCATCAAGAAAATCCTCTGGAATAAAATTTACAGCCAATCTTATTTTCCTTAAATATATCTGAAGAAAGAGGAAGAAGGAAGGAGGCAACATGAGATTTTTTTAGCACTAAGATTTGTTCGTAATTATCAATGCTGTTTTGAACTCTGGCATGCCATTTTTTTTATTCAGTACATATGTTTTTTGAAACACAATACTCCATAATATAAGTGACAGCTTGGATAAATACAAACTCTTGGTTACGGGTACATTTATTACGAACAAGGCTGTATTGCACATCCCCTTTTCCTCAAACTCTCTTGACACCTTACATATTGAAAAAAAGGCACATGATGCCCAAAGCATTGAAGTGTCCAGTCTTTGTGCTTCTCTTTTGATTTAACCCCAGCCAGTAACTGACCACTGCACAGCCCCTCCCTTATCCCTCCCCATCCAAGGGGAAGGAGAGGACAACGAGGTCCACGAGGTCCACGAGGTCGACTGCTTGGAACCGGCACAGCCGGGGCTGCGGCGATTGATCGTGAACTGCAAGAGCGTTAGACGTGATTGCTCTACCAGGAGAAGCTGCTGAGAAAGCAGAGAAACCCGGCAGTACGAGGCAGCTCTCTCTCGAGAGAGGCTGATGTGGTGTAGGCGTTGCCAGGGCAACGGCGGCCCCAGCACCGCCCATCGCCTAGAAAAAGCCTCAGGGAGGCTGCGTCAGTTGTCGCTGCCCACCTGACGCAGA
>VZTU01015895.1:0-14138 GCA_013400835.1 Zapornia atra
ACCTTGCAAAACCACGACAGAAGTATAGGCATGGGATTGCCATGTAGGCATTGCTGGCTGTGCATCTACAAGTGTAGCACAGTCAAAAAGCCCCTGTTCATTGCTCTAGCCACAAGATAAAGCTTTATTTCATCTTTATCTTATGTTGAATAATAGCAGTGATAAAAGTCTGTAGAAAACTCAAATATCCTAAAGATACTAACTTCTTTAGAAAAAGTACAATGTAAAATTATGTTATTTCTCTGGTTAAAAAAAAAAAGTAAAATAAATTGAAATGTAAAAGGCCCAACTAAATTTCTCTCATCTGTCCTACTAGTGAATAAGTGCTTAATATTACTGTGTATTGTCTATTGATCTGAGGTTTCTAAAGAAATCAGGTTTTTGGTATTACTTTCTGGAAAGCTTCTGTATTTTTGTAGATTTCAGGGATGGGAAGATTTGTGAGGCTAATTTTATTTTCTTTTTTCCTCTTCTGAATTATCCCACTCCAGGAACCTGCACCAAGTTCTTTATTGTCACTCACCTGTAGTCACACTGATAAGTGTCCCCTGAGAACAATTGAGATTACTTCAGCAGTCACAATTTGAATCTTCCTATTTTTATCCTCCTTAAAACTTTATTTATAGCTGAATTCTAGCTTATTCAACTTGTACGTATCTCTCTTTCACAAATGTATGCCTTTGTCTAGTGCATTTTCTTCACAAAATTGTCTAGTGCATTTTCTTCACAAAATATTTTCCAGAACTCTGCAGAGTGTCCTAGTCTGATTCCTCATGATGAAAGTGAAACGTGTGCAGGCAGGTGATGTATCTATATCATTTAATGAGTATTTTCTTTCTGCATTTTATTTTTTTCCCTTTTTCAGGAAATACAGTTTAGTTCTGCTATAAGGAAAATGCAAAATATGTACTGTTCTGAATTTCAAACAAGATCTCACTATAAATCTACGTTAACGAGGTTATTAGAAATACCTTGATTCATTCCAGCTGGGTTGACTCTTTTATTCCTAGAAGTACCAGGCACCTTATTAGAAAAAATGTGAGTGTCCTGGGTTTAACTCCAAAGTACTTGCTACTTCCAGACAAGCTAATAAAATGAAATGAGGTTCTCATCAGAAAGCAAGATTTCCTTTTATTAGAAAGGAAATACCACAATGTATGTGTGTCTGTGTTGAGTGCAAGAGAAATACCATGCTGGGATTTTTTTTTTTTCTTATTTTTTTTTTTCTTTCCAGAGGTAACCAGTAAGGGTACTTCTTCACACCTATGCAGAAACATGATTGAGTATGCCAAAACATTATTGAGCTTTTCTGTGTGAGTCTATTGAGAAAGTATTAATTTTTCTTTATAGGTTGTATTTGAACGTGCTTGTATATATCCGAACTATTTTAAGAAATGATGAAAGAAACGCTATACCTGTATTTGTGCTGTAAATGAAACAGCTTCTTTTTTTATTTTACTGCTTGTCATCAGTCAAATAGGACAATGTTTTAATGTGCTAGGAATGAATCTTTCCATGCATAAAATATCTCATTTGCCAACTTTCAAAGATTTTTTTTTCTCACAGAAAATGAGCCTTTTCATTTCTGTTCACATTACTGTGAGAAGTTATGATATTATTCATGGGGTACTTGTTTTTTGAAACTTCTGTTTTCAGATGGCCTATATAGTGTATTATTTCAGTGAAAAAATTCAAGATGCTGTGGTATAAGACAAGTATCACTCAGACTGCTGATGTTAGATGTAATTGAAACAAATTCATTTGAACAGCATTGTAACTTGCCTATCTTTCCAAAAAAGAAAGTGTTCTGTAAGAATCAGGTTTTGTTGCTTCAATCTCTCTTGATAATGATTCTAATTAGTGCTGTGATAATTAGATACAGATGGTCTGCAGGTGGGGAATGCCAGGCTTCGTCTTTCTAAATTGCTCAATGTGTCACCTGTTTCACAGAAACAGTTCAAGAAACTATGGGGCCCTGACCAAAAGCCTGTTGATATAACTGAAAGACTGCATGTGATTTCATGGGTATTTAGGCCATAAATTCTACTGTGGTTTTTCATAGTAACACCTACTTTGTAGAGCAATTTGTGTACTAGTAGATATTCAGAACTCTGTAAAAAGATAATCTCAAGAAGAAATGCTGTTCTAGATGAGTTATGTTATGTACTCTTCTAATTGTGCCCTTTCTCCTCTGCTGCTCAGTCCTAGGTAAAACCTTTCCCCCTACTCATTTTCATCTTCTGACTAGCTAGTAAATTACTTGGTCCAAAATGCATAAGGGATTACATTGAAATAATCTTTAGCATACTTTCCCATGGAAATAGTTGTGTATACTGTTTTTTTAAATACTGAAATCAGGGACTTCATTTTACTGATTGGACTGTTTTGTGTAAATGTAGTAACAGCATTATAATGAGATTATTGCCACTGACAAAGCTATTGTGAGTCCTTACCTCGTTTCTCAAGACAAAACATTTTGCCATTTAGTTGTGTTATGTACAAAGGAAGTGTGTTTAGATAGGTTGTTTGTAAGATGTCCATTTACAAACAAAGCAAAATGTGAGAAAGGACTGCTATCCAGGGAAGGACTGAATTTCTGATACTCTTGCCTGAAAGGATGTCAGTGATCTAGACAATTTGAACCCAGCCCTTCTGTATGTCCAGGCTTCTATTCAAGACATTTCTCAGGTATACTAGAGAAAATTTCCTGTTATAAAATGGCATTAAAAAAGATAATTAGATTTTTTAAAAAATAACCTGATTAAGCTTTGTGGTATTGATCTATATGGTCTGGTTTGTAATGTTGTTTTCTTTTGTATCTGAAAGTGCTGCTGCCTACAAGGCCACACAGCAGAATTCGTTAGTGTCAGAGCTAATGATTTGGCATGGCCTTTAAACTTCAGTGATTGCATTGCTCCTTGCTCATGTGTGCTAGCAGAACCCAGCTCTTTGGCAGTGAAATGACTCCATAGTATCAGCAAAGAACACTTAAAAACAATAATCTTTAGCTTATGGCTAAATACCTGTAACATAATTAAGTGTCTCCCGTGTCCAATAAAGAAAGACCTAGAATATTGAAGATCTGTTTCCTTGTTCTTGCCCTTAGGAAAAGCAGCATAGAGTGATCCAAAACCATCCTTGGATGCATTCTTAGCATTTAAGTTCTGCTCAAGATACATAGCTCAATACATCTACTGCAACTGTATATCTATATTGGAACACCATGTTTTGTTGATACTTACAGAGGAGCACCAGATCAACACTTGGCAGTTGCAGTTGGTTTACCCTTGTGTTGAGTAATATTTGTCTTTGCAAAGCGATTTCTTTGTCTTCCCAAATTATATTTGAAATATAGAAACCTCAGAAATAAGGGTACTATTCCTTCTTTTCTTGTTCCTTAAAGGCCACTTGTTATTTTCTCTTTGTATATGCATGAACATATTGAGGACAGAATTTGGGATGTCTGAACTGAAACTGCCTTGGTTGTGATGCTTTGGACTTTTTATATTGCAAAGCCCTTCTGTCCTTGTTTGTGGTTTTATATAGGCGATAATAATTCTGCCTTTATTACACACTTGAAATGGCAAAATACTCTTGTCACAGGGCAGTGAGATCCAAGAAGGGTCTTGCCCCAAGATGTTTTTTCTGGTACAAGGCAATAACTTAACAGATGGACTTCTTGTTAGATATTCATGTCACATCCACCGCGACTGTCACCTTTGGCTAGAGAATGAAATTCAATTCTGGCTACAGATAATTACTTCCTCACCAGGCAGAACCACGAGATCAAAGATCGAAGTTGAAACTTGTCAGTTACTTTTCCTTTTGTATCATTCCTTCTCTCTTTGCTGTTGCAAAAAATAAATTATGTAAATACAGTGGCATTTATACAACTTCATATAAATTAAACCTATTAAAAATTTCAGAAGTTTAGCTAAGGCCAGATATTATCCAAATCAAAACAATAGCAAATAGTGTCAGCATTAGGAAAACTTTATCTTGCTCCCCCAAGAGGACTTTCATCTGTCAAAATAAAAATTTTTCATGCCTGAACTCTCTCTGTTTGTCTATGATGGAGACATTGCTGTGACTATGATGTAATATGACTCTGCTTGAGCTAGCTAGGTTCTGGATGTGTATATCTTGTCTGTCTGTCGTATGCCTGTCTCCATATAAGTACTACAGCCAGAAACTCACTGTGAAATATTTGAGTATTTATTCAAATTTTCTCCTTTCATGGAGTTGATCTTGTAGCTAGTTTGGTACTGGTGTTTAAGCAACCAGTAAAGCTAGTTCAGGTAGACTAGTACTTGCAGAGTAATCACAGAAGATAGACTTAACCCACTTAGTTAAACATTTCATTTAAGAAAGCTCTCAACATACCAATGTGTTAAGCCCAGACCTTGTTATTGTTGTGTACTTAATAAATAGGAGTGATATCTCAGGCTTAGATGAATTAATGGTTTGGGTCTTTATTAAAGATTCAATAGTGCCTCTTGTAGAGCAAATGTTCCGTCACGTTGTGGTTTTCTTTGCAACAGCTACAAAACCACAACTTCTTCAGTCCTAGACAGAGACAAAACTAAGCCTCTAGTTGAGAATCTGTTTATTATTCCAAATTCAAATATTAATTTTTAAAAATTTTTTATCTGTGGCTTTAAGGTTTTTTTCTTGTTCCTCCTCTGTTTACATCACCCATTCTTTTCCATTTAGTCCCACCTGCCCCCAGTAGAGAAGATATCAAACAGGGTTTTTTAAACCGTAAAATAGGTTTACAGTAACTGTCTTTAAAGCATTCTATGCTGCGTTGCAAACGTAGAGGGTGCAGGGAGACGCTGTTATCCTTGGAAAATCTAGAAGCTTAAAAATTAGTTTGGCAGAAGTTCTAACCAATTTATTTTATCTTGTGCTAAATTTCATTGTGCAGCTGGCTGATCAGCTGTGGCCTGATGATGCCTGAGAGGCACAGTGGTGTGCAATAGACCACATTTCTATCTTTTCCTTGACTCCTCATTGTCTTTTAGAATGTTTCACTCCTGAGGGACAGGGAATGAGCTGTTCTTTTGTTTTGGAGTAAATGTGTTTGTCTCTCCTTAGATCCTCTAATGTCTAGTTCTTGCATGACAGCCTAACACAGTGGTGTCAAGAAACCTGTAAATCTCCTAATTAGACATGTTGTAAGTGTGAAACAATCAAACTTGGGGTTCTGCCCACCTCCGGGGAGCAGGCAGATAGAGAAGCTGCTGGTTTGCCACTTCATTATCACCCAGTGCACTGAATGGGAAAACTCTGATGTCATCCAGTTGCTATAGCAACACCATCCTTGCTTATGTCTGTTTCTCTGGCAACAGTTCCTTACTTTCTGCTATATTCAGTCATTGTTACTATAAAATTCCTTCATTGTGGTTTGAATATATTCACAGCTTATGTCAGGTCATTCCTTAGATTCAACCTCTGCCCTCCTTATGGAGAGGATTACTGGACTTCTGCTGCTTCACATTAATTTTGGTAGGCTTTGAAATGGGAAAAGAAAACCAAACCATTTGGAAGACTATAGAGAAGTGTGGTAATAAAGTTATTATAAATGAAAATTCCCTTTACAGGGCATAGGATTCATTTAAGTCTGTAGGGTCCGGGTTTCATTTGAGAGTTACGCTGGTTTCAAGGTAGAGACCTATGGGAGTCCTTGGGAGAGTTTAATACCTAGGTTCTAACTGACTGCTTTCCCTCAGAAGTGGATAAAAATTGTAGTCTGAAATCACAGGGTACTTAAGGGTCACTTCTGGCTGCTTTCCTTAGGGACTGGGAATCTGTGAAGAGTTCCAACGTATATAGAATCAATTACAAGATAAGAATATTTATACATCACCTTAGATTTGTAGCACATTTTAAGTTAGAAGAGCCCTCCAAAGGTCTGTATTCTAGCCCTTTGCTCAAAGCAGATCTAATTGGATCAGATTGCTCAAAAACGTTTAGCTCAGTTTTGAACACCTTCAAGAATGGAGATTTCAGACTCTACAACTGTTCCAGCATTTCATAGAATCATAGAATCATGTGGGTTGGAAGGGACCTCAAGAGATCATTGGGTCCAACCCCTAATTTGATGACTTATTTTAAAAAATTGGGTGTGCAAAGGGAATTTCACTGTTCCAGCTTCTTTGTTGCTTTGCACTTCTTGCTCTATTGTTTGTTGTGCAGCTCCAAGAAGAGTTCATCTCTGTCTTCTTTATTCCTCCTACCACGTGGCTGTCTCCCTGACGATCATGATGGCCTTCCACTGAACTCACTCCGGTATGCCTTGTTCTGCAAAGCCCAAAGCTGCACATAGTTATCCAGATAGTCTCATAAGTGTCAAATAGTGGGGGAGTGGAACCTTCTATAAAGCTGCCAAATATGCTCCTACTAACAGCCTGGGATGTAGCTGGTTTTCTTTGCTTCAGGGCTGTGTTTCTCACTCATGGTCAGCTTTGTATCCACCAGGACCCTCAGTTGCTTTTATGCAGAGCTGCTTCCCATCACTCCCAAGCTATATTGTTGCATGGATTTACTATATTCTAGATGGAAGATTGCATTTGCTTTTGAACCTTAAGTTTCTTGTCCTCATGTTTTTCCAGCTCCCATGGGTTCCTCTCTGTAGCAGTCCAGCTCTCCAATGTATTGGCTGCTCCCCCTAATTTGGTGGTCATCCTCAGGCTTGCTGAGGATGCCTTCTCTGCAGTCAACCCTGTCACTAATGAAGGCATTCACTAAAGGAAGCCATTTGTTACTGGCTGCCTGGCATTTTGAGCCTGGAAGTCCGGATAATTGTTAATTTCTTTCTTATTGTCCCATTACATAGTTTGAGATAAGGAGACTGTGTCAAAGACCTTAATGATGTTTAGGTATTCAACATCAGCTGTCCTTGCCTTGTTCACAGAACCTGTCACCTCATCATACTAAGCAATGAATTAAACAGGCTTGACTCATGTGCCTAAAGGCCTTAGCTACTAGGGACAAACAATGTAACATAGAATCAGAAAGCAGCAAAACTAGAATCACTTATTTCTCTCCTCTTCACTATTTACTTTTTGGTTACAGAGGAGGATCTAGTCAAGCACTTGTGAAATTAGAGGGAGAAAGAAGAAGAGAGAAAAAAACCCACCCTGAGGAAAGTGAGGAAAAAATGAGTTATTGTTTTGAATACAACTAAATACCAACTCATAATTTTCAGAAAAAGTGGAAGATTGTTCTTTCTATGGCTAATAAAGTGGTAACAGTATTCCATAACTGAAGATTCGTATTTATTATGAACTATTGATAATAACTGATTTGGTAGCTGAAGGAAAGGTAAAGAATCTTGACGTTGTTGGTAGCAGCAGCTTTGGTTATCCCTTCCCAAAGATTCATTTGATCATAGTAATACAAAAATGATCCATGCTAACGTTTGTGTTAGTCTTTAATGTAAGTATTCATGTTCATTTCAGTGAAAATTTATTATTCTGTATTCTACAAGTAGAATTATGATCTGCATTACATTGTGTATCTGCAGAGACAGACATGTTTATGTTCATGTACTGTATCACAATATTAATCATAGGAGAAGTAAAAGGACTATTCCTAAAGCTCTTCCTCAGAGCTTTTAAATTAGCTCTTTTCAGATTTATGAATTGATGGATACTGCATATTTATGTGTTGTGTCAGCGCAGGAACAGTTTATCATTTAACACTTATCTCGCTGAAGAGTAATATGGTCTGTCCATATTAGGTAATTTTTGAAACTCTTGTATGTAATAAAATTCATGCCATATAAATTTATAAAGACAAATCTGAATGAGGTTCAAAGTTGATCACTTCCTTCATGCAAACTACTTTGGCTTTTCTGTTGTTACTGATGTCTGATGATTTGGTATTCTGTCATTGTCTCTACTGTTGTTGTGGCCTGCATGATATTATAAAGGAGATGTGGAGGGAATCAACGAAAAGCAGCTTAAATTTTTTGGTCGTTATCAGTATATTTAAATGAATTGTATCGGGGAATTCAATTCCACCAGAACTCTTCTTTAAATAGCAAAGTTACTTTTAGTTTTCCATATAAATACGGGAAACATGCAGTGTCTTTACATTATATTCTTGACAGTCTTTGCCTATAAAATTATAATGAGCAGCTGAGCTCATTTAGCTATTAATTGGAGAGATTGATACAATCTTTCCTTTACGTTCTTTGTGTCATAAGAAGAAATAGACAAAATTTTTCCAACTTTCATTATAGAATTAGAGATTTCCAAGAAGCTAGTTAAGTGCAAGCTGGGTATTTCTTGCTTATAAGATAGTTTATTGGTTTGCGGTGTTTTTAAAATATTCTTGTGTTTGCGCCTATTTCTCTTACTGGTTTGTTATCACTGATACTGGGTGAGGTGTTAATAATGTATCTGTATCCAATTGTAAGAGCTGTTTCATGTAATATTTCACAGAATCATAGGGGTTGGAAGGGACCTTGAGAGATCATCAGGTCCAACCCCCTGCCAAAGCAGCTCCCCAGCTCATATTGCACAGGGCGGCGTCCAGACGGGGATGGAATATCTCCAGAGATGAAGACTCCACACCCCCTGGGCAGCCTGTCCCAGGGCTCCCTCACCCTCACTGGGGAAAAGTTCTTCTGCATGTTGGTGTGGAACTTCCTGTGCTCCAATTTGCAGCCATTGCCCCTAGTCCTGTCCCCACAGACCACTGAAAAGGGGCTGGCCATTTCCCCCTGCATCCCATGCTTAAGATATTTATAAACATTAATAAGGTCCCCCCTTAGTCTTCTTTTCTCCAGGCTGAACAGTCCCAGCTCACTCAGCCTGTCCTCATACGGGAGATGTTCCAGGCCCTTAATCATCTTCATAACCCTTCTCTGGACTCTCTCCAGGAGATCTGTCTTTTTTTATCCCAGGGAGCCCCAAAAATGAGTAGTCTAGAGCCTGTTTTAAGACAACTTCTTGTATATAATGTTATATATTTACATATATAAAGTGCCCATCACTGTATTGATAAACATTCTTTCGAACCACACTGATGGCAGAGGTAAGAACAGGAGTCAGCCAGTCAGTAGCTCAGACTGAACTTCATATGTGCTTTCAGGAAGGGCATTTAGCACTGCACTAATGGACTACCAATGGAAAGAACTGTTGTCCTAATGTCTTCCTTTTCCCGGTGACTTTTTCCCACCTTCCTCCCCCCGATCTCGCCCTGAGCAGAGGAAGCCTGTTGAGTGGAGCATTAAAAGTTGAGTGTGAACCAAAGAAAAGAGTCTGTCGCCTATGTGACGGAGCCTGGTAAGGAAGAGATGAGATATTACCCAACCATATTTGATTTTTAAAAAAACCAAAGAATTTGGCCTGTGGGTGATCTCTGGCATCCAAGGTTTGTCTTTTTAAAACATAATTACAAAAAGAAAATCTGACTCTTGCTTATTGCATTGTAAGACCCTTGTGTGTTAGTCATTGTTTTTGAGATAGGAATGGAAATAATAGTTGAGAAGCGATCAGAATTTATAGTTCTAAACAGCAGTCTTGACGGTTTCTCAATAAAAAGTAATTCAACAAATTGCCAACGCTTTTCCTGATCAGAGCACTATTCATCATGCAACAGATAAGTGACATCAGGCTTGGCAGGCTAGTAATCAGCATCCAACACGCAATGATCTTTTATAATTTGGTATATATCTGCTGTGACACATTGGTAATCAGTAGTCTGTCCATGTCAGTTTGGTTCCTTGCCCTACAGCAAGACTTTTTTTATGTAAAGAACATCTTACAGGAAAACTAAATTAACCAATTGCTATTCTAATACCCTTATTTTGCCATGTGTGATTAAAAGTTGTAGCTGTGAACTTAAATTATCATTTAAAACTTAGATTTAATAATGGTATGGTTTAATGGATTATATTTGTTATCAGAAACTTCTGAGTTAGTTATCCAGGCAATGAATTTTGTGGTTTGCTGCTCTAAGTAGTCGAAGATGAGAACATTCTGGCTACTTGATCAAGTTGAAGAAGTGTCTAGATCTGTAAAGCTAAATTAAATTTATTATTATACATGTTTATCTTAGGATTCGTTTTGTTCTTCAGTATTCCGGTTGTGTTTTACGTGGCATCTGAGCATTTCTGCATGCACTGTCTTTCTCTGTGTTCCACTAGAGGTGGCAGTTGCTCTTTATAGAAATTCTTGGGTGGGCATTTTGGAAAGAATTACTTCTGTCTAACTGCTTTTAAGCTACTTGGGTAGTCTTCACAGACTTGCTTTAGAGCCAGTGTAGAACACAGAAGATCTGAGTGGTGATTAAGGGCTTGGTTCAGGCTTCTGTAGATGATCATGTATCCATGAATACTGCAGGAGTCTAGGGAGACTGGATAGATGTATCTAAATGGCGTGATGCGTATGAGGCCTGAAAGCCTCTTAACACTTTGCTTTGGCTATACAGATGGTCTCAGAGGTGCAGATCTGCTCTTCCAGGTGAAAAGAAACAATGGTGTGGATATGATGGCTGTCTGGGGATAAAACTGTTGGTGAATGATTTATGTGACTCTTTATTTTTTCTGATGTAATTATGACCGTGCTTCTGAATAAATATTTTGTTTGTCTAGACTTGAGGACTAGGACTGTGTTCCTCTATAAATATAAATAAGATAGATAAAATAAGTTGTGCAGTGCCACTTCTGTTTTGCAGCGCTCAAAGTCAAGACAGTTAAGTTCTGGTGCCTCCTTCGTAGAGTTTGTGCATCTGCCTTTTAAAATGCTTGGGTGAGGCTGCATATAGAAACACTTTTATATGCTTTAAATCTAGTAAAAGAGAAAATTTAAAAAGCAGAAAGTAAGTTATTGTTGGTACAGATGGCCAAGAAATGGATCAAGGAAGATTTGCTGGTGAGAATGTAAAGTAAGTTGTAAATATATTCAAAAATAAGAGCACTGGATCATGAATACTTTGTGTGGGTAGAAGATACTGGTTTAAGTTTTACAAACTTAAGCATGTATATTTTTCATCAATATGATAATTTAAAAAAACCCCACCTTCCTATCAATAGGAGACCTTAAATACTTAGTCTTAATTTTTACTTATGTTACACTTCTACACTATTTAATTGAAATGAATACAAATACTATGGAGTGGTTTATTTAGAGGAGGGAAGGAAGGACAGGAAGTAGGAAATCCTACTGCTGATTCAGCACATGGCACTTAAATGCTGCAAATTCACTGTGAATTTTCACTTTCTAGGTCAGACTGAATCACTTGGCTGGGTTTTGTTTGTACATCTTGTTGGTGACCTGCTGCTTCCATTTAGCACATACTCTAGAATGCTCTTTAAAAAAAATATAGCAGTTTTCCATCTGCTATTCTCACAACAGATTTATAGTCCTGTTTTTTACTTACATCTTCTGGAGAAAAGTAGTTGCCTGCACTATTTTCTCCTGTCGGTGCTGTCAGCAGTATTGACGTGGGTTTCTTCTGTTTGGTAAGAAATGAGCAACATAAGCGTTGTGAAGTCATCTCCCCTTTTGTGGCTGCTATTCTCTTAAGACTTACTTACCTACCAATGTAATATTAAATGCTATTTGTTAACAAAAGGATCCTGATATTAATCCCTGTTGTGGAAAAAAGAAGCCACATGTGGTAACCAGTTTGTCAGTATAGAAAACACATGAATGTCTTAACATGCTAGTTTTAGCAGCTTTTGCTCCTTTGAGTCTATTTATGTAATGTTGGTGTACAACACCCACTCTGTATTATTTGAATATTCTATTTTAATGACATTGATTTATAAAAATGTCAATCAAGTATTCTATCTAATGCAACAAATGTCAAACTGATTCAATTTCAATTTCTTTGCGAGGTTCTTCACCTTTCTGAAAAATTATTATAACAGACTTATTTAGAAAGTAAAATTTTATTTTAAGTAGCTTGCGAACTTTGTAGTAATCTCTGGTGGTTCAGTGTAACAGCAGCCATATGGAACTGTAATTTCTAAGTCACACAGATCTCATTTAGTTTTATGCTATGTTGGATTACATGTCAAAATTGTCTTCATGCCATCTGTAAGAGTTCTTACATTCTGAATTGTTTTATTGTAGTTTTTACTATAGTTCTTGTTATCTAGAGATTCATTCTTTACATTGGTTACCAGCATTTGATTTCTTAAAGGTCCTATACAACTTAATTTTTCCCATATGGTGTCTTGTAAGTCAGACTCGAAGAATTCCCTGAAAAAGTCAAAGCGACTCTGAAGATGAGGCAACGTGCACGTAAGCGAATGTGGTAAAAGGCAAGAAATTTCTTGGCTTAGCTTCAGCACTTGAGAGCGCTATTTTGCTGACTTCTACTGTTCTCTTTTGCTGTAGCACACCAAGACCCCTTCCTGCTTCACATGTCATTGCTTGGCCTTTCTGACTGAAAATGTCTCCTGAGTACACTTGCACCTATTCTCATGGCCATGATGAAAGGGAAGGAATGTAAAGAGAAAAAGAAAAAAGGTGAGTAGTCCTTAAAAGAAATAAGTTTCCTGCCTTAAAGGTTATTTTTGGGTACCAAAAGAGAATGCTTTTCAGTCAGATATGTGGTTGCTATTGCTTTTGTAGCCCTCAGTTTTGCCTTATTAACATAGGCCTTTTCTTCTTTCACACGATCCCCTTTCACACTGGAGTGCTTGCTGCAACCTGTCCCTGTTTGTGTGTGCAAATTCATTATTGTAGTCAGAGATTGGGTAAGAGTTTTCAGTGTCTTGCCTGTGAAACTGCTGCAGGCTATGCAGTTATTTTAGAATACTTTGGAAAGGGAACAGGGGGAAAATAAAAATCTCAAGTGGCTGTTAGCAGATGTTTTAATTCTTAATTCATGGTTGAGCTTTTTCATGCTTTGTTTGTTTGTTTGTTTGCCTTTCCCCCAAATGCATGTCTTCTGTTTTCTTTCAGTATCTTCTCATCAATGCTCCATTGAAAAAAATTAGGCAGTCAGCATACTACATAGTAAACTACAGCAGGAACATGGCAATTGGAGACCTTCCTAGTCCTTTAGCTTATGTTATATTCTTTCTTTTTTTTTCTGTCTCTTCTTTATTTAGACAATTAAGCAAATCCATAAAGGGGCTATATCTTCATGCTTTTGCAGTATTTGATACTGTGGGAGTCAAGTCAGTTACTGCTGTTAGACACAGTTATAACATGAAAAATAAAATTCAGAATTTGGCCTGTATGGTATTTTCCTGTTTTTAAATGATGAAATGTTTTTCAAGGAAGCAGTTAAAAGAACAGGTCAAATAGAAGCAAAAAGATTCCCTATAAAGTAGTATTTTCAATTACGTTTCTGCATACATATTATCTCATTGGTATATCTTGTTTTAACAGTTCCTTTGAGTTTTACTGATAGATCTACCATACATCTTTAGTCTATCAGACTCCAATAATACTATTGATACCATAACTTTCAATGTTCGTGGCTTTGGGTTTTGTTTCTTTGTGGGGTATTTTGTTTGTTTAAATCTGCAGGTCTTTTAGTGAGAGAAGATTAATTTTTAATCTGACTCTTTGTTCTACAGAGTCAGTGTATTGCCCAGGACTACTCTTTCCAGATAAATAGTAGATATATTTGAGCAACTCAACAGGGATTTCTTGAGAAATCTTGACCTATATGTGTCTATAGAAGCAAACGGGATGCATCTGAGAACTAGCAGATGTCCTTGAAAGGCTGTTTTCTCTTAGATTTGCCAAGCTGTGAATAGTGGGATGCTTGGAGACTAGGGGAGGTGGAAACATGTTCCCAGAGAGGTTGTGGGTTCACTGACTTTAGAATTTTTCTAACACAGCTGCAGACATACCTAAGCAATCTGGTCAGAATTCAATGCTTATCCTGTTTCAAGGAGGAAGTTCGACTTACATCCCATACTAAGGTCCCCTCTGACCTGAATGATTCTGAGAGAACAGATCGGTACAGGTTTGAAATGTCTGTGGGAAGGTGCTGGATTTTTTTCCTTGCTCTGGAGGTGTAATTGTATCTTATTTTGTAACTTCTCTCTACCAATAATGAAAAAAAAATATTGAAGGAAAACACAGATTTATTAAAAAAAATACTGCCTCAGTTTTGGTTGATTTATTTGTCTTTTGGAGAATCTTTTGGGTGTGCCC
>VZTU01015897.1:0-24248 GCA_013400835.1 Zapornia atra
CCAGCTTTCCGAGGCATCAGTTGAATCGAAACAAAAGGCCGACTCCGCCCTATGTAAGAGCAATGAAGTTAGATACTGACCCTGCCTTTCCTCCAGTGAAAGCTGGCAAGGTATCAGATCCTTCCCCAGTGCTAGCAAGATGTCATTTTACATCATAATACTTGTCATTGCTTGAAAAAAAAAAAAAGGATAACCTTATTCCTGGGCTACAAATTACATCTAGGACCAATTTGTCAAAAGGGTAGCATTTTTCCAAGCTATAGAAGGAATAAGAAGAAGCTATAGAAGGTCTCATAAATACTTTTAGGTTTATAAACATTTTGTTGACTATAGGAAAAAATATTTTTAAGTGAGTTCTAATACCCAAATCTGAAATGTCTGATGCTTTTCTAAACATTAAAAATAAAAAGCCCAACCAAAAAAAAAAAAACCCAATGAAGCAACAACCAAACAAACCTCCAAAAACCCCCCCTTGCCTAAGTGGCTTGGTGGTTAAGAAAGTCTGCAACAGAACTGGGATCAGAGCTCCAGCTTCTGGTTCGGTACCACTTAATCACAGGCTTGTTCAGTAAGGGTGTAGTCGATGCTTCATGCTGTTTCACGCATCGCATCAGTGCAAAGGATATGCAAAAATAGCTAATGAAACTCAACTGCCACTTTCATAAACAGAATCACAAAACTCCACCCTCCTGATTTTATTATCATTCAGTTAACAGGGCGTGCACAGAATTAATGCTGTGCGGTGGATTTTCATACGTTCTTTGTCAAATGCCAAAAGATCCAGCCTTGTTTCATGGCTACGCCTCAAGGGTTTTGTTCTGACCGCTCTAACAGCCATCCTACCTGTGCCTACTCCAAGTCAAATGTTGTTTCATGTCCAAGGATTTTTACCATGGGTCTGAAACAGACTTTGGCTCCTGATGCACTGAAGTCAGTGCCTGAGTCTTCTCTGACTCTTTCGTGTCTGATGAAAGCTGTGTAGCAACAGTACCTGGAAAAAAAAAAAGGTATTCCCTTCTTTCCCTCCCCATGACCCCTTCTGCTTTCCACCACACATCACTTTATTCCTATTGACTCATGGCTGGTGAGCTCTGCTGTGATGTGGTCACAAGGAACTTAAACAGTCTCAGATGAAGAAGGAATGCTTTTTGCCTCCTGGTAGGCGCTCCAACCTCTGAATGGCTGTGCAGGCAGTTTCCCTTCTTCCCTCCTCCTCCTCCTCAGCATTTTCAAGTGAAATCAGCACCGTCTTTGTGTGCTTCCTACAGAATGGTAACCCCTCTGAGTGTGTGCAGCTGTGAGTCTTCAAGTGCCTCGGGGAACCTCGAGGAGAACTTAGGTGCCTGTGGACAAAGGCTGAAACCAAGGATGCAGGTGAGCTTCACTCTCTTAGCTCAATGCACCTGGAATCTGCTTTCCGTGGAACTGGAGGATGTAAGTAACTTCTTTCTCCACTTGCTGTACTAATTATAGGGGGAAAAAAAAAACCACCACCCAAACCAACAAAAACCCCAACCTCAAACCACTCTGTCTCCGCTGGGATTTTCACTGGAGTCAGTTTAATTCTTCGGAACGGTGTCTCAGTGCAAGAACCCAGCAACAGGCTGCCAGAAGTGGGACAGACAGCACTGTGGGTTAGGGGCAGAGTTAGGGGAATGTAAATGCAGAAGCAGAAATGGATGTAGCAGAGAACTGACAGGGGAAATTCATAGGATTAGTAGAAGTCACGGACATTGCAGTGAAGAGAGAGGTGAAGGAGCTTAGGCAAATTATAAGCTTTATTCAAACACAGAAAACAGGGAAATGCGTCTATTGCATGAAGATTGTAATTTGTTAAGTGTTAAACCTTCACATAGAGTAGAAAATTGATTTAGGCACCACAGCAGTTTCAACGCCTACCACAGAGCAGGTGATCTGAACAACCTCTCCATGATTATGAGAGGAGCAAGAGGAGAGAAGATCCATGGTACAGAAGGAAAGGAGGTTTTTATTCTTCATTCATGTTATTTGGGACTGTTGTAGTCTAGAGTACTTGTGCACACTGAAGAGCCCATGGATGAAATTCAATATAAATTCACAGCATCACCAAATCCAGGAACTAGCAAGATCCCCAGTAAACTTACCAGCAGCTTCTACCTTTCTCTCACCTGTTCCTGGCTGCTTATGGAGACGAAAATGAACTCTGGCATGGCAGCATACCATAGGTACTTCTGCAAGGGGGGATGCAGGCACAGATGAGTTTCTGTGCTCTGTGCTTGGAATGACTGGCAGAGGGGGAGCTGTGAGGTGCAAATACATTGTCTTCCATGCATATTGCTGCTGCTGTTGTTGTTGTTATTATTATCATTGTCGTTGTTGTCACTGCTTCACTCTCTGGTTTCGAAGCAAGAGCTGGGTTGTGCCACGCTAGGATGGGGGATGTGTATATGTCAGTTCCTGCCTGAATATATACATCTTTAAGGAACAGTAGTCCTGTGTCTTCCAAAGAAAAAATATTTGTTAACATTGAGCTGCTCTAGGGAGATCTTTAAGCAATTGATTCCATTATTTTAGGACTGGCTGTAAAGCTTCCCTGGACTAATTAATAGCAAGTGTCTCCAGAGTTCCAAACGCACTCAGGGTTTCTGGACCAGAAGCCTCTGCCAGGCTCCAGGAGCAGAGGGATGTACTCTCCGCATTGCTGGCTTGGCAGCAGTAGGGAGTCAGCACTCACTCGATGTGTCTTTCACAGAACACGGATGGTAAAAGGCACTAAGGGAATACAGGAATAGAGGAGGGCAGACTTGAAGATGTGAGAATGAGTAGCCAGAGCCTGAGGTGACCACGCGGTGCAGTTGTGTTCTGCAGACAGCAGAACTGCTGCTGCCTGTGGGGCACTGCTTCCGTGGGATGAACGTTGGCTTATCTCCACTTCGGGGCTGCTCTGCAGACCCACCTTTGGAGTAGAGACCAGCACAAACGCGGCAACGCAACGTTGCTGAGCTCAGCACGCTGGGGCCTGGCCTTGGCTCTGGGCAGGCTTTGCAGTTGGTGCGGCTGCAGCTACGCTGAGGCGCACCTGCACAGGCCGGTGGTGTCTGCCCGTCCCTTACTGAGGCCTACGTTGAGTTGCGTACACCCAGCCCCCTCTAGCGGCACTTGCTCCCGCGGAGTCTCAGTGCTTTGTGAAACCGAGGTGGTTAATTTAAATACATACGTACATGGCGTGATGAGATCCTGGCATAATCAGGGCCTAAGCTGTTGGAATCGCTTACAGGCCCTCTTGCCATGCGGAGCAAGGCACGCGGAGCGAGTCACCTTCTGCAGGCTCTGTGACAGGGTGCAGTGAAAATTACCATTGAACTGTTCCCCTGTGAGCAGATCTGCCGTTTGGGAACGTGCAGCGCTTCAGTTCAACACCAATGCTTCTCTCGCCTCCACTCCGAAAGGCTTCAAGCTTCATTTTCCTTCCTCGTCACCCGAGGCCCTTCCCAACACACCTTCAAACGTAAAGCAAGCATAAAGGGAGATACAGCCCCTACAACTATCCTTGAGCACTTTACTAGCAGTACTTGCTGCAGTATAACTCGAGGCATCAGACCAACATGCTGGAGCATAGGCATCATATTTTACTTCTGATGGTGTACATACAGAGCTCATGCTTACCTGGTCCCTCAGAGAGAGGACTGGAGAGGCTTAAGTTACAGCCAGCTTGATCTCCCCACTAACTCTGGATTTTGCAGCTGTGTACCCTGGAGGCAGAGGGCAAAGCTTTGGCGAGGTCAAAAGAAAAATCATTACCTTGATTTATCAAGATATCATTAAAAATATAACTCTGACTTCCACATCATGTTTAGACAGCGCAGCAATGGCCTATTACTGGCGGATTGACACACGGCGTTCCTGCTTGGCCCCAGCTGGAGACAAGAGGTTGTAGTTAAGTGAAAGTTCAACTTGATCATATCTTGATGGTTTGACATTTGGGCTCTGCTCATTTAAATGTGTCTGTCTGTCTGTACACATGCACACATTCATATGTGCATGTGTACCGGAGATGTGTGTGGACATACCTGTCCAGACAGGCAGGGTCAGAGAGGAAGGGACCTTTTTATTGCAAGTCCTTTCTGAGTTCACTGCTCCAGTCAGATGGAAGGTGGCTTAACGGTGCAATACGGATGGTGTAGCGAGACACTCCGAGAGCTCTTCCCTTTTGAATGCAGAGGATAATGTAGCCATGAGCGACGTACACCTGTGCACTGGTTTTGCACGGCCAGTGGGAAGGATTTGGGTCACAGATTATGGCTGACTGGCACATCCTCTCACATTTGATTACGGAGGAAAAACCACACTGCATTCCTTGGCTGCGTGGCTACACCCATGGCATTTTGCACCTGTAAAGTACAGACAGGGTTCCAGGCCAACACGCAGGGCTGGGTGTCAGACCAGCTGGACCATGCAGTGTGGTCACCTGGTCCATTCTGGAGCATGTTTTCCTTCCAGGAAGCAACTGCTTGCCGCAGTCCAGTTGCATGTTAGGCAAGCACAGGAAAAGACGTTTGTGCGGGAGGAGTGAGGTGAAGCTTACAACAGGAAAAACTGCAATGATCCATGCTCAATACCACTGTACTCTTGCCCCATCGGATTTACAAAACTCCCAACAGACTTGCTTCTGCTGTTCTGAGCTCTTGCTTTTCACTCTTACCTGCTCCTTGTTTTGTCCTCTCTCACTGATCTCAGCACACTTCGATACTGTCTTGGCTATTTCTGTTGCCTGCAACCACCCACCTCCTACGGTATCTACACTGCGCTGTCTCTTGGAGTCCAGCTGAGCAAGCTAGTCTGACCGCTCACAGTGAGAAGAAAACAGAGGTTTCTGCTGTATTGATTGAGGCTGGGGGGAAGGGAGGTGGTGAACAGATATAAATCACTGCTCTCCTCTGTCTGTACTGCTGCCCAGCTTCCTGCCCATGCACTGTGCCAAATCGCTTTGGAGGTCAAGACACATCTTTCCGATCAATACGTGGAACACACCCCTCTTGATTGGTTTCTTGCACCTCATCTTGGCTTAGGGCAAAGTCCTTGGGCAGTGTACAGAGTAAAAGTTAAGTGATGGCTTATTTTTCAGTGTCCAGTTGCCTGTGGCTGAGAGGCCCAGGACCAGGCACAATGACATATCTACTTGTACAGGCACGTACCTGGCCATTAAATACCAGGTTGGCCACTTGGCATTTCTACAAACAGCTTACAACCATCACACATAACTAGAAGCTCAAACTTACCCATAAATTTCACAATTTCCTGCAGCCCCAGAGCATGAACCGCCACTTGGTGGGTCAGTGTGCCATGGCAGAGCCTCAGCACCCTGGCACCCTCAGCACTCAGTCTCAGCATGACCCTGGGACCAGGGTCTCACTCTGTGACTCCCAGGTACCAAATGCTGTAGCAATACATGTCACAGTGCAAATGCAAACATCGCTCTCCTGCCCCGGCCCCACTTTTGATGCCTGCTTAGAAGAGAGGAAGGAGAGGACAAAGACATTGGGGTTTTTCCCAAAAAGGGGGAAATACCTGATTCAGCTTTTATTTCACTGCGGTACAAAGGGATGTGATTCAGTGTCAGTAACTTTCATCTTGTTCCTCCTTCCCCTGACTCAGGCAGAACTGCAGAGAGACTGCAGAGAGAGGTCTGGTGTAGCCACAACTCCTATAGACTCATAGAGTATTTTAAGTTGGAAGGAACCTTTAAAAGCATTCCACCTAGTCCAACCCCCTGCAGTAAGCAAGGACACCTTTAATTAGACCAGGTTGCTCACAGCCCCATCAAGCCTGACCTTGAATATCTCCATGGAGGGGGCCTCCACCACCTCTCTGGGCAACCTGTGCCAGTGTCTCACCACCCTGATAGTGAAGAACTTCTTCCTAATGCCTAATCTAAACCTCCCCTGCTCTAGTTTAAAACCATTGCCCTTTGTCCTATTGCTACATGTCCTTACACACAGTCCCTCCCCAGCTTTCCTGTAGGCCCCTTCAGGTACTGGAAGGCCGCTGTAAGATCTCCCCTGAGCCTTCTCTTCTCCAGGCTGAACAAGCCCAACTGTCTCAGCCTGTCTTCATAAGAGATGTGACCATCCTTGTGGCCCTCCTCTAGCCCCACTCCAAGAGGTCCATGTCCTTCTTATGCTGAGAGCTCCAAAGCTGGACACAGTACTCTAGATGAGATCTCACCAGAGCAGAGTAGTAGAGGAGAATCACCTCTCTCGCTCTGCTGGCCACACTTCTCTTGATGCAGCCCAGGGTGCGATTGACCTTCTGGGCTGCAAGTGCACATATTCATTAGACAATTTTTTGTACAACATCCTTGTTCAGGATGAGGTAGCAGCAAACAGTAAATACCAGCTGCCCCCCATCCCTGCATGAGCAGTGCTTGAAACAATCTATGGCACAGCAGAGTGGCAGAGCTGGCAGGTAAGCTATATGCCATCTGCTGTCAAATTTGGACGGTAGGTTTTGTTTGGGAAATCGGCCCTTAGGCACTGGCATGATTTCAGCATTTGCTTCCCTGGTAAGGCCCAGTGCACATAAAAAGCTGGGAACACCTGTGGACACGCTGACTTGGCAAGTGGTGCCCTAAGGACACTCAGAAACTACAGCAGATGTGGTCACAGCCCACCTTTGAAGACAAAGAAGTGTAATTTTTTTTTCATGCCATGTGGTAAATGGTATTTCTGGGTCTAGAGCAGATGTGACTGGCTGGATTATAAAACCTGAAGATTTAAAATCAATGTGATGGTGAAGTTGTTGAAAGGTGTTTCAGGCTTCATGGGTAGTCAGGTCTAGTTGGAAGAAAGGATGAGTGGTGAAAAGGTACCTGTCAGGGAGCAGCAGGGATTTCAGTAATGGAGAAATTGAAATCTCTTAGTAATAGTCAAAGGCCAATTCATGTCATATGTACTGGAAAAACAGAGTTCTTCAGGCTGCCTCTCTGGAGAAGAACAGGGATGGAGAGCAGGGGAGTACTTGGGCTTGAGATGAGTGCCCAAGAAAGACAGTGGCTGGAGGCAGTTAGCTGCAGGCACCAAGGTAGACCTTGTTGGCAGGTAAGGTGTGAAGGAAGAAATGATGAAGGCTCCAGATGGTGGCAGATGCTAGAGGAAGAAGGGAGGAAATGCTAGAGGGAAAAGATGTTGCTCTGGAAGCTATGAACCTTTTGGAAGGTGGGAATGAATGATGCATCTGCAGGAACTCAGAGAGAGAAAGATGGCATGATGGCTTTCCCTGTGGAAAGGAGATCTGAGAAGACAAAACAGTGAGGAAAATTGCTGGGAAAATAGAAGAGCAAGGTCATCATACTCCTTTGGTGAGCATTCAGCACAGTATTGGGACAAAATTGTCCTAGAGACAGGCCTGGACCCTGCATGAAAGACCAGATCCAGCATGAGGAGACTGGCTGTTAGTGGATTTCCCCATCTCCTGGCAAGAGCAAGTGGAATGCTGACACGGGGAAGCACGACAGCCACGGCACCTGCTGGGCGAGGAATTGGGCACATGTGCTCCGCAAAAGGGGAAGCACATGTGTGAATGGGCTAGGAAGCAGTTTTGAAATCGGAAGTGTGTAGGACATGCTGGTAGCTATTTCTGCTTTCCCACCAGTCTGTCTAATACTGAAATCCTGGGGATATGGGTTGGGGGGTGTCCAGCCTGTCTAACTCTGGTCCAGGCCCTGTGCCTGGCCACTGGGACCTACTAGAGCAAGTGTGATGCTATTCAACAAGGAGAGAGAACCGTGTGTCTTTGAAGGCATTTGGAAAGAGTCTAGGGCAACCAGATCCTCCATGTTCAGCAACCTTCAGGGAAGGTCGATGGGCAGAGCTGTTAACATGTTTAACTAGTGAATAGATGAAACAAAAAAGAATAGTTTTTTTCTTCCCCAGGGGTGACATGACCTCTTTGCCCTTCTCTGCGTATTTTATCCTTCCTGAGAAAGTCTGACTCCATCACTGTGGTGCCTCTTAAGGTTAGAGAAGAAAGATGCTCCTCTGCTCAAGATGCAGGTCTAGATCTGGGGTGTGTTTCCGTCTGTACCATCAACTTCCTCAGCTGTGTCAGCCTCATCTGGACTGCACTTTGTTATCCACAAAACAATGCAAACACTTTTCTCCAATTTCTCATCAGATTGTCCTACTTCAGTGACTTCTCCCTCTTTTGTTACACTTCTAGGAGCCCTGGGGCTCTGCCTCAGTCATAGATTCACAGATTTTTTTCCTGGCATGACATGCTGGCCATGTTAGCACCACACCAAGGCCAGGAACACTGCTTTTGCAGACAGATGTTACTAGAGTCTGAGTTAGAGGATTTCCTAAGCTGTTACATGAGAGGCATGGATATATCCTCTGTGCTCTATTAGCACATAAACCACTACTCACATTCTGTGTCCTCCACACGATGCATAGGAGGCCTGAAAACGTACCCTAATCCAGTAAAATCATTCCTGCTTTGATTTAGTTTCACCTTCTGAGAACCCAGAGAGGAGAAACTTGATTGATAGTAACTGTTGGACTGAGATGAGAGTGCAGTAAAAAGGCTCCCAGTTACAGGTGAGGCAAATAAGTTCTCCTTTCCCACACCACACTCCTTGATGCACACTAGTAGCATTTCAGGAAGCCACTGACTTGCTTTGAAGCAACCACAACGCTGCATTCCTTCTGTTTTACGTGAGGCACTGTGACTTCTCCCAGCGAATGCTTCCTGGTGGTGTCTCCTCAGGCAGCAGGTAAGTCTTTCCAAGGACTGGTCTGTGCTACTCTACAGAACTTTTCCTTTTCTTCAGGCTGATAACACCTCGATTAATTTGCTTCCCTTTTCTTTGCTAACATCTTCCTCACTGCCATCCTAAGGTTATGGAAGAGGAAAATAATTTTGCTGTATTGTTTTATCATAAAGAGCACATCTTAAAGGAATTTATCTGGGCTGTAAAGAGGTAAAAACAATGTAGAAAGTAAATAAAACAGTTGTAGGAGAAGAGGGGAGATTCACCTCTCACAGTGGAGATTTCACCTCTCCATTTTGCTTCTCTGAGCTGGAAATGCTTTGACTAAACTATCAGAGGAAGGAATCCAAGAGGAGCTGCTGCTGCTTAGGGAGGTAAAGTGAGTCAGATCATTGCAGGTAAATGACACAGGGGCAGTGGAAGCAGCTGTCAGACATCGTTTGAACTCGGCTCCTACAAACATCCGTTGTCCAAACAGCTCTGGGTGCATCCAGACCCTGTACCATTTGCTGCATCAGCAACACAGTGCTGGGCAGAAGAATAAAACTATGCTTCCAGCTGAGACTGAAAGATGCTCCACAAGCATTTTGTCTTGTTCCCTGAGCTCTCTTACAGTGAGAACTCTTACTGTCCATCACTCAGGCAGAATTCCCCATTTCCAAATCCCAAGCAGGGACAGGTAATAAGCTGCTCAGTCATGGACAGTTCTGGGCCTGAGAATACCTCTGGACGATGGGAAAATTTTACTAGGAAGGACCATGGCAAATTAACACCTCCATAAGATCATATTTTTGAGTCAGTTCTTTCTTAAACCTGATTTCATCACTTTTTATCAGTTCCAGACCATTGGTGTCTGGCTTCCTTGGCACTGCAACCAGGAGGTAGGTGCCCACCCCAGGTCCGTGGAATGGGCAGTGTCACCACCCAAATGTGTGCCGTGGATCTAGCCCCTGCAGCTGGACATTCAGTTACTTTGATGCCTAACTCTTGCTGCTTTCTTGTGTCACATTTTCCTGACTACACAGTGGTCAGACCGTAAGAGCATCTGTGCCCTTACAATCTACCAGGTCCACCATGGTATTTCCACAGATCCTCATCATTAGGCCCATGAAGGTCACAGATAATCTGGCTCTTGCCCACCAGAACCAGTTGGGCAATTCAACTGCTTACGATTCTTCCATATAAACCATGTGTGCTTTCAGGCAGAAGGTGCTTTGGTACTCTTATCCTTGTATATCCAGCTCCAGTAGGAGCAGGCAGCCCTCAAGCTGCACTCAAAGACCAGATATGGGGAAATAATGATAAATTTCCTTAAAAAAAACCCCAAAATCAAACAAATCACAACTCATAAAAATAAGCACATCAAGAGATGAAGGACTTACTCTGTATGCAAAGCCAGGCAAAATATCATTTCTAATAAAACACGTAGATGTTACTTCTCAAAGTAAATGGGCATGACAGACATGCCTGGAATTATATGGCCCCATAAAGCTGTTTAATTACTCGACGTACCTGCTTACAGTGGCAACAAGACCTGTATTTGTGCATCCGTGCTACGCCTGGCAATTAGCATTATTGTATTACTTAGAGTAACAGCTGTAAGCTGTTACAGCTGTAAGCTGTACCATGAAAGATCCCGGCTGCAACACACTGTACAAAGCCCTGGCCAAGCACTTTGAGCCCCAGACAACTCACAACTGAAACTAAGAGGGGGGGGAAAAACCCAACACATCAGTATAAACAAATAACTGGTGGAAAAGCAGGTAAAATTGTTAGCAGCAAGAGTGAGGTATTTGTATAGGGCTACAAAGATGATTAGGGGCCTGGAACATCTCCCGTATGAGGACAGGCTGAGGGAGCTGGGACTGTTCAGTCTAGAGAAAAGAAGACTTAGGGGGGACCTAATTAGTGTTTATAAATATCTTAGGCAGGGGATGCAGGGGGAATTGGCCAGCCCCTTTTCAGTGGTCTGTGGGGACAGGACTAGGGGCAATGGCTGTAAACTGGAGCACAGGAAGTTCCGCACCAACATGGGGAAGGACTTTCTCCCAGTGAGGGTGACAGAGCCCTGGGACAGGCTGCCCAGGGAGGTGGTGGAGTCGCCTTCTCTGGAGATATTCAAGTCTCGTCTGGACGCCTGTCTGTGCAATATGAGCTGGGGAGCTGCTTTGGCAGGGGGGTTGGCCCCGATGATCTCTCCAGGTCCCTTCCAACCCCTACGATTCTGTGATTCTGCATTCTGCTCCTTTGAACACAATTAATTTCCAATGGAAATTAATAATAAAACTGCCTTGTCTTGAATTCTGCCTGTGGAATGAGGCAGGTAGCTAATTAGGAATAGGTATCTGCGACTCCCATGCCCCCGGGGTCCTCAGAAGCACCCCTGTTGCATCTCACATGGCATCAAGGAATTCCACCCAAAGAATTCAGAGGTTTCCATGTGCAGGGTTTTACTTCTTGCAAAGAAGTTCACAGTAGCCATAAAGCCTTGTTTCTTAGCAAGTGCTTATCTTGTATCTGGCTTATCATCAGGTTTAACCTCAGAAATGATCAAACTCAGTACTTATTCACAGAGATACGCTCAGGAAAAACATATTAAGCTTCTCACATCGATACTGAATCTCACAACTCGACTCAAGAGAACACAGCCACGCCATCCTAAAGACACCTTGAGACCATGTAGTACAGAAGTCACTCCTTCCTGGCCAAGCCACTTTCTGGTTTTGGTAATAAAGGTGCAGTGCATGCTTCCAGTTTTATCACAGTTGCTTTATGCCATCCCAGGATAGCACCTGATAGAAAGACACTCTCACCTCAGCAATGCTGAGAATACCTTGTGGCTAAACGTCTGGTGACCCATGCCTTGCCTCTCACAGATGTTCAGGGCCTCATCATGCTCCTGTGTTATCTCATGCTGTCACCAGCATACAAGAATGTGGTTTTAGTATGACCCTCCACTAGGTCTAACGGTCTGCCCCCTCAAAAAAGGCAAACAGCACCCACTGTTATTCCTTCCAACCTTTGACCAACCTGTTGGCTCCTCACAACTTGGTCCTTCCTATTTTAGCTTCAGCAGCAGAAAGTTTTAATTAGTTTTACTTGGATTGTGGGCGTGATCCTCCTATCCTCTCTTCTGCTTTCCACCAGCTATTCAAACTCATCCTCTCTTGCTGCAACACATGGTGGAACAGTGGATGTGAAGTATCAACACTTGGTGCTCCCCTTCCTACATGCCACTATGATTTAGTGAGACTTGAACATTTGTGGAAGGCACAGCCAGGTATCAGATCAGCTCTAGACGCATGAATAATGAAACAGATGTATTCAGCTGCCCTGCAGGTTATCCCACAGAAGGATTACTGAAAGCAGCTCCTTCCTAAGCAGAAAATCCCTACAAGCAAGGCCTTTCATGTGATTCAGTTAGTCATGCAACCCAACTTAAATGAGAATTTACTCTTGCATAACATTAAGTACAGTCAGCTGCATAAGCAGGCTCTTTCTCACCACATCTTACCCTATGTCAGTATCCGTTTGGTGATCTTGAGTAAGAGATGATAATCTTGCTTCTGAGCAGAAAGTAGGCAAGCTGGTTTTGGCCACAGAAAAAATAGGCAAATAGGAGAGTTAGTGAGCTTACTGGTACTTGAGCATCAGCACGGAGGTGAATGTACACAGACCTTGCTTACAGGCAGCTGATCCTTTCCTTGCTAAAAGCTGGAGCCAGCAGGTGAGGAGAGGAAGAACAATACACAAAATGAGAACATATTGAAGAGTACCCCACTGGAGCAATGAGACCTTTGGTACATGCTTTCCATTTATGGGTCACTGTGCCACATACTTCACGTGTGGCACAAACAGAAAAATGGTTTTACAGTTTACAGAAGCTGCTCTGAGTTTCTGAAGGCAAGGGCTGCTTTCCACTCTCCTCAGAAGCAAGCACCCAGGCTGGGAAAGAACCCTGCTTTCAACTTCCTGCATTTCACCTTTAGGCAAGGACTCAGTCTGGAAGCGTGAAGGCAGATTTAAACAGGAGCAACAAGAAAGAAACAGCAGTACAAACACCCAGGTCAGTAAAGAAGGAAGGGAAAGAGGTGCTCCAGGAGCAGAGATTCCCCTGTAGCCTGTGGAGAAGACCCCACTGGAACATGGGAGAAGGATGAGCCCATGCACGAGCAGCTTTATCCTGAAGGACCCCATCCCACAGGAAGAGCCCATAGTGGAGCAAGGGAGCAGCATGAGGAAGGAGGCAAGCAGAGAGGAAAGAACCTGGGGGTTCTGGTGGACCACTGGAACATGGGAGAAGGATGAGCCCATGCACGAGCAGCTTTATCCTGAAGGACCCCATCCCACAGGAAGAGCCCATAGTGGAGCAAGGGAGCAGCATGAGGAAGGAGGCAAGCAGAGAGGAAAGAACCTGGGGGTTCTGGTGGATAAGAAATGGGGGGGGGGACACACCTCATTGCAGCCTTCCAGTACCTGAAAGGAGCATAAAACCAGGAGGGGAACCAACTTTTTAGAAGGGTAGATAATGGCAGGAAAAAGGGGGATGAATTAAAGCTAAAGGAGGGAAGGTTTAGATTAGATATTAGGGGGAAGTTTTTTTACAGAAAGAGTGGTGAGGGGCTGGAACAGGCTGCCCAGAGAAGTAGTGGATGCCCTGTCCCTGGAAGTGTTCAAGGCCAGGTTGGATGGGGCCCTGGGCAACCTTGTGTAGATCCAGGCCTGGAGGTTGGTGGCCCTGCCTGTGTAAGGGGGTTGGTATTGTATGATCCTTGGGGTCCCTTCTAACCAAGACCATTCTATGGTGACTATCTTCTCAGGTCTGGGATGCTAAAGAAAACCCTGGGACCCCCAGCCACCTTGTAGCATGCTGCAAACCCTATTCATGTGCTAACATGTGCTACAGGAGGGCAGAACTGTATGATCCTTGGGGTCCCTTCCAACCCAGACCATTTTGTGGTTCCCCTGCACCACTTAGGGCAGTGAGAAGGAGAAGAGTTTGGAATCAAGAAGTGAAGCCCGAGAAAAAGGGTGGGTGAAGTTGTAATTAGCGATAAATTTAACTTTCCCTAATTCAGGTCATTTCTGCCCATAACAGTAGTCAGTGAGTGATGTCCCTGTTGTTACCTCAGCCTACAAGCTCTTCCATCTTATTTTCTCCCCCTGTCCTCTTGAGGAAGGGGGAAGACAGCAATTAGATTGGCATCTAGAAGCAGGCCAGGGTCAACCCACCACAAGCTGTTGCATATATGTTTAAAAACAAACCCCAAAAACTTAAAAATCCACAAGTTCCCATTAAGCATTTGTCAGAACAGAACTTCAGGTGAGCATCTGCAGACAAGCTTTTTCTCTTGAAGGGCTTTTGAGAGAATGATTTGGTAATCTACCACTTTTTCCTACTTCCAAATTCAAACACACAGAATTCATTTCCAACACTCCTTTACTATTTACAGATTCTTTGCAGAATTACAGAGAAGAATCATTTTCAATGGAAAAATATAATATTAAAAATATTACAAGGACAAAACCAACCAAAGGCTGCTCACAGAACTAACATACAGTCTTTCTGTCACCAGTTAAGATGAAACTCCTTTAGGGTGAGTTCTCAACGATGATATTAAAGTGTTCATTATTTTTTCTTTTTAACCCCTCATAAAGGAGACACATGTTAAAAATAGTAATGTCTAAAACAACATTATTCTTTAGTCAGGCACCTGAAGATTTGGCTTTAAACATCTTCTGAAAGTAGCAGTCAGAGGAACCCAGTTTCACGGAGACACCGGTGACGGGGGTTCTGACAGCGTCCTCCGAGCTGCGATCCGTAGGCATTTGGGGCAGCCTCCAGACTTGAAGCATGCTTTGTGAAAACATGTTTTGCACTCTGTTTATGCAGTTTCACATTCAGGGGACAAAAAAATAAAAAAGAAAAGAAAAAATTAATCAGTAGCTGTGCTCCTTGGAAGATGTTCTTCCCAATTATAAAAGTCCGTAAGAAGGACATTGAGGTCCTCGAGCGAGTCCAGAGAAGGGCAACCAGGCTGGGGAAGGGGCTGGAGGGCAAATCCTATGAGGAACATCTGAGGGAGCTGGGGATGTTTAGCCTGGAGAAGAGGAGGCTGAGGAGAGACTTTATCACCACCTACAACTACCTGAAGGGAGGTTGTGGAGAGGTGGGTGATGGTCTCTTCAGCCAGGTGATAGGACAAGGGGAAATGGCACAAAGCTGCACCAGGGCAGAGTCAGATTAGATGTTAGAAAAAATTTTTCACTGAAAGAGTTGTCAGGGCCTGGAACAGGCTGCCCAGGGAGGGGGTTGAGTCACCATCCCTAATGTGTTTAAAAAAAGGGTAGATCAGGTACTTAGGGATATGGTTTGGCTTCAGATGGGAATGGTTGGACTTGATGATCTTAAAGGTCTTTTCCAGCCTTGTGATTCTGTGAACCAGAAGCAGCATGAGGCTGGGACAAGACCCACCACTGTAATAACACTGACTAAACACTTCTGTAAGATTCACTGCAAATGTTGGCAAGATCTGATCCAGCAGCTGTAAGTATAGCACTGTCCCAGGCTCGCTCTCATGAGCGGACCCAAAAAAACAGCCTCCCTCTGCAGCTAGGACTGTGTTCAGGCAAGTCCCTGGCTTTGCTCACTGAACTCACTGATGCAAGACAGCTGCCACAGGCTGGTTTTCAAAGATGCAGGCTATCCACAGTTTTCAACTACACATGCAGGTTCTCTCATATACCTGCTTTCAGTGAAGCAATTTCTCAGTGTGTTCCTAAAATAAGTCCGAGCAGTTTTACCTACCAACATTCCCCCCATGGGAGAAAGAAAGATGCTTGGTCTGAAACATACCTGTGCACCTTTTGCATTTGGCAATCTGATATGGGAAGAGCAGATCTGCACTCTGACAGAATTCACAGATGAAGCCCTTCGCTTGACACAGCTAAGAGGGGAGAAAGAGAGTGGACATACTTTTAATCTGAGAAAAAAAATTACTTGGAAGCATCAGCTCCTGAGGATGTGAGGATGCTAAGAGCCCTGGCTCCTCCTTACCTCACAACCACCCACATGGGAGGTGGAGCTCTTCAGAATATCTTTAAGAAGGGGCAATAACTGCCCTCGTTTGATCTTTATCAGATCATCCAGTGAGAAGAGATGCAACTCCTCTGTCAGATGGCTGGGGACCTGTTCGAATTCTTGCAGTACACTGCAAAGAGAAATTAAAGCCAGTTACAAATAATAGTCTATTTGAAGAATATAAGCCTCTTTTACTTCTGCATTCACTCAAGGATCTCACAAAGGAGGTTCATGTTAAATCCTACCTCCCTTCCCAATCTGAGATCACATTAACAAAAACTGGAAGGTTTGGGATAAAACGTCTGCTTTGAATGTAGATTTCTCAGGCACTGGAGATGCCATGCACAGTTATCCCAGCTATGATGTGTAAAGGGCTCTCTCCTACCTCAGGAACAGCAGGTAAAATCTCACATAACTTCTAAAGTTAGGGTTATTTACTTTTTTTTGTTTGCAAGGAGAACTTTGGGGGGTTTTATCCTGCATAGGTCAGCATCAGGTGAAACCCTGCATGTACTGAGCAGGTGAACACTGAAAATATAGCTATTACTTTCACAATGTCACTGATGCAGAAGGTACAGCGAGGATCCTAAGGCAGATTTCTCAAATTAACTCACAGCTGGTTGTCCAGGAGACAGTAATTAAAGTACATACCTATCTAAATTTGGGGAACACCACATTAACTGATGCATAAAAGCAGTCCATGTCAAAGAGAGAACAGAACCTCCTTTCAAAGCTTATTTTGCTTGTCTATTTTTAAGAAGGTCAGCAGTTCTGCAGAGGTTTTATCATTCACATGTTTACCTGGCAATTATGCTCGTAGTTTGGGGTGGTGAATACCAAAAACCTTTCATTTGCAGCAGCAAGCAAGGTCATGTTTTGATATTTATCACTTTTGGCTACTACTTCCATTTGAATATGTTTATAAATTAAACTGAATGACCACTTTCTGGAAGAAATCTTTAAGCCATCAAAAAGCCCTATTTGCTAGGGTTTTGGTTGGTTTGTTGAGTTTTTTTAAAGCAAATCATCTTAGAGGTAACTACCTTTGGCCTTTTAAGAACAGGTGAGAACCTAAGAGAGACTAAGTAGGAAAAAAACCCCATACACATAACAAATACAATTTGATATTTAAAACCAAATGTCTCAATCTGCTACAAGAAATGGAAAGCTACCACATAAAACCTTTTCCTCACTATTTGCAGCACAATAAAAGGAAGTTTTGTCATCAGAATTTTCTCTGCTGTGCTTGGGTACATTTCAGTACGCTATTTTCCATGCACAATCACAGCCCATACCTTTCCCCAAACCTGCAGGTTTTCAAAAGCTTCTTTAGGTGAAAAAGCTGTTCTTGAGCCTCCTAAAAGGTGAAGAGGAGACACAAAACAATTTTTAAATGAAAAGCAACTGCACTCATACATTCGTAAGTGAGGAACGCCCCCATCTGAGTCAGCAACCACTGCCAGCAGAGCAAGCCACACCTAACCACAGGAAGTTCACACTCACCACAGCTTTAAACAAACGGATCTTCTAAGGCACGACAGGCCAAGGAGGCAGAAGCTGCTTTCACTAACAAAGGAAGCGATTCCTAATGCTACAAACAGCTCTGTGCCAGCATGCCAAGACGTGAGACTCAAACCTGTGTAAGGACAGGTTAAGTGTCTCCTCAGCCAAGAAGCAAGCACATGGGAACCTGTCATCTTCAGCAGAGCACCTTTTCGCAAGCTGTAGGAGGTGCAGCCCTTGAGTGAGCCCAAGGTGTTTTCCACAATGGTCCACAAAATTAAGGAGCCATATTTACTGCAGGAGCCCAGCTTCTCACAAGAACTAAAACTGGAAACTAGTAAGGAAAGACTTGCTGAACAGAAGTGGAGAAATTAGACCTCTGACATAGGATGGGAACTCCTCCCTTCTCCCCCTTCACCTGCGGGAAGAAGGCAAGTCCCAGAAGGGGGGATGGGACAAGTCTTAAGTGCAGAGAAACCAACTCTGCCTCCTTCCCACACGTGTCCTTTACACACACATGTCAAAGGATGACATGACCTGAGGAGTCCTCCCAAAAGCCTCAGCCCCACAAACTCCCAGCAAAAAGAGGCCACACTTACCCTCACCCTGTCCATTTCTTTACTTTTTGTGTAGAGGGCTTTGTTAATACAGGACACGTTGAAAATCGGCTGCTGCCATATACTGTCTAGTAGGTGTTTGGAGAAGTTGCATACGTAGTATTTCTTGAAGTCCCACTTCATCAGTATCCGGGCAGGAATGGCAGACTGGGCAAAGCTGTGGCAGCAGTCACAGAAGTACTTCCCCAGGTAGTCACAATAGCGGAGTCTCCGGATATATTCTGCAGGTAGGGAGCAATTCAAAAAAATGGACATATTTATGGGACATATCTCTTGTCTGTATGCCTCATCTGTCTAAATTACATCTACTAGAGTGAGGGGCAAGGTGTTTTTCTGGTTGGGTTTTTTTTTTGTTTGGTTCTAAGCAAGGCATTGTATTATTATGGTAAACAAGTGCACAAGGTCTGTACTTTGCATTAGAAGAGAAAGCTTTCCTCCTTCCCTCATTTGCCACACTGCACTGATTATATTCACCCTAGAAGGAAAGGAAGCCATCCAGAGGGATCTTGACAGGCTGGAAAGATGGGCCCAGGGGAACCTAATGAGGTTCAACACTGCCAAGGGTAAGGTGTTGCACTTGGGCCGGAAGAATCCCAGACATAGATACAGACTGGGAGAAGAGCTTCTTGAGAGTAGCCCTGCTGAGAAGGACTGGGGTGTCGTGGTGGATGAGAAACTTCACATGAGCCAGCAGTGTGCTCTTGCAGCTCGCAAGGCCAATGGGATCCTGGGCTCCATTAGAAGAGGGGTGGCCAGCAGGGACAGGGAGGGGATTGTCCCTCTCTACTCTGCCCTCGTGAGGCCCCATCTGGAGTCCTGTGTCCAGATCTGGGGCCCCCAATACAAGAAAGATGTAGAACTGTTGGAGAGGGTTCAGAGGAGGCCACAAGGATGATTAGAGGGCTGGAGCACCTGCCCTACAAAGAGAGGCTGAGGGAGCTGGGCTTGTTCAGCCTGGAGAAGAGAAGGCTGCGGGGGGACCTCATTGCAGCCTTCCAGTACCTGAAGGGAGCTTACAAGCAGGAGGGGATTCAACTGTTTAAAAGAGCAGATAATGGCAGGACAAGGGGGAATGGATTAAAACTAAAGGAAGGAAGGTTCAGATTAGATATTAGGGGGAAGTTTTTTACAGAAAGAGTAGTGAGATGGTGGAACAGGCTGCCCAGAGAAGCAGTGGATGCCAAATCCCTCGAAGTGTTCAAGGCCAGGTTGGATGGGTCCCTGGGCAACCTTGTGTAGATCCAGACCTGGAGGATGGTGGCCCTGCCTGTGGCAGGGGGGTTGGAGCTCTATGATCCTTGGGGTTCCTTCCAACCCAGACCATTCTATGATTCTATTTATCAACAGGAGATCTTAAGAGAAACCATTGTTGCTTTACCCATAAGAGAGGCACGAGATGACACATGCACAAAATACTTCCACCAAGTGGAAAGACAAGCTGATCTTGGAGTTACATTTGTGTAATATTTTTTCCACATGAAGAAGTTTGTGCTATCTCTGCACCTCTGGTGGAGTTAATGTGCCATCACAGACCGATGATACTTTACAGGCCATCACAAAATGCTTCTCTTTTGTGAACAGCCCCAGAACAAGTACTGAAAGCCACTTCAAAGGTTTCTTAGGCAAAGTGTGCTCGTCAGACCTGTAAATCACCATGCTTTCCAGCAGTTCCCACTAAGTATCACAAATACTCTTTAAATACAAGCAGGATTTTGTGATAATGATTTAAAGAAAAAGCAGTTAAAAAAAAAAGGCAAACCCAAAAAGCAAAACCACAGATTGCATAAGCTCAGAGACTTGTGGAAATCTGGAAGTTGGCACAGAGAAAGAATTATTGAAATTAAGCACTGGAAAACATAAAACCAGCACTTTCCAGCCTGGAGGCATGACTTTTTAATAGCTTTTCCTGTTTTGTTGTTGACCATCATTAATTTTTACTGTGCACAAGAAGGAAATCTTTCAAGTTTTGTGCTGTCTCCAGTGAGAAATTCCAGCAGTGGGAATTTTCCCTTCTAACTCAAACAGAAGTATCACAATTGTAAAATTGGGTTGGTGAAGACTATAGTCTGACTGCCAGTTATGGATTTGGGGGGGGGGGGGGGGGGTTTATTTTGCTTTGTTTTTTTCTTTTTGGTGATACTTACTGCTTTCTATTGGTGTTCCACAACCAACACATGTGAAGTTTTGGGCAGCCACGACCGCATCCCTCCTGCACACAGAGGCAAACAGTTACACCTTTCAGCATCCAATACACCATATAGTTAACATCTTCCCAAAGTGCAAGACAGCTAGCTACACTGGCACCAGTGAAAATGTCCAAACTGGGAGCTAACTACTACTCCTTCACATGGAGAAAGGGGTTCTGGAAGGAGATGTGGGTTATTATTTTAGTGGGAATCTCTAAGCTATTCTGTGGAGAATACATTGTCAGTTAGTGTGTCTAAACATGGACTGCTGCAAGAGTTAAATTCCTTTAAACAACTTAAGGTGGCACCAATATCAAGGGGGGTGGAGAATCCACATTTGGAACTGAAAAAGCCACTGAACCTGCAACACCAGAGGGAATTAAGCCACTCTGCCTGTTTTACACATTTAACACCACTTTATGCAGAGACAGTGACAACCACTACCGTGACAACCACTATGTGTTTTCTGCCTTCTTTCTGAGAAAACTACTACCCATGAAGCGTCAGCAAGGAAGTGGGGCAGCTTAAAAATATTCTCCAGGTGATCTCACCAAGTGGAATTTTGAGGAGTCCAGCTAAGAGCTCTGCCACCCCAACACCGAGCAGGACCTGCCTTACCATGTGTGAAAGCACACATGCCACGTTCATCAGGACATGCCAACAGAGGGGGAAAAGGTGCCACCCGCTTTCTAGCAGGGTGGCAGACACTGCAGAAGGCCATGCCAGGCACTAGCTCTAACCTTAGGTTCTTAAACCTCAGGTTCTTAACCTTAAACGACCCTGGGTCCTTCCAGGAAACTTCAGCAGGTGCTAGCCAAGTCCCCACACTGTACTAAGCAACAAAGTTCAGGTCCTTTAAGACTTACTTGACTGAAGGGTGAATATTAAATATGATCTGTGATCTTGGTGGGGCCCAGCCAGAAGATCCTCTTAATTTGGATATGATCTTTATTTCTTCAGCCAGATTCAAACTGGACTCAAGCTCTCTTGGAATATCTTCTTTCAGCACAGACTACCAGGAAAGACAAAGATGTGAAGATGAAGAGCCCATCATCTGGACACGTTAAATGCTATGAAGCATCTCCTGTTACACTCCAGGATTTTAAAGTTCAGTTTTCAAGTGTATGTAGTCCCCCCCCCTTGGTTAAACACCCTTGTATTGGTCTCAGAAAAAAGTACATCCTGTTTGTTCACAACTGCACACCCTAAATGAACTGAAAATTGCTAACCAGAGGGGAAAAAATATTATAATCCTAACTATTTGTCTAAAGTGAACTAATAAACTGTAAGTACTTGTCTGCATTTATTTTTGGTTTTAAGTGCAGCTTCCCCCTTTCCTTAACAGTGAAGCAGCTGCAGCGAGACAATGATTTTTTGGAGAACTGAATAAAGAGCTTGCTGTTTTCAGCTCAGACTCACTCTCTGCTTAGATGAGCTCAGGCAACCAGACAGCTGAACTGCAGAGTCTGCCTGCAACCAGCGTTTTCTGAAAGCTCTGCACAACTCCTGGGCTGTTGCTTCGGCAGAATTACTGCCTGGTTCAAAGGATGACCTGAAAGTTAAGCAAGAAAGACAGTGAATTAAAAAAAAATAAACTAGCAGTATGTCATCAGCAGCTCTGCTGCATCTTCTGCATCCCTTAAAAGGTTTTTTTCCCATCCCTTCATTCCTATGCCCTTGCTTTGATACACCCAGGCCCTTGCAGAGCCACAGCTACCACCCTCCAGCGAGACTCCGGGACCAGAGAAACGCTCTGCTAAGCCAAGCACCACAGACACTTGCTGTCAAGCAGCATTCCTTCCCCTTCCTTGGGAGGGCCAAATTTACCACTCCCACACCTTTCCCTGCCCTGGCTGGCTGAAAGAGTCATCAGAAAGCTGGCCCAGCAGAAAAGGTAGTGTCACCAGGCTGTTATAGTAAGAGCCACAGCATTACCTTTCATCTGGGAGGACAGACAGGTTTTCAAGGTCTTCAAGTTCTGCGGTAAAGGAGAAAGTTTTATCAAGTCATCTAAGAAACAAAGCTCCTGTTACTCAGCACTGCTTTAAATCCACCTTCTGCGTTACCACGGTGTCAGTGTCAAATATATTCACCTTCACAACACCCTTGCTGGATGTGGGAAGACTCCTTATGCCTGTTTTACTACTAGGGCTGAGGCTATTTCCTCTGCAGAGCTCTGACATCCGCTGATGAAGAGCATTCCCTACCAGCTACTCATCATATCACCACCACCAGCCTCCCTTCAAGAACAGGAGAATCAATAAGGACAGACTAAGTGTCTGCTTGCAGTCCAAGCCCAGACAGAAGGAGCTAGATATCAATAACAACATATAGACCCAATAAAGAGTCCATTAATTTTCTTGGACACTGACAGACATTTAGAGGCAGAGACCACTAGAAACAAATTAGGTGAGATGAATGGAATTAAAGCACATGCCTTTTCCTTTTGTTTTGCTTATGCAGACATTCACATTGGTAGCATTAGTTCTGGCCATACATGTTACTCTCAAGACAAACATTACCCCATTCATACATGTCAGAATAACCTCTGCTACTAAGAAATGCAGTTTGGGGAGCTAGTTCTTCACTCTTAGATTAGAAAAAGAGGAAGAAGGAAAAAAGCGAATCTCTAAAACCAAAAGGGAGAAGGGGGAAAAAAAAACCCCACAACAAAAAAAGATTTGTTAACAGGAAAAAATAAGTGTTAAATGTTCCTCAGGTTACTTTTAAGGGTTTCTATTTCTATATATGTGAAAACCAGAAGTGAACTGAAAGATACTCAGGATGTCCTGAAGAGAAGCAGACCACTAGTGACTCTAAGGGGACAGTCCGTTCCAGTCCTGAAGCAGCGGGAGGGCGGCTTAAAACCTAATCAACCTCTCTAATGAGGAAACAATCATGTCCTAAATTCTCTCAAACAATGCAGCTACATTTGGCTCAGGTTGTGCCAGTTTCAGACTTTGCTCACCCACACTCACTGGGTTTTATCCTTAGGCATAATTTCAGTCCCTCAAACCAGCAAAGGTATTCTTTTGAGAAATGTTGCACCAGTCTGGCATTTCTGCATGACTCTAATAAGGAGTCATGCTTCCACTGCTCTTTCCATTTTCTCATGGCATTTCTCCTGCAATAACATCTAAATCAACAGATTTTCCAAACGATGCAACAGATTCAGATGAACAATGGAGCTGTTTCTGCAGTTATAATTTTAAAATCTTACCAATAATTACATATTCATCCTCTGAGTCACTGTGGCAATGAAATCTGGAAACTTCATGATGTGATGGTAGATGCACCGAGGAGCTGACAGGCAGAAGAGCACAGCCTAAGCAGAACAAAGACAACAGCAGTTAAACTTTTTCAGCATTTACAGAGTAACTACAGTTATATTTTTCTTTGCTTACCATAGCTTTAGCACACAGCCTGTATTTATACTGCAATTTTATTTCTTTCTTTTTATACACATACAGAGAAAGCCAATTCTTGGGAGTCTGCCATACAGTCATACAGCATGTCCCTCAATCTCTTAGGAAGAAGTTTCTAGAGACCAAACAAAAATGTTTTATGCTATCAATGGTCTCTCCCCTTCTGACGTGCAAGCACACCATTCATTTTTCCCCACAAGTTATGTCATTTCGGCTTTAGACTTCAATTCCATCCCTAAGACCTGCATTACTCAAGAGGCTGAAATCTACTTAAAAATGCATGTGCTGACTCAAGCATTATAGCTCTGAGACCATTTATTATCTTGCCTCAATCTGTATGTGAATAAATACTCTGAGTAGTTTCACTCAAACCAATTGCCTGGCCTCATCTGCATATTGCAGAAGCACAGAAGGTAAGAGTCAAGCTTCAAATCCTGCAGGAAAGGATTTAAGCAAAGAGAAAACCAGTCAACTATAGGCACATGCTGTGGAGAGTTGTGCTTGGCATGTGGCATTTCAACTTTACGCTGGGTTTTTTTTTCCCCCCATGTAAAAAGTAACCAAACAACAACGAAAAAAACCCACCCCAAGCCAAAACAACCCACAAAAAAAACCCCACCCCACAGATCACAGAATCATAGGGGTTGGAAGAGACCCCGAGAGATCATCGGGTCCAACCCCCCTGCCAAA
>VZTU01015897.1:24346-40135 GCA_013400835.1 Zapornia atra
AGGTCCCTGTCTTTTTTATACCAGGGAGCCCAGAACTGGGCACAGTACTCCAGGTGGGGCCTGACCAAGGCAGAGTAGAGGGGGAGGATCACCTCCTTCGACCTGCTGGACACACTCTTCCTGATGCATCCCAGGATCCCATTGGCTCTCTTAGCCACCAGTGCACACTGCTGGCTCATAGCCAACCTGTCATCAACCAGGACCCCCAGGTCCTTCTCCACAGAGCTCTTCTCCAGCAGGTCATCCCCCAGCCTGTACTGATACAGACGGTTATTCCTCCCCAGGTGCAAGACTTTACACTTGCTCTTGTTGAATTTCATTAGGTTTCTCCCTGCCCAGCTCTCCAGCCTGTCCAGGTCTCTCTGGATGGCAGCGCAGTGTTCCTGCGTGTCAGCCACCCCTCCCAGCTTTGTATCATCAGCCTGCTTGCTGAGTGGATGAGATCATAGAACGCTATGAGATTGGTTGAGCACGATCTTCCCTTGGTGAATCCATGCGGACTACTCCTCATGACCTCTTCTCTTCCAGTTGTTTGGAGATGGCATCCAATACAAGCTGTTCCATCACCTTTCCAGGGACAGAAGTGAGGCTGACTGGCCTATAGTTGCTGGGATGTGAGCACTCAAAAGGAAGAATGTGACCCACCACAAGGAAGAAACACTAGCAGGAGGAATACAGCTCTCAAGAGACTCAAGGTACAGAGGATTTGGTTGCAAGCAATGCCCAAATTCATTTAGTGTTTTCTTGCACAAAAATAACCAGCGAAGGCTGTCAGAAAAGTTTGCAATGTAGACCTCATAACTTGCCTTCATAGCCACTGTCTGAAGAGGCAACAGAAGAATCAGACTTCTTCACGCCAGGATAAGAAGATAACTCGGAATCAGTGTGATAGCTGCCATCTGATCCACTTGTTTCCTCCACACCCCAGGACTCTGCTTGCTGGCTCAGGATATTACATTTCATCTTCTCCAGCGACGCTATAATCATATCCGCAACAAAGAAGTGTGCGTTTTCCTGGGTGCAAGATGGGAACGCTCATTAGCACACAGGATATCTGATATTTACCTAAGATAAAGTGAAGTATGTAATTCACACCCCCCATCCCCCACCCCCCCCCTACTTTTTCAACTCCAGGAACAATGTAAGGCTCTCTCAACCTTTCATTTAAACAGCAAAACACCCAAACAACCACCCCGAGAGCAAATCAGAGACAACATGCAAAAGGCAGCTGCCCAGATAATTGTCTCACCCTTGATTAAAAGATAGAATTTACTTTTATCTTACCCATCTATTAGATAAGAAGAAACTTGATTACATGCCTGATTGATGACTAGGCATGCATTTTAGAGATGTGGTTGTCTATTTACGCTGCGTTATTTTATATGCATGTGTGAAACCATGTAACCTATTTAATAGGATTTAATTGCCCAGTCAGTGTGCATAAGCAGTTTTGCAGGCATGATGACTTGGATGGGGCCAGCGTGGCAAGTTTTGAAGGGACTGTAGATCTCCAGGTTGTGCGTAGTACAGAAGTAGTAAAATACTTCCATGTGTTCAGAGTTAAGGCAGCCAAGACAGGAATATGCAGTGAGACAGCTTACACTGTGCAACTCAAGGCTGCCTGGAAAGCCTGGGATAAGGGTAAGTGGGAACATAGTTCCCATGGTGTTCACACTGCTTTAAGGTAGCTGTTTCAAAGCTTCACTGTGTCATTTCCACACCAGACAAGTCCTCCCCATGGTGTCCCTTACCATCTTGCCTGCCTGGGTGACACATCCTCTGGGAAAAGGGAATTTGAAAGCCACCTCCAGTGCCACTGAGGCATCCAAACCTGGGGCTCTCTGCCCCAACATCAGCGCTGTATGCCCCACCTCCAGGGATCTAACACAGCATCCCACCAGCCCTGCTTGTGCTACTGCTAACCAACGCTCAGCTCAAAAGTGGGTGCACGATGAAGGGTTGGGTGCACTCAAGAGTGTTGACACTCAAGAGATGCCCAAGTTACTCTCCCATCTCCCCTCAACAGCACACGTTTGCACTGTGCTAAATCTCTGTCTAAACTATCACAGCAGTACCTAAAGGCTAGAGATTCTGAGGGCAAAATAGCAAAAGCTTTTTACAAAGTGGCTTATGCTCAGAAAATCGTACCACTCAGGTCAGTATTCATAACATCCTCTACAGCCTGCACAGGAAGTGTGAAGGCAGACATCAGTGTACAGAAATAGCTAAATCTTCAGGACTGCAACAGACATCACTGTTTCTTATTGCACACAGCCAAATGCATTTAAAAGAGATTAATCTCAACATTAGATAGAGCCCACAAGTTGCTGTGGGTGTCTGAACGTTTTTATCTTTCCCTTAACACTGATAAACATCATGTATTTGGTGCAGTTTTTCTCCAGGGACAGCTTTCAGTGAACCTCAGGCCACACCACTAGCAAAGGAAAGAATTAAACAGATTTTTTTCCTTTTGGGAGATGAAGAGGACATCTCCTACTCCAAAGACTCAAAAAGCCTGGGTGACACTGGTTAACCCCTGGTCAGTGGCATAAGACAGCACCCCAGCATGTCCTGCTGATAAAAACAATTAGAAGCCTATCTTCAAGTTGCAAAAGGGTGCAGGCCCTCCTGAAGTCAGCATGACTATCAGCTTTCAGCAGTGCCTCCTGCTATGTCTGTCACCCCAGGAAGCAATCCTAACTCAGCTGCAACACACCAACCTCCTCATTTCTCTTCCCTCCCCATGCATCAGTGGAGAGTCCCTCTAGATCATTTGGCCCATCTCCTTCCTGACACACAGCTACAACTCTCCAGACTTGCTGACACTACAAGTACTTTAGTTTTCAGTCTCCTAAATTTCAAAGAGATTATTTCACAACCTTAAATGTTGTGTTTATTATTATTTTTCATCCTTTTTTGTTTGGTTTTTAAATGCAGGCCTGAGCTCTTGTTATCTTCTAACCTGTAATCCCATCAACCCCAAGTCATCTGCACAGGGAAGTAGCCTATGCAATCTTGCCTCACTCAATGGTTCTCAGACTGATTTTTAGTCCAGATTATCTACTGACTGGTCTGGTGACTGAAAGTAAGCTATTTTGGTTTCAGTTTCTACATTACAGATAGAGATCCATCATCTCCTTTATGAAACATCTTTCACAAAAAGCAACATGAGAAGATAGCTCACAACTTAGTTGGGTTTTAGTGTGTGATTTATTGAGGGGTTTTTGGTTTTTTTTTAAGATGTACCTTAAGGATGCTGAAATTAAACACAGAACTTGACAGTAAAACTAGCATGTGCATGAAGATGCCTGGGTGCAGGACATGGGACCACACGCACATCCACAGTCCAGCAACAGAAATCTCCTTTTCTATGCATATTTTTAAAGCTCTTTTGTACTAAATCCTACTAATTGCAATACCTAATTAAAACATTAGCCCCTCGTTTCCAACTGTTAGAAAAGAGTAACGTTTAGTAAATGGTTATGTGTGGCAGCATTATCTTTTCATCTTTATCTCTGTTTATCAGCTCAAAGGGGCTTCCTCTCTGGCAACACACCCAAGACCATTTGGTTCCCTTATGCAAATTAGCAGCCACGAGAAACTGCTTAAATTACTGCAGATGTTACAGTTACTGTGCTGGTTATGCATGCTGTCATTCTTTCACAGCAATCTCATATGCTCACAGACACTGAAATCCCAACCTCTCCCTATCTCCTGATACCAAAGGCAGGAGGTAAGCCCCATGCATATGCACGTTGCTGCAACAAATTCTACGTAACATATTCTGATGTTAACTATGAGTGTAGTAATCTTGGAGTTTGGTCTCAAGGACTTGAGGGGGAAAATGATGGAATGAAAAGCAGAAGCATATAGTGGCCTAAAATATTTCTGATACTTTAAAACAATTAAAATATTTAAGTAGGGGATTGAGAGCAAACATAAATTAAGAAATAGGCATTTTAGGTTCGTAGGTTCACCCACAGAGTGGAAGAGGGAAAATACAGTACTAGTAAGGTTAGCCTTTATCTATCAGAAAGTTCTGTTACTGAAAAATGCCTCCTGTCATTCAGTTTTGCCACTGTAAAACAGAAAAAAACCCATTATGACAATAGTCTTTGCTGTCCTCACCTTCTCCACGTCTTCTGGAAGCGTGCAGACGTCCTGCAACGAACGGTTCACGGGTACAGCACTTACGTTCAAAGGAGAAGCAGAACCTGTGCCTACAACAAGAACTTTTATTAGTTATTTTTTTTTCCTCTGCAGCTCCCAGGATGGGTGCAGGGTGGTTTCCAGAAAGCAAAGCAACTTTCTTTCCTAAACCTGAATGTTCTTGGGGCCAGATGTTGTGGTGGAAATTAAGCAGAAGGAGAGAGAAATGCAAGGGATACATTGGCATTTGAACTTCCTGGGCAACTTGAAGGATCAACTAGCAGGGATGCAGAGTTGAAATGCCATGAGGCAACAGTACAGCCAGCCCTCTCTTAGCTACTGCCTGAGCTACTGGGGACAAACATGGTTGGAACCTCAGGCTGGGATTACAGGGATGCTCTACAGTTGGCAGCACAGCCAGCTAATGCTGCTCTCTGCACCTTCACAACAGCTGGAAGAATAAGAAATCGCACTGCTCTGGGCCTGCAGACAGATGCATTGATCTAGAAGGTTCCCTGAATCACTGCTGGTATTGTGTGAATACAGAAAGTTTGGAAATAGCTTCACCATTTCCCTACCTCAAGGAAACTTCCCTCCTGTTTCCAAATACCACCCACACTGCACAACACTGCGTACAACCGGGACGGATGCATCAGCTGCAGTCCTCCCCACTTCCCAGAGTAGCAGTTCTGTTTTACTGGCATTCACTGATGAGTATGATGTGTGTGTGAAACTAAATTAAACTCTTTTTCCCCCACTAAGAACTCTTCTGGTTTCCTTGAACATGCCTGTTTTACTGTAAGTATAGGCTGCGCCCTGGATTGCTTTTATCCATCAACACAGATAGTCGCAATCTTCTCCCCCAAAGAACCGAAGGTGCAAGATCACACCCTCTTGTTTTCAAAGTGCTCACAACCAGTTAGGAGAAGTTTGATGGAAGGATGACAGATTATGTATGTCTGTGAACGTACACACTAATGAGGTATGAAAGGAAGTGACTTCTGGTTTTACGCTGACAAGCGCTTGTTTACTACCTCCTCTCTGACCTCATAACCAAACAACTCCTCTCTGCTGACGTTCACAGGATAAAATACACCACATCTAAATTGCAGGTAAGAGGGGTTAATCTAAAGGTCTTTGCAATTAAAAAAAAAAGGGTGTGGGGAAGAAAAAGCCAATGCTGATTTTTGCTTGAGAGTCACAGAGAAGATAAATAGATCCCACAAAGCATGAGAATAGTTTCTGAAAACATTTTCTCCAACTAAAGGGCACTGAACTCTCAGGCCTAGTTTGGATTCCTTATATTGCCTTATTTATAGAAGCTCTGCTAGGCTGCCCTGAGCACGGGTGACATCGGGCTGGCAAGTCAGTAACGTGCTGGAGCCTAGCGAGGCAGACGTCATGGCTTTCTGTAGACAATTATTAATACCTCCATTGTGTATACCAGGAGGAGGGGGGAGGGCAAGGGGAAGGCTGATGACCTGACTTTTCAAAACAGATTTAATCACTGCAACATCATTATCTAATTAGGTTATTTACATGCCTATTTGATGATTCATCTTACTGTATAAGGAGTGTAAAGGGAGAACAGGTAAGTGCTAAAGGTCTTGCAACTTGATAAAAGCTGGACATTTAGGGCAAGGAATTACTCTCTGAACCAAAAGTAAGCAAAAATTTAAAAATGGGGAAATTACAATTTTTTTTCTGTAAAATATTAAATGCAAATCATCCCAAATATAAATCTAAAGTGAGCTCTCTCTCCCTTACTTCTTGCATTTTTCTTCTCCATTCCACTTGCATTTTTTAGTGGAAAGAACATGAACTGGGAAGAAGCATGGGGAAGGAGCTCAGTGCATCCAGCAGTGGGATGCAACTCCGAGTCTGAGGCAAAAGGAAAAATTAATTAAAAAAAAAATAATCCGCTTGTACTTCTGCTCCTGAGCACTGGAGCTGCCTGGAGGCTGCTGAGGCTGGGGAAAGAGCCCTCAAGAGCTGAAGAAGGAAGTGACCTTGATACACACAGAGGTTAAAAGCAAGAAAAACTACTTTGAACTGCCAGTGATGAAGCAGCCACAACAAAGCCCCCAGAAAATACCTAATTCAGTCACGGGCTCTTCATTAACAATGACCAAGCCTTTTCAGAAGGTTGTATAAGGACAGCAGAGAACAGCCCTTAAAAATACAAACAAGTTCTAATAGGAGCCTCACAGGATCAGGAGAAAAATCCCACAAAAAAAAAGTTAATAAATTAACACCACAAAACAGTATTTATTGGGATTTTAGTCTTCTTAGTCATTTTCTTACATCTTGAGCATCCCTCATTTATTCTCCTGCAAGAAACTGAAGTGAGAAACCACTGATAGCAATGGAAAGGAAGGCTGGTCAGGAGTTGCTCTTGTGCAACTCCTGCCTTCAAATTAAGTGGTTTATTTCTTCTTTTTCAGTCTGCCATTTGCTTTCCCTTTGCTCATGGTCCTGCACATTGCAAGGGAGAACAAGACCTCCCTCCCCCCACCTCAGGCTACCCAGAGTTAAATGCTGGGGAGCAGCATGGAATAATGCAATGGCAGAAGTTTTCCCTTTGTACAGAACAAAGCCTGATGCAGATGGAGCCCACATTGTTGTGCAGTGTAATACAGGATCCTGGCTCCCGGGAGGATTTTTCGTCAGTAAAATCAAGGCAACTACTTCTCCAGTCACCTGGCTGCCACATCCCTCTGCTTCTGGAGAGCCAGCAGCGTTACTGACCCAACTCAAGCTTGTGACACATCCTACAGGTGCCAGAAGACCGAGTCACGCACCATTTATTTGTTCGTACACACGTGCCTCCTGCTGACACCAAAGGCCTGGGCTGTGTTTTCCAGAGCAGGGTACTCAAACTTGTGCAACTGGCCCTGGCCAACTCCAACCACTGCTGTGGTTTCCTTCTCCCTGGCTGGCTCGACTCAAACACATGGGGGACAATAAAACACCCTGCAGAAGGAAACAGCCATAATCATGGCCATACCAACCACTGACAACATCCTATCCCAGATGACCAAGTTATTACTACTAGAAGCTCCCAGTCCTGCAACAGCACATGCCTATTTCAGACGTTGCTTGAAGGAGCTCTGGGTGAAGAGCTAGGGAGTGCCAGAGCTTGGAAGTGAAGCCAAATGGAGTGTCACCACTATGACTTCTACTGACCAAAGGGAGAAAAAAAACCAACAAAGAGCCTTGGTCAAAAGCAGGTAGGGTGCTCTCGTTTGCCTTCATTTCCAGTAGAAAAATCAGGCTGTGGTTGCACCATCTTTCTGGGGCTCAGTATCTCATAAGAAAGAGCCTTTAGCTACCTATAGCACCCTTTATAAATAAGATAGAAACTTTTAAGCTTGCTGTAGCTAAGGCTGTTTTTATTAATGTCAGGTATTAAATGTGAGGGGATTCTGCTGTCCCAGCCATGGGGCAGGGTCCTGGGCCCACAGCCTGGGAAGGCTGGAGAGCCTCATGAGGCAGCACACACAGCCCCGGGGCCAGGCCAGCTGCTCTGCCAGCCATCCTGGGGGCTCTGCTCTAAATGTCACAACCAAATGGGTCCTGAGCCACCTGCCATGGCAGGAATGGGAACACCCTTGGCTAGCAGCCCTCAGTCTGCATCTCTCCAAGTGGGACAACCATACGCTTAGAAACCAGTCTCCCATTCCACTGAGTCCAACCTTCTGGTTCTCCTTTGTTTTGAAGCTTTCTCCCTCTATTCTGAAGGACAGTGCTTATCTGGTCATTCATAATCACCATAAACAAGGGCTGTATCACCTCCAGTCACAGTTGTCTCTCCTAGCACAGGAATCCTGAAACAAAACCAGACCTTTAACGTTACCTGTTCTATTGACCGAAGGTCCACTGGGAGAATTGCTGTCACTGTCACCGATGGGTGCGGGCTCCAAAGCACAGGGGTACTGCAACAGGTCTGCTGTCTTGCCAACAGTTGACTCAGGAAGAAACCTTGTGAAAACCAAGTCTCTTTCAGAAGCGGTGTAAGGTTCTTGCCCAGAATGCACAACAGCCGATGTGACCGTGCCTCCTGTTAACGTCACCTGGGTAAAGCCGTCCCGCTTCAGAGGGGACACGTCCGAAGGAGAGAAACCAGCAGGATCCCCATCAGAGCAACGGGGATAAAAGAAAGTATCCAGGGAAGGCTTAGAGGAACTGCAGTGTGTATTGTCCCAACAGGCCCGGTGCCTCGTAAACCGAATGTCTGTCTGTGTACAGGCAGCACTGCGATGTGCTGAATCGCTGTCGCTGTCGTCACGGCTATCCCCATCGCTACTTTCCTCCCACTGTTCCACATCACTGTCTGGGTGTTCATCCCCCTGCATTGTGGTCTGCTCAGGCACCAAAGAGGGCTTCAAACCAGATGCATTTAAAACAGACGTGAGAATGTCTTTGATAGCTTCAGCGCTGCCTGGGTACGATCCAAAGCTTCCGGCATGTCCAATCACTGCTGGCCTTGAGTATTCATCTGTTCAGAAAAGAAAAGAAAAAACCCAAACAAAACCCCAGGAGATGTTAGGAAACAAAATCCTCAACCAAATTAGAAATTTAATTTACAACATGAATAAAACATGCATTGTTTTTTAAAATGGGTGAGAAGGAAAGAGAAGAACTGAATCCACACACCACCCTGCTGCCTCTTCTTGCAAGAAGTCTCTGGCTTTCTGCAGGCAGGAAGCAATTCTGTAGTTGATAAGGCTGGGTAATAAACCAACACTAAAGTATGCTGCTACTAGCCAAATACAATTAGTTAGGCCTTTAATGGTAACCAATTGTCAGGGTGCTCAAAAACATCATTGTTCTAAACTGCATGAGGTACGGTTACCAGTACAGGTACTGGCTCTATTACCAGGAAAAGAGAAGATTTATAGCAAGAAGACATTATAACAAGATATATGGAGTATCATTACAGCAGAAAGGAAAAAAAAAATATATATACACACTTAGTAATAAAAGGTCACACGCTTGTGTGTTTCAGTTCAGTCAGACACTCCTCCCCATGGAAAAAAGGCTAAAGTAACCTTCAGTCCATTATTCACCGGGGTGAAAACGTTTACGTGAACCCACAAAGAAAAACCATCTCTGTTACTGCGAGCTCTCTGTGATGCCTCTGAAGGAAAAGCACTGCCTGCCAAGGTCCCACGTGATCTACTGCACAAATGAAGTTCAGTAGAAAAAGGAAAAACTGCTTGTAGCAGCAAACATGGCAACACCAGCATCATACAGAAGTGTGTGTTGCAACCAGTAGCTATTCAAGAATAAACCGAAGTCCTTTACCTTGAAAAAAAAAGCCTCACAGGAACTGGGATCACCCAAGCAATGGGGGAATTAGACACAAAGTCTACACTGGAGAAGAAACTACCAACTACACTGAGACTAAAGATAACAACTGTCTCCCTTTGGGGAAGATAAGTTGGTTGTAAAATTCTAAGAATAGATATAATCAAGAAGATTCATTTCCAGGGCAAAGAACTCTCAGTTCAGACCACAAGGAATGTTAAACACTGCTGGTGCAAAAAGCAGCACGTTTTACAGACTACAGACTTTGCCCAGAGGTTTGCTCTGCCTCGACATTCTCTCTCCAGAAAACAGCAAACCTCCCTACAAGTCACCCAGAAGCCAGAACGCACTCAAACTGCATGATAACACAGCTTAATAACAAAGGTATCAAACCCAAAATAATAAAAAAACCCCACACACTTTGGAAAAACAAGTCAATATAAAAAGCAGTCCTTATCAAGAGAAAGCTGGGGAAAAATATATGAAGAACATCACGTATATAAGCTACACTGCAAGAGCTGCAAGCAATGCTCTCCTAGTAAAGCCAGGTCAAAAATCACCTGAAGAGTTCATCTGTGATCGGGTTGAGCAACCTGCCACTGACCAGGACAAAGCTCTTGCAGAAGCAGCAGCAAAGCTGCACATTTCACTGACTGCACTTGCAAAGAAACACCATGTGGCAGTTTAATAGTGTAGATAGGACAAGGGGAAACAGCACAAAGCTGCACCAGGGCAGGTTCAGATTAGTTGTTAGGAAAAAGTTTTTCCACTGAAAGAGTTGTCAGGGCCTGGAAGAGGCTGCCCAGGGAGGGGGTTGAGTCACCTTCCCTGGATGTGTTCAAAAAAAGGGTAGGTACTTAGGGATATGGTTTAGCATAGGACGGGAATGGTTGGACTTGATGATCTTAAAGGTCCTTTCCAACCTTGTGATTCTGTGTGTAAGGGCAGGAATGCAAAAATAAAAGCCAGCTGACTTTCATACAAATATATTTTGATCTTTTCGGGAAAAGAAAGCAATTTTGGTAACTGTAAGAAGTTTCAATTGCAGTGGACTATCTGAACACAGGCTGAAGACATCCTCATGTTTTGTGCAAGACAAAATATTTAGCCTTACTGTCTTCAACTCTTCTGTCCTGCACTCCTATTACAAAACACATCCTGACAGCCTTTCCATCGCCACCATTCCAGCATCATGGAACATCTCTAGCACTAATCACATAACCATGCTGACTTGCTCTGCTAAAGACTTGTTTTTAGTGGATTATAAGAGAAAAAAGAACAAGTTTTAAAAAATTAACTCACACTTCTGCTCTGCCAAATTTAAAGCAAAAAAAAAAAGCACACAACAAAAACCTACTAGACAAACCAAACCCCCACATTTTAAAGCTACTGCCAGAAATAGGTTAATTTCAATTTAAAAAAAAATCTCATGTTCAGTTTTGCAACTGATACTCATGTGAGTAATTATGGTAATCTGTTAAAATCTGAGAAACTATTTCTTCAATGAACAAGGATTTAACCTGCCAAGAATCATCTGAAAAGTCCAAGTATTTTACTTGAGCCCTGAAAATGCCAATGTAATTTAAGAAAACGCCACCAAATTTCCACTTAAGAGACCAAAAACTTTCTAATTGTACAATATATTTTGATGTTGTCCCATATTCCAAGCCAATTAGCAAGGCTCCTTCTCCAGACACACTATCCTTCTTTAGCACACACACAAACATCGATAACTTTTGCAAGCACTACAAAAGCAAAGGCTCCCCCCCCAAGGGAGGCAATCTTAGGACATACCTGAGAGAACAGAGATTTGAGGTGTTGGAGCAAGGCAGCTAATCCTGGCTGAGGGACTTGAAGAATACGGTGACTCGGTGAAAGCCACCTTTAGGCTTTCCTGGTTTAACTAGGAGAAGAACACACAGGCAGACAACGTAGTTATAAGGCAACAGTACTCTGGTAATGATACACGCCCAGTATCACAGTCATCCCAGCCGGAAAAAACACCATGCCAAGGCTTGCTGACAGTCACCTAACCACTGCCTATACTTCTGTTTGTCTGAAAATATCTGGAGAGAGAAAACTCTCTGGAGAGCATTGGCATCTCAACTCTGCATCTTGTGTTTCACTCCAGAAGGCAGGTGACTAAAAATGTCTCTTCATATGCATAAGGCACAGATGAGACAAAATCCAGAAGCAGATATCTATATATCTGTCAAAACAACAGCAAGGAAGTGGAAAAGCATTCAAGGAACCACCATGTAGCTGGAAACATGAGCCTGTGTAGATATACACAAGATACGAGCTCCATCTATGAGGCCACAAGCACCTGCTGCGTCTGCTGCTTGATCTGCCAGCTGTATCGACTGGGCACAAGCATGGTCAGGTAATCACATCTGCCTAATTTGATACAACACTGTACACATGCTTCATGTCACCAACACCGTTGACCCAGCACAAAGCAAGAAGCCACACCAATAGATAACACTTGACCTGGCATGCAGCCTGCCAGAACGAGCTGACAAAAAACCTTTTAGTGCACGTGAACCAACTGAGCAGGTTTGTACCAGATCAGCATTTTGCTTTGTGCAGTCATGACACTTCCAGTTTGGTATTTCAAACCCCAAAGCTGGATTTGCCATGCTGACAAACCAGCGTAAGCCAAACCAGGGCAGTTCAGCACAAATACCAACTGAGGGGCTAATTTCAACAAGGGAGTAAGATACACTCAGGATAACAAAGCAACAAAGCCTCCTCCCTAAGGTCACAACTTCTTTGTGAGGGTCACAAACTGGTCCCCCACTCCCTTTCTATTGCTTCAAGCATGTTATGGACCTGCAGATAATCTAGGAAATTAAAGTGGTGCCCTACTGTGACTGGAACATCATTAAAAGGCACTTAGACCAAGGCGTACCTCACGCCTTCTCCCCACTCGGTCATCTGTGAGGTGTCTCCACACAGCAGCATCCCCAGGATGCCTCTCACCCTCCCCTGCACCCCGTGATCCGAAACATAGAGAAGCAAGTTAAAAGGTGTCCTGTCCTCTGCCACCTTGTGTCATCCTCTATACTCCCTACATTATACTCATGGGAGAGCAACGTGACTCAGGGAGCAGATCCAGTCCAGATACTCTTCAGACACATGGAAAGCAGAAGAAATTAAAAGCCACAAAGAATTTCCCTTTTAACTGAAGAATAACATTTCAGGTCCAAACCAGTATGCTGAATCTCAAATATTTAGTGATTGCTTATGCCAGTGTTTTAAAAAAATACTATTTTCAGTACTTGATAGTGTTTGTTTGCTTTCCCTGCCCCCAGCACATTTAGATAAAACACTGTGTGCACAGTCTTTATATACATAACACCATCGTACTGTCAATATTACCAAGTAGAGTAGTTCTTATGGTAACTTATTTGTATTAATTATGTTGATTTAAAAAAAAATTAAATAGGGGTTTTGGTATGAGCAATTAACTCACTCTGCCTCTGAGGATACAAGCACCAGAGCTGCCAGATAACCGTGAAGGCAAGTACTTTACCACTAAGTGCAGATACTAAGAGTGCTTAGGTTTAAGATTTAATCTTTTTTTTTTTTTTAAAACAGCCCTCCCATCCCTTAGATCTCACCAGAAGCAACCGGTGTTCTGAGAATTCAGATAAAAGATTTCCATTAACTTTCAAGATGCGACGATTTCAGCTGTATCACAGGTTGGGAAGGAGCTCCTTTAGTACTTAAGCATCGAGCTACAGAAACCCAACAAAACCCACTGAAAAACACCCTAAAATAAGCACGGGAAGAAGCGCTTATAAGGAAACACGGTGGGAGAGGTGCACGAACAGCAGCAGTACCACAACACGCTGCCATAACCGATAAAACCCACCGACACTTCAGCATCTTTAATAGCGTAAATGAGTCAGCTTCCCGCCCGTACCGGGGCTGCACTCCCAAAATTAACTCCGCGACAACGCAACCGGCATTTAAAAACACAGGGCTTACCGCAACCACCCAGAACCAAAATGGTTTTGGGGTTTTTGGTTGTTTTGTTGTTTTTTTTTTTTAAATAAGAAAAACCGAAAGGAAAGCCCCGAGCCAGCATTCGCCCCACCGCATCCCCGCCGTACCTTTTTGGAGCCGGGGTGCTGCTTGAAGACCCGCGTCCCGCCGTAGCTGGCCAGAGCTACTGCGTGGAGAGACATGATGGGCGAACACTCATCTTCTGTGGCTGCCCGAGTACCTGGAAGCAGTAAGGAGTCACAGTCAGCCCGGCGCTGGCCGCGGCTCTTCACCTTCAACATTCAGACCCGTTTTCCGTCTTGACCCCGCACGCCTCTGAGCCCCCCGAGAGGCAGGGCTCAGCCACGATGGAAGCCTGCGCTAGCAAAGAGCCCGGTTCAGAGCTGTTTCCTTTTGAACCAACCCAACGGGAATGCCTGCTACGCGCCGAGAGGAGTCCCCCGCCGCCTGCTGTAAAAGGGGGAGGAGATGCAGCGGCCCCGGCGGCGGCGGAGCCCCCGCGCTCCGGCTCTGGAGAGCAGACGCTGCTCGCTCTCCCCCTCCCCGGTACCGGGCAGGGGAAGGCACCGGCAACGAATAAAGCCCGGCGCCGGAAAGCTGCGCAGTCCCGCACACGGAAGCGCTCAGCCTGCCGAGCAGCTTTGCAAGGCGTCTGATCCCGAGAGAGGCACCGAAACATCCCGCCGCCCCAGCGTCTGCCGCCCCGGCAAGGCGCGCATCGGCCGAGCGGCCCCGGCGCCCCGTCCCCACCCGCAGCTCCCAGCTCCTCCCGGCGGGCGAGCAGCGGTCCCGTCTAACAGAAGCGCAACACAAACCCCCTCCGCTTCCCGCGCCGCAGCCGCCGCGGCGGCCGCCCGCCCTCCCGATGCGGGGAGCGGAGCACCGCCCCGGGGCGGGGCCAGCCGCGGCGGGCGGGGCTGGAAGCCGGCCAGCAGCGAGAAGGCGGGACAGCTCACAGCCCTGGCCGGTATGGGGNAAGCCGGCCAGCAGCGAGAAGGCGGGACAGCTCACAGCCCTGGCCGGTATGGGGGGTGGCGGGGACGGCCCCGGGCAGGGGGGTCGATGCCTCAGTTGGAGTGTAGTGACCCGGCTCCCGGGTAAGGGAAGCTCGGGCCTCCGTGCCGGCACAGCGTGGGGAAAACCAGCCCAGGGCAAAGAAACCCGAACAACAACAACAACAACCGCCAGCCAGGAGCGGCCCAGGGCTTTGGGCTTGGCTGGTTCAGACAGAAGGAGACCGAGAGGCCGACTCATTCATGGTTCTGCAGCTTCCTGAGGAGCGGACATGGAGAAGGATCCAGGGATGGGGCATGTGAGAATGGGTCAAAGCTGCACCAGGGGAGGTTCAGGCTGGACCCTGGGAAGCATTTCTCTCCTGAGAGGGTGGTCAAAGGCTGCAACAGGCTTCCTAGAGAGGTGGTCAATGCCCTGGGCCTGACAGTGTTTAAGAGACGCTTGGACAATACCCTTTACACCCTGAAGTGGTCGGGCAGTTGGGCTAGATGATGGCTGTAGGTCCCTTCCAACCGAAATAGTTCTGGTTTATTCTAGTCTATTCTAAACCCAAACAAAACCAAGATAAGCCAATTGGGAGTGAACGGAGGGTGTGGACGCACCTCAAGGATCAGCTGTGTTGAAGGATTTGCAACCAGCGGGTGTGTTGGAAATGACAAAGATCCCTTCTTGCTTAGCTTTGAGAAAGAAACTGAGCCATCTGCCAGGCCAGTCTGAGTCAGACGCCTTAGCGGGCTCAGAGCTAGGAAACTGCAGTTCCGAGTAGCCAGTTTGGACTAAAAATAAACTGAAGGAATGCTGAGCTGTATTCATGGAGCTCAGAAATTGCTGATTGTCCATAAAATGAAAACAAAATAAATGTGCGGGAACTTAGGAAATTGCAAACCATGAGGAAGTAGAAAGGAAGTGGAGTCCAGATGGTACCCTGCAGAAATAAGTAGCAGTAAACAGAATGCAAAAACAGAGCTGCTTGTTGACAATGTGGCTTTCAGATGCTCTGAAATAACTGCATCTCTTTTTAAGCACAAATGATGACTTGGACGGTAAATAGGGCAGTGGATTTAGGCTATGGAAATTTAGCAGCTGGTCAGGGTGCACGGTTTTTGTCTGAACTCGATCTGGATGCTATCCTGTGGTGTGTATTTCAAATTGCCAGCTACAAAATGGTAATTTCACATGATTGCTTACTAAAATAAGCTGTACTTGCGAGAAGCTTGTATATTCACATAATACTTAAAAAAGCAGATAATAAGGTAGAAAAGGATTTATAGAATCATAGAATATCATAGAGTACCCTGAGTTGGA
>VZTU01015898.1:0-70473 GCA_013400835.1 Zapornia atra
ATTGTGGACTCTACAACCTTTTATTTTTTTAAATCTCTCTGCATAGTTTTAGCATATCATGACTTGCTGGTGTCATAGTTGTCCCTCTTGTAATTCAAGAAATAAACTGTGCTATTGTGTTTCATCTGTTTGCCATTAGAGGTGCTTTAATCAACCTATTCTAGTGCAAATACAACTTTTATACTCCTCTGGTGGCATGCTACTCTTCACATTTCAAATGGTGAAAAGTGCATTATCTAAATGAATGCATTTCCAGCGTTGCTTTGTCTTTTCAGTTAAATGTTCCTAAGACCAAGATCTATCTCTGTTGGTTCTGTAGACAATTTACTGATAGCCTTCAACTAGATTATGATCACTGAGTGTCCATCAAGTTTAGTTTCACTTTCCTTGTGAATATGAGTTTTGGCAACCCCACCTTTTCTCCCTAAATTCTTAAGTTCATTGTCAGTGATAATAATTTTCACGTTTTCAGTTCATTTTTTCATTCACATCCTGTTTACTGAACGTTGTGTGGCAATTTGATGATCTCATTTCCATGGTCTATTCTTTGGAGCCCCTGCGTTCACTTCACTGCAGATCCTGGTTGAAGCATCGATTCTTCCTTGGCACTATTCTCATTCCACAAAGACATGCACAGAAGTGAGACCTTTCATTCAGATCCCAGACAAATTAGACAACCATCATGAAAGCAAACCATTTACAGGCCAGCTCCACTTTCATTGCTCCACACTCTTACTACACTGTCAGTCCTCTGCTCTGACACGAGTATTTCCCTGTGGAATACTTGTTTGCTGCTCCCTCTCTGTGTATTTTCAGATCTTATGACTCAATGAAAGCTCAAGATTATCTCTGTGATTATGAATTAATGTCATTTCTAATCACATTAATAAAAAAAGATGGAGGATTTTACTGAAACAAAGCTTTGATAGTTGGCAAAAAAGATGCTAGAGAGAGTATGAAATAAGTTTTCATAATAATGTATGTGTTTCTGCTCTTAGGATTAGTATTACGATGATCCAGGTTGCACAGGGCCATCCATTGACAATGCCTGATTCCCTTTGATTTTTTGTCTTCATTCCTCTTCCACTCACCCCAGCTCTGTCTGAAATACTTGTGGTATCAGCTACCTGCTCTGAGGCATTTGAGTCCTACCCACAGAGGTGGTTTGATTGTGTAAAAGGCATGATTGAGGCATGATTGTGTAAAACTGCGTTCCTTAGCAAACCAGCGAATGAGCAGAGCATCTGTAGTATTGTAAACCTTAGTGGGCAGACATCATGGAGGAAGAAGTGCTAAACTTTAGGTGTTGGGTATGGATCATAGTGTTCTCAGTTAATGTTTTAGTGGGTGGCATGTTCTACTGTTTTTATTAAAGCTGGTGAAGAATGTATCCTGTGTGAATGAGATGTATGCATACCTGGTTTCCTAAAGGTGGTTTATTTGATCTTTGCAGTGGTTTGGTGACCTTGTGACTCCAGTTTGGTGGGAGGATGTGTGGTTGAAAGAAGGTTTTGCTCACTATTTTGAATTTGTCGGGACAGACTACCTCTACCCAGGATGGAACATGGTAAGTTAGTTTTGTTATTTTTGAGATTTCACAGAAAAGTTGCTCTTATACTCCTGCTTTTGTTACAGAAAGGGACTGCTGAAAAATGCCAAATGATGCATGCAAGTATCAGATGTCCAATAAAGCAAAATCACTAGCTGTGAAATAATTTGACAGCATTCCAAAAGTATAATCTGCATTTTATTACAAAAGAAATAAGGTCATGTCTATCATAACCCAGCATTAAAATAACTACTGTCTCTCTGCTCAGAAACATTTTGGATTAAGGCAGTTGCGATTTAACGTGGATCATTTTTGAAAATATTCAGAATATTGACTCTTATCCACAAACCCAACGTAAATTGGAAAGAAACACTTGGCTAATGCATACTGTAAAAGTGAGCATATATTTGCTTACACTAGTCTGTTCTCTCTCTAAGTTTGCTCTTTTAATCTTCCTGCTATTATTTTGCCATCAATTTGCCATCTAGCAGTGCATACTAAGTTAACCTGGAGTAAATTAATTGAGAATCTAGGGTTTAGTATGATTTCCAGCTGTACACAGTTGGACATTCTTTGTGATCTGATGGGCAAGTGCTGGAGCTTTCTGAGGGCTAACTGTGAAGACCATGATGAGACATTATTTTGGAGTCTTGTTATATCCTATGTGGCCAAGTCCCAGTTTATATACACTACTGTAGTCTAGAAGTACTATGCTTATAAGGAAAATGAGAGATATAAGCAAGACCTCAGGACAAGGACATGATCTGTGAGACCATGTTTAAGGTTGCTATATAGCCTTTGTTGTCCTTTGGAGAATTTTTTCTGTTTGCTATCCTTCTGTGTTTACAAAAGATTAATTATGTTGCAGAATACTTGTTATAAATACAGATTGCCTGGTAGAGGTTTGTAGTAGCTTGAATGTTTTCCTTAAACTCCTGCACACTAATTTCTGAAATTTTTTTTATCATTTCTTGGGGATTTATTTTGCATTCTTGTCCCATTAATTTTTGCTCACCGTGAAATGAAGATGCTATAATTACGAGTTAAAGTGAATTTATTAAATACAGTTTTATACAGGTACTCCTGCTATAGATATGCTTGTGAAGTTTGCATTCTTTGCAGTATTTTAATTTTTTTCTTTCAGGTGTCAATTTTGGTTTATAGTTGCATTATGAAAAGGAAAATAAACTTTATCTGAACTGACATCTGTCTTGCATAGGTAGGCTTGTTGGGTTTACCTGGCTTTGCTGTATTAAACCTTATTCTCTTAATCTTTATGAAAAACACATCCTGAATTACAATGTAATCATTCCAATTATGAATGCAATGAAATCTGGCAGGCCTTTATGATTTTTGCAGAGTGAAATGTCATAGATGACAACGTTTATGCACTGAATTTTATCTTCAAATCATCAGTCATTTGTTCTTCATATAATCAGTTTAATAAATCCAGAACAATTTTTCTTTAGAAGAAATTTGGAATATAGGGTATTTTCTTGAGAGGTCTGTGCAATGAATATAATATTCAGTGTTATGCAAATGACATGCCCATCGCTTGAAATTCTGGCGTCTTAGCAAAATACTGGAAAAACGAATGGGTTGAACAAGGTATGACAGTTAAACTGGGAAATCAAGACACGTGCTGCATAAATTAGAATTAACTACAGTAATATTGCTGTGCCTGAAAAAATATTAATCTGTCAAGTTTTTCCTTAAGTTAAAAAGAAGGTAGACATAAACTTTTCATAAGGCTTTGGGTATCATTGGCCTTTGAAATAAAAATAACCATACTGACATATTTAAATAATTAGAAAATTGGTGGCGAGACGGAACACTCGATGAGTTAATCATTTAAACACGCTGCATTCTTTTGCAGACTACAGTAGGAATCAATACTGTGATGTTTAAGCCTTATTACAGAGATTGTAGGAAGAGGAAGTAAAAGTTGCAGTTACTAGAATTTGGCTTGCTGCATACTTTTGTTATCGGTATAAAGCACATTTGCCGTTCAGATCATGCTGACATTTATAAACTTGAAAAAATAAAAAGCAAGGATTTATAAAAAGAAAAGATGTTCCAAACAATGCTTTTTTTCCCAAAAGTGAAGGATATGGTACAAGCTTCAGGAATCAGTTGGAAAAAAAAAAAAAAGAAAAAGCAACAAAACAAAAATCCCAAACAAACAACAACAACAACAAAAAAACCAACCTACGAGGCTTGTTTTCTGTAACGATGGTTACCTGGAGTAATATTGCAACATTCTGAGTGGTGTTTTGTCTGCAGTAATTCATACCTGTGAAATAAAAGATGTTAAGGTATGATACCAGAGCTCTTTGAATCAGGGAAACAAATAGTAGTATGCCCAAATCCTTATTCTTTCTAAAGAATTTGGAAAATTAGACAGTTAATTTCTTTCTTTTATAGTTCTGAAATCACAGAATCACAGGACAGTAAGGGTTAGAAAGGACCTCTGGAGATCATCTAGTCCAACCCTCCTGCTAAAACAGGATCACCTAGAACAGGCTGCACAGGATTGCATCCAGGTGGGTTTTGAATATCTCCAGAGACGGAGACTCCGCAGTCACTCTGGACAGCCTGTCCCAGTGCTCTGTCACCATTAGAATGAACGTTTTCTTGTCAAGTTCAGACAGAACTTCTGTTTGAGCCTGTTGCCCCTTGTCCTGTCATTGGGCACCACTGAAAAGAGCCTGGCCCCATCCTCTTGACACCCATCCTATAGGTATTTATAAGCTTTGATGAGAGCCCCTCTCAGTCCTCTCTTCTCCTAGCTAAACAGACTCAGCTCTCTTAGGCTTTCCTCACAAGAGAGATGCTCCAGCCCCCTCATCATCCTTGTAGTCTCCTCTGAACTGTCTCCAGTAGTTCCCTGCCTTTCTTTAACTGGGGACCTCAGGACTGAACAGTTCTCCAGATATGGCCTCACCAGGGCAGAGTGGAGGATAACCTCCCTCAAACTGCTGGTCTCTTCTCAATGCACCCCAAGATATTGTTTGCCACCTTGGCCATAAGGGCACACCTTCACAGTTCCACCACTGGTCTTAATATCCTTTTTAAAATTTAAATTACTTCAGATGAAAGATAGTAATTCTCATTTCCTTCCTTCAGCCAGAAAATAATTCCCTGCATGTTACTTTTTGCCTCTTGAAAGTGAAGCTACGTGTGATTTTGCAAGAAATATGTCTCCGCTACACAAACATTAGACGTTTGCCATGGAAATGAATTCACCAGTCTTCCCATTTTAGCCTCTTGCTTGCCCTTTACCCAGATGAAGTCTTTTTGAATTCTTACTCTGAAATGTCTCAAATTCTTATTCTTAAATCTCATTCTTCAAGGTCTTGGAAGTTTCTGTCTTGTCAGGATGATTTTAGAAAGAAATCTGGCACTAGAAACTGTAGAGCAGAGATTTTGGGCTCATCATTTGTTCTCATGATAGTCATCTGTATGAGAATGCCCTGGCTGTTGCTATTTCATGATTTAGGAAGGTGTGAAGTTTCAGGATTAGAGGCTTAACATGTAACTGGTTGTCTCTCCAACTGCTGTCAAAAAACAACAGCAGCTGGGTGTGAGTTCTTGACCTGAAAGGTCTCATGACTGATACAAGATGTAATCTCACCTCTGTGGAAGGTGCCTCTGCTAGTTTTTGGATGAGAGAAAACAGAAAATTACAGCAGAAAACTACTTGCTAGTTAGTACTTCCTACTTCACAGCCTTGTGTTGTCTCATCTACCCTGCTCACCTCCTCTTTTCAGAGACCTGTTTGCCACTATATATTCCATCTTCCTCTCTGCTTGTTGCTCTCATTACCCTGAAGTCCCTCGTATGTGGTTTTATAAAGGAAGGAATTCAACTGAGGCTTAGAGGAATTTATTGACTGATCTTTTGCCTCCGTATTTTCTGGTAGAAGGAGCCATCATGTTTGTCCTTGAATGTCTCTGGTATTGGGGTAGGTTTTGAGGACTATGACAGCAGGAATTACTGGCACGTAATTTTCTTTTTCATCCATCAAACGAGTGTCAAATACTTTAGCGGTCAGTACCCAGCTTGATGCTGAGAAAGCATTTCAGAGAGCCCAGCTGCCTTCTCCCTTTTCTTTATTATATAAAAGTTAGCTTTGTTGACAACTTTATTGGTTGAGTCAAGGTGTAGTAGATCAGTGATAGCTTTGAATCCTTTGCCTTCTCTATCCGTTGAAATCCTGGGGTAAGTTCTCCCACTTTCTTGTGTGCTTACTACTTTTATAATTAAGGATGGTCATGTTTTTCAGAAATTTTCTTAGTGTTAAACAATTATGATTTAAAGTATTTGGAGTAAAATTTTTGCCTGCATGGAAGGGCATGCTTCCCTCACACTACTAGGTTCCTTAGTCTGGGCAATCCTGCCATTATTATAGGCAACTGGAAATAATAATGAGGTTGCAGATCAATATTTCCATTTTTCATATGCCAAAAAAAGTTACTAGAAAGCCATTTAACTGAACTTCATTTCATTAAATACTTTGAACATCACGCAACATGCTGCCCAAATTCTCAATAAATGATTTTAATTGCCCATCTTTCTCATTGATTCAGCTGAAAGATTAGAAGTGCACGCCACCATTAGACACATGCATATCTTTAAAGTGCTTTGACTCAGATTGCCTCCTAAAGTGTTTGTCTCCAACTTTAAAGTTTTGTACGCATTGTTTGACTCACAGAAAACCCAGAAAATCATTATAAGTTTTGAAGTAGACTTAAAACATGGCCCTTTTAGATTTATTTCATTATTATTTTGGCATTTCAGACCTGAGCTGTAGCCTGCTTGATCCTTCTAACCCACCATAAATATCATGCTGGCTCAGCATTGGAGAGACTCAGCCTCTCATTTTTCAAAACTGCTTTAATCTCTTCTTTTTTGGCTAAAGACTCCCCATGCCAATATAAAGTAAGCCTTTAATTAATACCACATGGAGTGTTTTTTCCCTCAGTAACTGCTCAGTGAAGTCAGCCCTTGTATGATTTTCTGTTTTAACTCAACTATGGGGGAAGCTTTCAGTGTAAAATTCACGAGAATCTCGTGTATAATTGACCTTTGCAGGAGAAAAGAGGTTTGTAAAGGTAAGCTGCAAGATCTTCTGCTTGCTAATTACTAGTCCTTTTAAAGCATACCTGTTTTGAAATCCTTTTATTAATTTTAGCTTATAACTAAGAAAATAAATTTCTATCTCCACATGTTCTTCCTTAACACAGGTTTGGGTTTTTTTTAGGTGGATTTATATATGGAATTCTTAACTTTAAGTAGTTAACTCTTAACATTTAGCGATCAGACATAAATGAATATCAACATTTAGACGAAACATTTATTCAAGAGATTAAGTACAGGTTTGGAGAATGTCAGTGTCTCTTCCTTCTTTGTGTCATTATCAGCTCATCTTGAGACAGCAGTTAAAATGACATTATGATGAGAGCTTTTGGGTCATGTGAGTTCAAATCTCCTGGGTTCAGGATTTAAGCGTAGCTTTGGTTTCAGAAAGAAACTTCAGTCAACTGGCTGAATTTCACATACTTTTGAATTAGTAACGACTTTGTCTTCAGTGAAAATTAGAAAGAAACTTAATGGCAGCTTTTGCTTCAAGGCGAGAACTTGTTGCAGGGTATCCCCACTGCATCTAGAATACAGACTTTATCTGGAAGTATAGTTGATATAGGAAGTACAATGGCAAAACTGTAGCTACATGTTTGAAGGCATCTTTGATTGAAAGACTCTGGTGTTCAAACTTTCAGCTGTCCCAAATACGCTACAATTGTTCATTTTAAAATTGTGGCAGTGTGCAGTTACATGGAGCATAAGCTGGTAAGTAATTTTTGGTGTGCCTGCAAAACATCTTTGGTTCCTTCAGGACTTAGCTCAGCGATCTCATCACTTTCAGGGTGAAACAGAGCCTAGGTGTGCAAAATCCATACAACAAATATTGGAGCACCCAAAAAGTATTCTCATTGGTGGTGACCTCTGACAGTTGCTGCTGGAAGTTGACTCAGTATACCAATCACATCTCAAAGCCACTTTTAATTTAAAAATTATTTACTGTTTAGTGAATTGAGGTGAATATCCTCTACAGATTCCCCCTGTGGAGTTTGAACTACAGGATAAGCTTCATACTACGTTGCCTAATGTTTTAAAATTCTCTGGAAACATATGATAGTGGATCTGTGTTCATCTGCTTGCTTAATGACTATTTCTGTGAAGGCAACTACATACAAGGTGACAAAACGTGATCTGCGGGAGTGAAGCTGCCCTTTTTTTATTCTGAAGTACTGGTGAGCAGTATGTGTTGTTTCCTAATGCTCATTTTTTTCTACTTCATCCTCCCATTCTGTAGACGTACATCTCATGTGCAACAAATCAAAGCTGTAACTGAAAAAAAGAGTGATGAGAGGAAACAGCAGTCGAAGTAGCTAGAGAAATTGCTTAAAAACTCCATATCAACTACCCGTCTGCTTGGCAACTTAAGCAGGTGGTCATGAATAATCTGGTTTGGCGCTTCATTGAGAAGAAAATACATATCTGATTCCCTTTCCTGATGCTCAAGCCTATTGGTCTTTCTTCACTATGAACTCCCAGAATATCTATATTGCTTTATGACTGCGAACATTTTCAGTCAGTGTGAAAGTTTCTCAAGCACAGTGACAGAAGTTTTGCAAGAACTTTGACCAAAAATGCAGAAAAGAGGGTTATGAAGGTAGACACAGAACCATGACATACTCTCAGCTAATAAACATAGAATGCCTTGCAGACCTCCTCAGCAAACTATGCACATAAGCACACATGCAAGGATATGAATAATAATAATAAAAAAGCAATCTGTAAGCTGCTCAAACTATTTATAAAAAATTACTGTTGGGAAGAGAGGAAGAAATGTTGCCTTCATTTGCAAGTACTCAGGAGACTGCCTCTGCTATAACAACTTAGGATTTATAAGCGTGTAGACAGAAAGAACTTGCTTTTGTCCCCCAGTGGATCTTTTCTGGCCTTAAGGTATTTTATTGAACCATAGGTTTCCTCATAGATGATATTCCTCTGTAGTTTGTTAAGCTTCACCCTGCAATATATTGTATTAGAACTGAACTGCTGGTAGTGTATATGCTGGTGTTCTTTGACTGCTTTCAAAATTTGCCCCTGTTTCTTTTTCCCTGGTGTGCACTTTCCCGATAAACCCAAGCATTGCGTCTTGCAAATGCTTGTTTTGTCAGGCATGAGAGATCACTTATCTCCTTTGTATTCCTGATGGCTAGTAAAGCTCTGTATTTTGGACAAGATTTTTCAGCAATTTTTTCAGGAAAATCATTTGCAGATTTGTGCACACCAATATTAAGTTTTATTCATGTAGATTTCTCAGTCCATAAACTGTTTGAATGGCTGTTCCAGCACAAAAGCGATGCCTTTAATATTGAGGTCTTTGATCTCTTCTGTGTACTAATTACTAGTTTTGGCTTTCATTGTGCTGTTCCTTTTGTTCCACTGTTGGATATTTTCCAGTTTTTTTCATTTTGATTCTTTTCCCTGGTATTTCATATTCATTTTTAGAAATTATTTTTATCTGACTAAGTATTACATTATCGTCATGCTAACTTGTACTCTTATATTCTGCCTCAGTATAATGTTGTAAAATCAGCAGCAGCAACCCCTTTTCCATTACATCACTGTTAACCTGTTATGCACAATAAATTTTTAATGGCTCTTGAAGGTACCATTTTTATGCCAAAAACTGTTACTTCACTATTGCTTGCTTTCTGTTTAGAGGTAGTTGAATAGCAGACATCTTGTTGCAGAGTAATACACAAAGTGTGACTGCTACCTTTCCATAAGCTTTCCTCCCTAGAATATGGTGAAAATTAACCAGAACTAGAAAGCTTTCTTGTGGTTAGCTACTTTCTTACTCGTGAATCTTTTTGCTATGGAATGATTTACACTACAGATCCACATTTAAAAATCTCCAGATTATTTCCATAATGTGGAAGAATTGCTATAGGGGGAAAGTTCTGACACTCTTACCTGTAGCAAAGGTAAGTGCAAATTTTAATTTTCACAATGATTAAATGTTGGCTAAGGAGTGAAGAGCACAGAGAAGGGGTATATGTTTCAGGAAGACCTTGTGCCAAACGGAGAAGGTCTTACTGGTGAGCATTAAAAGAAGCCATTTCTGTGAAGAGAAAAATACTTGAATCTTGTGACCACAGATGTTTGTGAAGTAATCTGAAAATGTAGATCTTTGAAAGGCATGTTCATCTGATAACGGCACTTCAGTCCCTGCGCCTGGAAGTATTCTCAAGAGCAAGAGGGAAAGTAACCAAAAATAACTGACATGTCTTTTCTCCTCAGCACAGGTCTGGTATCCCAGACTTTTGACTATCCACAGTTCAAAAAAGGCGCTGAGGAGAGGAGGTGAAGAGATGGGACTCCAAGTGGGCTGTAGGAAGATCAGGAGCAGAAGGGCTTCCTGATTGAATTTAAAGAAAGGCACAAATTCCAGTGGAAGCACCTCTGTGTTTGTTTCAGACTGGGCTGGTCTGCTCCCCTCCCAACTTGTACTCGGAGCCCCATGTTAGCACTGCATGGCATTGTGCTTATGTGCAGATGCTGACACTTCCCAAGCGAAGCCTCAAGACTCACCTGGAGCCCTCTTTTCCTTACAGGCGGATCACAGTCTTTGGCTTTTCTCCTGCAGTCAAAACAACATGTTTTCATTGTTTCACATCTAGCTGCAAACCTGTCACCTACCGTGTTGACAGCTCGCTGGCCTCGTTGAACACATTCCAAGATTGATTTTCTTTACAGTTTTTGTGCTGGGTCTTTCTTTAGACCTGTAGGCATCATATTAAAATAGATCAATTCCACCATGCTGTGCAGGGTAAAATAGCTAACGAATGCAAAGCCCCACTTCCACCAGTATAAACCACTGGTCAAGTGCCACGCGTTGGCCTTTTCCCCTTAACGTGCTGGTAGGACTTTAGTAAATGAGGTAGGGTTTCTTCGACATAATTAAGACAGCTTTAGTTTCTTCCTGCATTTCTGATCTTGTTGCCTCTTCAAGCTGCAGGTCCCCTGTCAACCAGCAAACTCTCTCTCCCCACCCCTCTCTCTGGTTTCCCTGGAGTTATATTTTTGACTCTCCTTTTGGAATCTGAGCTCAGAGGCTTTGTACTAAAGGGAAAAGTTGTGTATGTTTTGAAAATACTCTCAGCTCAATAAATTTAGATTTATAGGTCAAAAACCTTCTTAATTCTCACTGAAATGCAGGTTTACATGTGTGGAGGCTTACTGGCTGTTCCAGTTGTATCTCAGTGTGACAGTCTGACATAAATTTCAAGGAAGACTTTGCAGCCATGGTCATTTGGATAAGCAATCGTGAATTTAAGTGCTCTTTTCAGCCCTCCAGGAGATAGCTAAAGAATCAAACAGAAAACCAAAATATAGACTGTTCTTTTTATATCTGTTATATTCTTCTTCTTAGAGCTTCACTTCTTGTTTCCTACATGTTGATTTTCTTGATTCCGGGTTCTGTATTTAAAGTATTACTTTGTGATTAACAAGGGTCCTTTTAATGAGTTCATTCCAATCAGTAACAATCCACTCCCACAACTGTGTGCCTGTTGTGATACTCAAACCTGAATTTGGAGAGATCCATAGCTCTGTGTGCTCATACCTGTATGTATTACATATCATCCTTCTGATGAAACTGGGTCTCTGTTATCTACTAATAGAGAATGTGAGTGAGGTGCAACCAAAGCATCTACAATCCTTCACACCTCAGCAGTTTCCCCCTGAGTAAGACTGTCATAATAATTGTTTCCCTACACCTTTTTTTTTCCTTTCCCCTCCATAAAAAAGGGCAGTTTCTGACTGTGTATGCCTGAGAAAATTTGGAAATGAACAATAATACGAACAAGACATTACTTTTCCCTTCACAAACCTTACCTCATGCAGCCAGCTGAGAACACTAAGAGTGTGTTGGGTAATTGGCTTTCCTGCATCCCGTGTTTTTAATTGCCTGAATATACAATCAGCTCAAGGTACATTTCTCGTGCTCTAATGAATTTTAACATAAAGGTTTATTTCCAGATGGATCAGCACTGGAAGAGCTTTTCAGCTGTCTTATAAATATAATTTAAATTAACACATTGATACCAAAACCTTGCCACCCAAGAAATTAAACGTAGAATTTATTATGTAATTGTGTGGTTATTTTATCTGTGGACATTAAGGTGGTTTTTGAAAAAAATTGCATCATTCCCTAGAGTTTCCTTTATATTATGGCACTAGGTTGACATTAATTCAGGAACTGTTGTAATTTAGATAAAGTTTGAGATATGCCATTTCAGGGTGAGAAGAGCTTATTTAAATGTTCCATAATTTTTAATTCACTCTTTGCAATTATTTGTGAGTTGAAAAAACAAGTAAAGGAAGCTTTTCTTTCTTGACACAGTGTTTTGTGTTAGAGACATCTATATGAATGCAATATGAGGAATATTTAAGGCATGTCATTTCTCAGCTGAAAAAGTCCCATCCAGTTGCACTGTAAAAGTGAATGCAGCACAGTTCAGGGAGTATACATGAACATTTAATTAATGTTGCTGCCAGTTTTGTATGCAGCAGTTTTGACATAGCTCTGCAATCCATATTTATAGAAGCTATGGAAACAAATTAGTATGTTGGATGTTGTTTGGGTTTGCATGTGCCTCTGATGTAACTGTGACTTTGGTTATGTCACTTAACTTCTACATGCAGCTCTTGGCCTACTTGTAAAGAGAGGTTATAATGGTTTCCTTCAGGTGGAAGTTAACAAAGTTTGTAGAGCTCATCAGCTCTTGAGAAGAAAGGTTTTCTATACCAGAATTGCGAAAGACAGTGCAGGCATCTGCTCTGACACTGCTGTGGGCTCTGCTCATTGTCCCATGTCGACTTACTGTGTGAATTTGGCACTAAAAGCCAAGTGACTTGAACTTCACCAAATAAAGCAGTAATAATTTTATCTGCCCATCTCTGTCAGAAGTTTTTTGTGCCTGTGCATGCAGTAACTTCAACGACTTGTAGTGCCCATATATTTTTGTAATCAAACACTACACCATTTCGCCTCTCTCCCAGCCCCTTCTAACTAGGAATGAAGAGTCAGAATCAGAATTGTAGTCTGCACCTACATTCTGATTCAGCTAATAGCTTTTAATTTAATGTCAGCTAAGTTCTATTGCGGTGAAAGATTTCAAGTCAGAGCTATTCCGTATAGCTGTTCAAGATCATAGGAGGTCATGGTGGGTTACGTTCAAGCCAGAAGGTCTAATTTTAGGCAACTACCATGTTAGTCAACTGCCTCTGATAACTGTGCATCAATTCTGTGTTGTTGTCAGCGTGTATTTGTCTGCAATACTACTGCATATGCTGTATTTCAGGAAAAGCAGAGATTTCTGACAGATGTCCTACATGAAGTGATGTTGCTGGATGGTTTGGCCAGTTCACATCCAGTATCCCAGGAGGTGCAGCAAGCCACAGACATCGACAGGGTGTTTGACTGGATTGCCTATAAAAAGGTGAGACTAATTAAGCCTATCTATCTCTATACATAGCTATGTCAGTAGCTATTAGAAGATTGTGTTGGGTCTGTAAAACAAATACCATTGTAAAAATACATACATGGCAGTGGCTACTAGTTGGGAAACTTTAAGTTGTGTGGAATATACTACAGTGATTTTAGTCAAATACATTCAACACATCTAGGTTTATTAAATGCTATAAACTTGGGAGGCTGTCAAAATTCAGCAAGAAGATTGGGGTGTTTTTTATTACCATTTATTTTGTGTCAATATCTGAATTGTGTAAGATGCTTTAAAAAGCAGAAGGATGTGTAGTCTTTGTTCTATCGAAACGCTCCTGAAAACTTCTAAAGTTTTTTTCTGTTTTTCCTGTGCATGAGAATTTTTCTGTCAGCTAGTGAAAGCTCTGAAGTCGTTGCTGAGCAGTGATAGTGGAGGAACTGCTTTCTGGGGTGGTGAAGGGATATGTTTAGGCAATTTCAAATTGTATTTCTGTGAATAGAAAGCCTTTTGTCCAGCTTTGGGACTGAACAGCTTCTGTGCAGGGATGAGAGGGCTGCATACTTCTACCTTCCCCAACGTATGGCTGGGCTGGCTGATAGCATATGGCCCAAAAGCTGTTGGTTTTCATCATACCACATGATTATTCTCTGCTACGTGGTATGATATGTAATACTGCGCCTTATTATAATGACCAAAAGTGCTTGATGTGTGACGCAGAGGCTGCTGCCTGCAGCCTTCTGCTATGAGGTTGTACTGGAGCTCTCTACTGACGATTCAGTTGCAAGAGTCTTTCAGCTATCACCTTTGCATTTGATAATGTTTTCTTCTGCGTGATGAGCTACTTAACATTGGCTGTGGCAAGACAGCAGCAGCAGAGCGCTGACTTGTCTACCAAGCCTCCTGTTTATCCAGTGCTCGTTCTGGGCTGAAGTGTATCCTTTCTTACGGTCAACAGTTATTCCCAGTCAGCAACAGCTTCAACTTGGTCTTCACAGAATCACAAGGTTGGAAAAGACCTTTGAAGATCATCAAGTCCAACCATCCCATCCTAAGCTAAACCATATCCCTAAGTACCTCATCTACCCTTTTTTTGAACACGTCCAGGGAAGGTGACTCAACCACCTCCCTGGGCAGCCTGTTCCAGGCCCTGACAACTCTCTCAGTGAAAAATTTTATCCTAACATCTAATCTAAACCTGCCCTGGCACAGCTTTGTGCCATTTCCCCTTGTTCTATCTCCTGTCACCTGGCTGAAGAGACCATCGCCCACCTCTCTACAACCTCCTTTCAGGTAGTTGTTGGCAGTGATAAGGTCTCCCCTCATCCTCCTATTCTCCAGGCTAAACAACCCCAGCTCCCTCAGCCGCTTCTCATATGATTTTCCCTCCAGCCACTTCACCAGCCTGGTTGCCCTTCTCTGGACTCGCTCTTCTTCCATGAAAGCATCTTATGCCTTTAAGGATGGGCAACTGAGAGCGTGTGTGTCTTATCTCCATACAATAGGTATAGGATGTAATATGCAAACACAAAATACTTATGAAAATATTTTAAAATGCTGGAGTAGCTCAAGAGCCCAAGTAACTTTTTCAAATATCCCTTAGCTGGCTTTGAAAACATTACTCCTGGCCAATTATGCTGTAATAGCCAGCAGCTTTTAGCATGCTGAAGTATTCTTATTGTTTAAATGCTTCAGTCATATGTTTGCTGGTGATAGCTGAACCTTGATAGGTTCAGAGGCTTATCTCGCATCAGTATCTTAATATTTCAAGCTAATTATTTTTTCTAATTAATATGATAATGGTAATATCACTTGACACTTATCTTTTCATCTTATGAACACTTTGCAAACATTAAGTAATTTTCATTTACATTGAAACAGCAAACAGGACAGTAGGACACATCTGTATACTGTTAGCTTTTATGCAGACTAATAGGATCAGTCTGATTTCAGTGCAGATTAGAGTACAATCTCTATCTCTCCTGTCCGTTTAAAGGTTCCTTTTTCAGTGTAGCAGTGGCCAGGCCCAGTTACCAGATCTAGCAAACCACCGTGACGAATTACAGTGGAAGAATTTGCTTACACACCTTCATAGATGAAGAGATTAAAAGACCAACTCTTTCACCCATGAAGTCTCTGTTTTCCTGTCTGATAGTTTGTCTGTCTGCTATTCTCTGTAACCATTCATCCTTTTCTTTTAGATGCAAACAATATGTAATAGGAAGAACTTTTCCCAACTGATGTCCATAGCTGCTCTTTTTGCTATTTCCCTATCTTTCTCCAAACATCTGACGCTCTTTCCTTCTGAGGATAAATTTAACATGTCATATATCTTACATGGTTTAATTCCTGTGTAACCCTGTATGCATGGATGCTTAGCTTGCACTTAAAATCAAGTAGGGCAACAGCTCATTTACTAGATCGCTAGAAGATTTGTCTATCCTCCTAGCTCTCTAGTGTCAGCCAATATAAATACTGTGATGAGCGGCACATCAATAAAATCCAAACTGTTATATTGCAGGCTTTTACCTGGTCAGGCACGAGCACAGATATTTTCAGGTGCCTCAAAGCCCTCCTGACTCAACAAGCCCATGCTGGAGGGATGTTGTTGGTGTTTCTGGGATGGCTTTCTCATTGTTTGGTGACTTACTTTTTAAATTGCTGTCAAGTATTAAGTTCTCGGAATTTTTTTCCATTGACTCTCGTAAACTTTGGATCAGGAACATCAGTGAGGATTTTTCTATGGACTTAAATAAAATGTTCATTTTTAAACAGTCTAGCACATTGTGCAATATCTTTTTCCTACATTTTGGGGAGGACAGTATTCATTCTCTTCTTTTTTTTAAAAAAAGTCTACCTTGTGCTCCTTGAGACTTTGAATTGTCCATGTGATCTCTTTTCTCTCTCCACAATTTACTGCATGATACTGAAATGATGAAACTTTCTCCCATCTGATTTTTGTTCAGTGAGATGACAGTCATAGAATGTCATCGTCATTTTATTGTCTTTACTGTCATCAATATGGCATAAATCAATTAGACACCATTAAAGTGCCCATCTCTGCCAGACACTCAGCTGTCTTTTTAAAGATATGCCTCTTACTCTTTCTATGCACTTCAGAGATGACCATTGACACCGTGCTATTTAAATGCCTCCAATCTGAAAATATTTTTCATTTTCACTTTCTTGTCCTTGGTGATTGTGCATGTTATGAAATACCACGACATAAACCCCTGAAGAATGGTATTCACTAGTCCCACAAGCAGAGCAAAACAGTGCACTGTTTTTCCATTTAAGCTGTTGAGGGTAATGTTTTACCTCTTTCAAAAGCATCACGCTAGTCATTCTTGGGATAGGAGTGTGTCATCCTTCAGTAGGGCCACAAATATGTGGAGAAAAATGAGAAGTCGTGATAGTTCATTAATAAACAGTTCTAGTAGATGATTCAAGGCTCTCGAGTTACATCAGAGAGTGGATATGTCTTCCTAGTGCAGCTGGAAGTGCGATAGTGTCCTCCCACGATGACGGGAAAAGTGGTTATATCCCAAGTGCAGCAGGAAATACAGCCTGTTGAACACAAGAGTGGATCTGAGAATTGTTAAATCAAAGCAAAAAGCGTGACAGCCTTTCCATACTAGAAATAACTGACAGCAGGAATCATAGCCCTGGAGAGCTGCATCAACAGAGGAGGAGAGAGTGCAGCAAGAATAACACGAGGAGCAACAATCAGCAAGGAACAACTGGCTGTAATAAAATGGAGAAACAAGGCAGCTGCATCTCAGAGGGAGCAGCCAGACCCAGAACGGCATGAGGGAGAGAGATCCCCGACAGAACTAAAGGAGTCATAGCCATAGATGAGCAGTCACAGGCAGATAAGAGAAGGGATGAAAGGGCACCAAGGACAGTGTAGAGAGCCAGATAATATCTGAAGTCATTTCCGTCAGCCTGCTGCATGCTTTGAAGCGTGCTGCTTGAAGATTCTGGCAGCAATCGGAGCAGGCAAGACCAGTATGATGGAGTGTAACTATAAAAGTACCCCCAGTAGAATATGTCTTGGCAAGTGACAAACAGTAATCAAAACAAAGAAGAGGATGAATGGAATAGGGAAGAATATTCCTCTTCGCCCCCTACCCCCCAGCCCTGTAAGCAAAATTAACCTCAGCTATGAGATCGGTTACTAGCCCTGACGTTATTATGTAAACAAGTCATTATTTCCAAAGCCTTTGTATATATATAATTTCCTTCTTTACTGTATGCCACTTCTTTAAAAATGCTTTTTCCTGCTTTCTCTGCTGGGTGATGGAAGGAAGATGTATTTCTAATAGCAATAAAGGGAGACCATGCTCCCTGCTTCCCCTCAAAGGCAATGTTCTGCATCAGGAAATCTGTTCAACTGAAAATTTGCACAAAGAAAAAAGCTTGGCTTCTCTGTATGTTGCAATAGCAGTTCTGGCAAAGGAGAATTAAAAAAAGTGAAAGCACTGGCATGCTTTTTAACCTTTTGAGTGAAATTCACTTTGAATATTTACAGGTAACATGTTCTGCAAGAATGCAGAACAACAGGAGGGCTAACTGCAGTCATTGGAAAGGCTCTCTAAAAAAGTTTGTGCTTTTTTATTTCTCTTCCTCAGGCACTGGAAAGGATATTGGCATTATAATAACAAAATAAAGCAAACAAAAAAAACCAAACCCAAAACATCTATTCTGCCCAGTAAAACTGGGATTAGTATCAGAGTGAAATCCACTCAGTTCATGAGTGCAGTGAAATCGTGACAATGTGCATCTATGAAATGACCACAGGAAATGAGAGCAGGTCATTAACAGTGAAAGAAATACTAGATAGATACTTATAAATAGTAAAATAGGTTTTATTTCTAGTTCTTCACTTAACTGAATCAATAACATAAGGTGGTATCCGGGTAATTAAAAGCCTTATGGTACAATACAGGTGGCTTTACAACCCACTCCCTTACCACAGTGTAAAGGGAAAGCTTTCTGTTCTCCCTGACAAGTTGAGCCGTCGTGTTGTCTGTGAGTGCCACTGTGTCCTGGGTGTGTGTTTGCGTGGTGCTGGTTCCAGTTCTGCGACTTGCGAGTGCAGCCGGTCAGTGCCCAGATTACAGCAGGTGCTTTCAGAAGCAGTTTGTTCGTAACGCCTTGTAACAGAGCAAGTATCTTGTCATGAAAATAATTCCCTTCCATTCAGCTAAAGAGGTTGTGGGTCGTTACTGCTTCCGATACGCAAGCCATCGAAACTCAGCGTTGGCAAAGCCTTTTAGGTTCAAGTTCAGAGCCACCCTAAGAGCACCTCACTTGAACTATGCAAGCTGACCCACTCCAGCCAGCTGGTGCTAGTACCTAAAACTAGGCAGGTGCTTCTAGAGACATAAAATACCTGCCTTAAATAAGGCATCAGAGCATCTTCCTGACTCAAACCAAACTGTCATTAGCCTATCACGTTGTTTATCATCTGCTAAGTATTTCTGAAGAAGAAATGTAGAAACCACTGTGTGTGGTGTATAAACAGCTGTGCACCTACGGTGCTTAAGCAGAGTTACGTTCCCCATGCTGGGCAGAACTGTACATGGGTTTGATTGGAAATAATACAAATGGAGCACAAACGTTAATAAAAGCATCACATTTTAAAGAGGAGCTTGTTAGACTAGATAGTCAGGGCAATGCAAGGCAGAGGGATTGGGAAGACACAACCTGTTGTGGTACAAGACTGTCTTCTGCCTGTTGCCCATCAAAAAAGCAGCAGCAAACAGCAGCTCCCAAGGCCTGGAGGAGGCGATCAAAGCATAAATGGCAACGATGGCTCAAGCCATCATTTGCTATACTCCTTTCCCCAAGAGGGATTCTCTAGGGAGCAAAATGGTATGTCCATGTCTTGGATGCTTCCATGGTGTAAAATAAAACATCAATAAAAGTGGGTGTACACGGAGGTACTGGCCTCTGCACAAGGGCTCCTGAAGTGCAGTAGCATTTTCTGCCCCTCTGGCTCTGCTTTGTAAATAAAATTATCAGCAGAGGGTAAATCAGAAAGTACCTTCCTAAGACTCTACAGGTAGTTTCTGTTTTTTTCCTGGAGGAGTCCAAAAAGCGAGTATGCCAGAGTAAAGGGAATGGGGGTAACTTCTGCTGGCACATAACTATTCACTAAAACACAAGCAACAATTAGAAGTGTTGAAGTAGCCTGTAACAAACTAAGAGTTGAGAGTAGAAAGTAAACTGGAGGTAATGAAATAAGACCAAAAGGAACAAAAGCCTTGACATAAAAATCTGACTAATATTTTGATCAAAATCTTATGCTACAGGATCTCTGTTCAGGAGAAAACTCTGGAACAACCTCTGACATACTTTTTTGTTGTTGTTCTTTAAAGGTATGCTTAATACAGGATAATTCTGAAGCTTAAAAGAGGTCTCAACAAAAGTGGAATGGCATATTTAACCATAGTTAATTGTAAAACAGTCTTAGGCAAATTAATTGAGATTCTTACGTGGTATTTAGTTAACTAATAAATAAAAAAGGAATATTAATCTTAATGCTTCATGGAAACAAACCTAGTCAAACAGACCTAATTTCAATCTTTGATGAGATTAAATGTGTGGTTGCTAGTGATAAATTGTGTTGAGACATAGCCTTTTAAAATCTTTTAAAATCTTTGGTTTATTCTGGTGTCATACTCTAGTTAAAAAACCAACAATGCTATATGGTATCACTACAGAACACACTGGCTGGATTAATAGATAGCTGTCAGGTCATATTGATCCCCGAGGTAGTCATCAATGGAGAATCATCACAAATTTTGTGTTTTATTTTACTTAATTTGCTTTTGGATTCTCTGTGGAACTGGCGGATAAAATGGTGATGCATTTCCTCTTTAAAATGAAGTAATCATGGCCATATAAACACTTCTGCAAGTATTCATTATCAGAGGAAAAATCTTTGTCGGTTACTTCTAATGAAAAGCACAGGTTTTTGGAGCCAGTTTCTTTATTACAAGAGATTCTTAGTACAGTGGATTTTAAGGTATGCTGGTTTATTCAGTACTTACTTGAATTCTGGTGGTGTAAATAATGTTGTCAACCGCTTGTGTTTGTCCACCCTTGAAGATTTCCTCATACAAGCAGTTAATGGCAAAGTGTAATGTGCTTTTGTCCTTGTCAGTGGTGTCAGAACATGTAGGAGAGATTTTGGTGGCGAGGCCAAATAAAACTCCTCTTGTAAATGGGGTCCTGGTATCATTTTGTCTAGGCGTCTGATACGTTTTATTATTCAAGGAAAATGATGTGACAATATCCAGCTGAAGAACATGATTAGTTATGGTCATTCGCCCCTGAATTTTGTTCATTGTGTCATGTACCTAAAATTTGCAACAGAATTTATGTCTAAGGTAAACATTTCACCAAAGCTTATCTTACCGTCATCTGACCACTTTGGTATTATCCAGCCCCAGAACAGCTGTGTTTGTCAGAATAGAAAATGATTATGATTTCCCAGTGAAAAGCTCTCCTTGAATATAGCGTTGCTCTTTCAGTGATGTTTTGGCATCAGATATATGACCTTGCAATCTATAAAAACAACATAAGATGCCTTTATGCATCTTTGATGATTTATCATGGTACATTATAGGCTTATAGGTATATCTGCTGTTTTTAAAAAGAATAGCCCATCCACACTGTATGTAAAGTTTTAAAAATAGTGTAAGTTTAATTTGTTCATTAAAATATATCCTGTTTTTATTGCTGAGTATCAACAACACATTAACTTGTGGGTATGCACTGCTTGATAAGCAAATATAATTTGGAAACTCTTTGTTACTTTAAAAACTACGGAAGAAAAATTAAATGACTGGGTGTTTTTTTTTGGTTTAGTCTGTACTGTTAAAATTAAGTAGGGATAGGTTTTTTGGGCTCCTTTTAATGAGTATACTCCCTTACATGTTAACAATTTATTACCAAGAGCAGGGAAACCAGACATCTAAATTCAGCCAAGTACTTAGTTATATGCTTAATTTTCTGTGAGTAAGATGTGGAATTTAGGCTGGGTTGCTTACGTATTTTAGGTACTTTAGTGTGTCGTGTCGCTAAATGATGGCCCAGACAAACAACTTCGGGGTTAGGCTCATAGTGTCACATTTTTACTAGTATTCCACATAGTCTGCATATACGTATCTCTTTCCTTTTTATAAGGGCTTTTACATGGGGTTTCCAAAGGGAAAGCCTCTAGGAATTCATTTGAACATTTTACGTTTCTGCCATAGGAAGGAAATTTTATTTGTTGAAGCAAGTGCCTGATGTTATCCTAATCAGATAAAGAAGCATTCACACCCGTCGAATTCCCATGCAGTAAGCTTCCTTTTCCTTATGGCACTTGGAGGTGCCCTTAGAAAATACAGAAAATAGCCAAACCGGTGTGTTACAGTGCTCAGATTCTGAAAATGAAGGAGAGGTTTAGTGCTGGTGACTCATGGTACAGTCTAATTAATTCCCTGAAAAGAACTCAGTGAGTACTTCTGTAGTTCCCAGAGATGAGATATTTTGGATAGAGACAGCTGAAGAATTCCAGAGAAGGCTTTGCAATTATCTCTGCTTTTACAGCTCAGGAGAAGGACTCTCAGACTCTGAGCAGAGATCTCCCAGGAGAGACAGCCACAGTCCCATGTTGTAACTGGTGGCATGAACGGGACACTCTCATTCTACGATTACCAGGGTAACGCCATATGCTATGAGAGATGCTTCAGATTGCAGAGGTAGGAAGGTAAAATACATTTCAGCTGGACCTTCTGAGTGGGAGCTGAGGAATGGTTGGGCTTCGTCCTTGTGGGGAAAAAGGGAAAAAGAGATTACGGTGAACATGTTTGCTTAAGGTACCATGGTTTAAATGCAACACCTGGATTTGAAAGTGGTTACCGGCTTTTCAGGTCTTACAGGAGAACTAAGGGATGTTCATTGAATTGCTTATGGTCACACTAGTCACTCAATGGATGTTACAGACAGACTTCTCCTGTCCTCTTGGTCCTCTTTATGTGCCAAGGGTAACAATTTGGTTAATTCGGACTGCTACATGTGGTGTTACACCACAGCTCAGTTGACTCAAGTTTTTAAATATTCATTTACCCACATATACACTGTTCTGTATCTGCATTTGGGCAAACTGTGCAGATGTGACTGAAGTTAAAGCTTTTTTTTTTGTGTTAAATTTCTGCAGGATTTGACAGATTTCATTTTGATTTTTAATTCTATGAAAGGGTTCTTTTTTAAATGTCACATTTTTGCTACATGTTTGATGTACATTGTTCTTTCGCTTTAATTCATGCTGTGTTTTTCCCAATAAGCTAAATTTCATGGGGCATCCAGCTGTGGTTGCTTAGTACCAACAAAGAATGATTGTTTTTGGAAAACGTGACTTGGGTATTACTTGTTGGCTAGTGTTCACATTACAAAAACAATGTGCAAATGTGCATTCTTCGTATGAGAGCTTGGTAACATGCTCTACTAATATTTGAAATGAACTTAGAATGACAGAATTATCTAAGGTTTTGAGAAATAAAGAACAATTTATCAATTCAGGAACTTTGAACTGAAATGAAATTATACTCATTTACTTAAGAACCCATTTGATTGTGGATACCTGTAGGCTTGCATTTCACAGACTACTGTAAAAATATTTTCAACATTTTTTAGAAAAAAAACCCAACCTGCATGCTGCTTTTTGTTACAGTTCTAAAAAGTCTATCTTCGTCATGATTCCTGAAGAAAAACATACATCTCAACCATTATTCGAAACATATTAGCTGATATTTGAAAGCTCTTTTTGTCATCTTTAGTGATTCATCTATGGTAGTTCATGCCTGACTTGATTGTATACAGAAGGCATGGATCTGGCTTGCTGGGTGAGGGGCCATGTCATGGCCAAAGTGTAAAAGGGGGACTCACATTTTTACAAATACAGCAAAGAAGTGAAATTAATTATTGGTATTGGGCTTTCCTGCTGAAGAATGGGTTAACACCCATGCTCAGTTTATTCTTTGTTACAGATAGGTTGCAGGAACTATGGATTTAAGGTGGGTGTGTGGGAAACAGTAACTAAAAGAGCTAAATTAGTTGTCAGGAAGTCTACAGAGCTGGGTGGTATATACCTGCACCTTCTGAAGGTTGCTGGATGTGGAGCTGCAGAATTTCTATCAAAGGAATGTAGAGCTTCCTTGTAAACTGGGGTAATGTATAGAAAGGGGTAATATACAGAAGGAGCTCCGGGGGAAGTCCTGGGAGCTGTGGGCTGAGTTTAATTTCTTTCTCTGGCAAGGTAGAGACTCTAAGGGATATAAAGGGTAAGATAACTGGGCACATGGGTAAATGTGTTGGTCTTGCCTGCATGTAGCTGTTGCAAAGAGAGCTCTTTGCCTAGAGCTCAGGCTAAATAGTTGAAGGCTGGAGCTGTTTACAATGTGCATAATGTAACTGATAGCTGAGTCATTGAGAAAGGAATACTAGTATATATCAGGGATTTATTAATAGCCATCAAACTTTGCATATTGATTCTCATGTTAAAGCAGGAGCTCTTTATGAATGAATCGTGCCTTTGTGTGCGAGTTGCCTGTATGTGGTCTGAGCCTTGTTTTAATCAATGAAGATGCAGGTGATTATTACACATTATTATTGTCAATAGCAGCTCTAATAATAGTGTGAATAAAATCTAGAGTAATTGAGGTAGAGGGTAGGGTAACTCACATTTGCCTTAGTTAGAGAGAAAGGAACCCTAATCTTGAATTGCAGAGATACCAGTATAGAGAAAAATAACTGTAGGCCTCATATCTGTGTCCCATTGTATTTGAAAACAAGGGGTGCTATTACATATTAATCAGGACTGATTTTGAACTGAGTACTGCACAATAGTAGAATGTAAACAAATCACCTGTATTCAGTGTTGGGTTGTTGGGTTTTTTTAAAAATGCGAGAAGAAGCTGCAGAATGGATGGGTGGAGGTTTTATGGAAAAATAGGCATTTTATTTTTTTAGAACTTCAGTTATGTACTTTTTTGTTGGTAGTCCAATGCTGCTCTCCTCAGCATCTCACTCTCCACTTATACCTTGGATACCACGGTGGTGTTTTTCATACCAGGATACTTCCTGATTTTAGTTTTTATGGCACAAAAGGGATCATTCTGAACTCAGTAAAAATAATCAGCTTTCATTCCTAAACAAGGGTGGCAAGATGGATGTTCAGTGAAGGAGAGGTATATTGAGGGCTGTGTAATTATTATTACTGATATTTGGCGTTATGTATAGGTAAGCCTGACTGATACTGTCTCAGACTTCACTAACTCAGGTGGGTGTTTTTACACCTTCCAATGCTTTTGCATTTTTTTTCAGGATAAAATATCTTCAAAGGGATTCATACCACCTCACTTGGGATATTCATTATGTAGATTCCTGCCATTGACTTGTCCCCCAGCCTCTCTGTATCATCAGTGAAGATGAACCGGCACTTTGAGGGTGAAATCCATCTGTCCTATTTTAGATGCATGCCTTTGGATGAGATGAATCAGGATGAGCTGAAGTGCTTGCTTCTCTCTCCGTTGCCTTTAAAGGGAGTCGAGGCAGCTGGCTCAGCTGTATGCAACTGAGTAAGCATCAGATAGCTACAGTGTAGGCATCTGCATTCAGTCAGATGAATCGCAATCCTATGGTTAAAACAAAACCAAAAACCACACAAAAGCAGAATCAAAAATTTAAAAAAAAGAAGTTGATGTTCTAGGAAAAAATGACAAGTTTTGGTGGGAAGGAGGATGGAAGAGCTATGCTTTTTCTGTGTCAGCTTTTCATGGTCTCTCTTCCTTCCCCCACTCCAACACATTTACAGAGTGATAGATCATTTCACCCATGCAAGAGTCAGCTGTAGTTCATGGTTCCTGTTTCGTGTTGTGACAGTTTTCTCTTGTGAGCACGAATACTAAAAGAACTTTTGATCCTTAAATGAATAATGCTCATTGAGCTTCCAGCTCATTTGTATCTCTTCGCACACAGCCCCTTGCCTCCCAGTTTCTTCATAATCCTATGTGCTGGTTTACCAATTTTTATATCATTTCCTTCTCTGCGCCTGCCTCACCAGTTCATTATTTCAGGTGCTTTGCTTTGCTCTCTGCTCGGTACAGAACATGCACCTTCAGCTAGCAAGCACACAACCTCTCTGGAATACCTACCTTTGCTGGGTTTCTTATGTGAAAGTATGACATGTAGCACAAACTCAGATAAGATAGGTGTTATTTGACTGTATATACAGAAGTAGGTGGTAACACACCACTTTTATATCTCCGCAATTCAGATATTCTTGGGAACTATTTACTGGTACAGAACTTCTGTAACTGAGTGGGGAATCGGTCTCTGTATGGCCTTTATGGACAGTGCAGTTGATGTAATCTCACCTTACCTGAGATGTCTGCAGTGCATACGTGCTAGTCACCCACAGCTGCTTTTGGAGCCAATTACAAGAGGTGGGTGCTTTTAGGGTACAATTCTCCTGGTCTGTTCGGAGGTCTACTTCAAGATGAAATAAAGTGCACCCAGAAGCGGGTGGAGCTGTCCCCTGACTGGGAAGGAAGTCTAAAAAACAAAAGTAATTGTAGGCACAGTTGCCAAAGATAGCTGCATTGAGTAAGACCTGTCCCCTCCCATTCTGGCTGTATAACTGTGTTGTGTTGTATGCAGTAGTTGTATTTTTGTGGGTTCATACATAGGACTTACTTTTTTTTTCCCCTTTTGGTACTCTTTTTTTGTACAAGAAGTGATTACAGGATGCAAGTTGGAAGTGAAACGATTAGTTTGAGAATTTAGATATAATAAAATCAGATCATTCAATAAGTCAGATAAATTAATTTACCATAATTGTGACCTGTAGTGTTGCTAAAGGATCAAAAAATCGAGGAGGTTGTCTTTAAAAATTAGTTTCATTTCATCTGAGATCAAGGTTGCAATCATGCTGTTTTATGTTGCAATGAAGAGAATTAGGCTGCAGGCCTTAACTGTGACTCTGTAGATTTCAGACAAGTTCAGCTCACATATAAATGAATTTTACTCCTAATTTTAGTCATGGATGGTCTTTACCACGGCATGAGTTTGCAAACATGTTGCTTCAAGGAAAGCCAGAGCACTTCAGCCTGTGTTGGCTGATTGCCCATGAGCGTGGCTTTTCCCAAGAAGCCTTTGCAGAAAAGCTCTGTGTCTGCAGTTAGTTTCCATGGAGTAGCTGACATGCTCTATGCCCCCTTTCTTTCTGTGGAGTGACAGTGCTGAGGCACCTTTGACTGTGTCATAGGTTATATGAAGACCATACTGGGTGGTCTTGGGTGAATGATTTCTCTATTACCTGCCTCAGTTTCCCTTTGTTTTGTAGCATATTGATATCAGTGTCTTACAAAACACTTAAGAGATCTGCTAATGAACAGTGCTTCCTCAGAGCCAGGTAGTGCCATTAATCATTGACTGGATATATAGTGTCTTTGTCTGAGTAGACTTTTATTAAGATGGGACACAGTGGCTTAAGGTGAGTCAGACTTTACAGTGATGGGTACATTTTTTGATGAGGAAAGGATTGTTTTCCAGGAGACCTGTTAAGCCAGTGTGGTTTACCTCTTGGCAAGGTATCGAGTTATCCACTGCCTGGAGGAAAGTACTTAAATAGTCAATAAATAGCCATTCTGCTCTGTAGGAGAGCCAGGTTCACTTCTCAGGAGTCCATATATCATTCCTTGGTTGGACAAATGTTGGCAGAGCAGAACTGCCCCTGAGAGTGAAGTGGGGAGCAGATTGGTTTCATGTCAATGAAAACCATGGAGACAGGTTCCAAAGGGCATCCTCTGTGGCAGGACAGACTTCTTGTGATTTAGGACTTTTCTGTAGGTTTAGGCCTAGGTCAGAGAAACTTACAGAAGGTATGGAAGTGCGGGTCCTTTGGACTGCATCCAGTTCGCTGTTTGCTAGGCGGGTAGGGCAGTGAAAATGCTAGCACATTCAGATGACCCCAGGGATATGTATTCTATTACTTCTGCAGCTGAACTTACTGCAGATGCCTTCTTTACCTCCCAGGAGCCTCTGATCAGGGTCATCTACCAAGCTCCTCTTTTTTATAAGCCACTCTTCCTTGTGCCATTTGCTCTGCATACCTCTTTCTTTTTATCCTTCTGCCTGCAAACCTGTTTCTCTCGATCTCCAGACAGAGTGTCAACATCTGCTGCTTTTTCCTTTTCTTCCCAGAGCTGGGAATGTATCGATTGCTTCTGCTTTTCTTAGGAGTGTATCCCTGTTCTCAGTTCTGCCATGTCTCAAAGTGCCAGAAGGGTGAAATGAGCAATTCCCTCTTTTGTTCCTCCCATTTCTTTTCTCTCCACATCAAGGGCTGCCTTTGCTGCGGTTTCTCATCCCTTCTCCCCAAGACAGCTTTTTTTCTCTTGAGGTTCCCTGGTTTTCTGTTTTCTGCTTTTTTGTTAGAATCCCTTTCCCTTCCTCAAATTAAGTACAGATGGTATTTACTTTTCCCCATGTGGAGAAAATGGCAGAAGTGGGACAGATGTATTGTTCTGGAAGCTGTAAGTAGGACTTCTGGGTTTTCTGAAGGTAATTAATTGGTAGAAAGTACTTCTAAAGTACCTGTGAAAAGGGACTGATCCTAGGAGAGCAGTCCTGCCTTTGTGCCTTGGATCTCCCCTTCAGTCTGCAGGCTCTTTTATTTTGTTTGCTGTGCAAAGGCCATGGTTCCATCCAACATGTGGCTGGATGTTACCTGTGAGAGGAATTCAATAATCTTTTAACGTGTGTCTGACAGTTCCTGCTTCCTGGGTACAAAAAGGACTCTATGGGCAAGATTACATGAAGGTATTTCCTTGCTTACTTCTCACATAAATCAGTTGAGTTAAGGTGCCTACATAAATACATATGTATTGTTACTATGAGAAGTTCAAACCGTGGGAAGGAAACAGGGGGACCCGGAAATACTAACAGGTGAGTAGGAAAAGGGACGTGTGATGAGTGGAAAAGAGTCTTTGTTGTTAGGGATTTAGGCAGATTTATATTTTATATATTTTTGGTTCCTCTACAGATGCTTTGGGTTGCCTTGCCTAAGTTACTTACAGGATAAGTAATATTTATCTATTTGTTGTAATTTCTTCTGTTTATCTGATTAGACAGATTTATCTGCTCTTTATCTGCTTAAACATCTCTGAGGACTTTACTCATTCAGTTCCTCTAGTAAAATAAGAGTAACAGTGTTTACTAATGTATGGCCTTGTCTGTTCCGGTAATGATCTGTTTCAATAGGGATTAGTTCCTATGCTGCTGTGTGTTCCAGACATGATTGGCCTCCCAGTAAGACTATGTACCACCATAAAGACATAGCATAGTGTTAATAATGCCAACACCATATTGTGGTTTATACACGGTTCAATTCTTATGAGCAACTAAAATGTCTCCTCAATTAATGATTTTTTTCTTCCTTTTTTCTCAGTTACTTTGCTAACTAAATATAGTATTTGTTGTTGCTGCCTGTGTGAAGAACTTGTAGTGTTTTCTTACAGTTTGCTAATAATTTGCAAATCTTTTTAAATATATGTCATTATTTAAAAACGTTGGTTATTACCGATAAACCCTTCAGTACTTCAGAAATAGCCACCTAAAAAGAAAATCATGAGAACATGTGTAAAATGGTCTAAGAACTGGAAAACCATTAAATTGCAAAGCTATCCTGAACTTTAATCTAGCAGGAAGAGACATAAAATCTTGTTCTGAAAGCTGAAGTTAGAGAAATTCAAATTAGGGAAAAGGTGCACATTTTCCATGTGACAGTAAATATTAGTTGTGACAAGTTACATAGTACTGCGAAACATTTACCTGTTCTTGAATCTTCCTAAAATAGATGCTATTGTGTAAAGAGAAGCAATAGGTTCTTTACCTAAATTACTGTTTGACCCCTATTAATGCAGGAAGTCAGATTCTGTTGTAATTGTAATAGGCTTCAGAACCTGTGAATTTTTGAATCTATGAAACATTTCTTTCTGTTTAATACTGTTTTCTGAGCATTTGCCTAATTTCTGAGCCTACCTCTGTAGGTGAGGTCGTGGAGTTGTACCATCATGTTTTCCTAGGGCCTTTGATTCACAGACTTTAAATGAAAAGTGTCTTCCCTGTTGTGCAGCGATCTGTACTAAGTATAACATTTGATAAATGGGATTGAAATTGGATTGCAAAGCTGGATGTTATAGGGAAATCGTCAAATCAGGTCTGCAAAGAACTTTCTGCTCAAAATAGAGCACTAGTGCAAAGGGAAAATGAAATGCACAGCAGTTGTTTTTGTGAGAGGGAGTGAGAAGATGCCTTAAAGGGATGCCTTAAAGGAAGCTCTGACAAGTGTGTCTCTGTTCCTTGGTGTAGGTACTGAGAATGTCACCTGTGAAACCACTTACCCCTTTGCATGACAGTGTGGGAAATAAGCTGACTCTTAAAAAGTCGAATATGTATGTTCACATGTTATAAAATTCATAGGAAAAGGATCCACTTCCAGATCATCAGATCTTGAAGGCTTTTACAAAGGAAAGGAGCATCACTAAATCCTGATTTACAGTAGTATAGCAAAGGTAAAAATGCTATGAATAACCACTATAGTACAATTTAGAACAACATTATTTTTTGCCCTCATTTAAAACTGTGCCATACTGCTGAGTGCACAAAAGGGCTGGGGGCAGCCAGCTGTGAGGCTGACACATGCGTGCTCCAGGAGCAGAGAGAACATGTTTTATGACTGCACATTATTCAGTGTACAGGGCAGGATGATAACAAGATGACTCTTACTTCCTCAGCTCTCCTTGTAAGCTTTTGCAGTAGCATCTCTTTTTTTTTCTTTTTCCTTTTTTTTTTTTCCCTTTTCATTCTAGCACAAGTAAAGATTGTATTAATCAGAGGTTTCTAAGATAATGTAGGATGGAAATGCCTACTTAAGGTTGTTATTATTGTATAATCCTGACCTGCAAAACCAGTAACTTCTCTTTTTCTCTCTTATGTCCCACAGGGTGCAGCTCTAATTCGAATGTTAGCTAACTTTATGGGTCACTCTGTGTTTCAAATGGGCTTACAAGTAAGTAAAGGCATTTCTGTCTTGGTGTAGGTGTGAATTTCTAACAGTTTCTCTCTCTTTTTTGTTTTTAAACTATATTTGCATCTATTTGTGGTAATGTTTATTTGCTTCGATGTTGAGGCACCAACATGTCCCTGAAGATGAATTTGGTGGAAGATGCTGATTAGTGTAACACAGGACTGAGTTCCACCTGCATTTCTTGGTGTGTCAAGTGACTGCACTTTAACTTACACGCGGCCTTGTGTCTCTTCTGTGTAGATTAGCACATAAAAGCCATTTTATCCAAAAAAATAATAACAAATGAACTCAAGCCAGCTAGAAAATACACATCCCTGAAACTAATAATTCTTTTTAGATAAATATTTTGCCTTCCCTTCCTCCACAGCAAATCCATGAGCTTTATTTTTACCTTTGATAAGCATGGAATGCTCTCTGCCTTAACCATGTTTTGAAAACTCACTCTGCCTTTTAAAAGAAATTTAAAGAGGTACCATTTCTGTACGAAGACAAAGAATTTAAACTTGCTGATTACCAAGGATGAACTCTTTTCAGCAATAATTCAGCACAAATGATTGTTCCGTAAACTATTTAAAAACAAACAAGCTAAAGCGTAGAAAACAATGCAACCCCCTCTATTCCATTGAAATCTGCTTGAGTAAATCATGTTACAGGCAGCTGTGATTGATGAATTATGTATGATGCAGCCTGCTACTTAGAAGTGTCCTTTAAAGTAAATTGATGTTCACCTGAAATACAATTATGCTAAGATGGAAAGAGCGATCAATCTTATCTGTTCTTAGTAAGCTTTTCATTTTGAAATTTAAATAAACTACATCTGGGATCAGGTCATTTTTTAACAGAATAATGCTACCTCTAACCAAAATGAATTGGAAGGTAAAATATAAAACAAAAGTTAAATAAATGCATTGGCTATGTCAGAGAGGTGTGTTCCATTCAGCAGGCAATGAAAGGAAACCTGCGGGGGAAATGCAGCTTTTTGGAGAGTTTATTGGACATTCAGGGTTTGCAGGATAACTTATTCACAGGACCCAGTTGGCTCATTTTCTTAGATGTAACTCCAGGTCAGATCAGTTAGTTAATCTTCTTATGCTGATAAGAAATCTTGAGATCAAAAGGTTCCTTCATAAAATGTTGTTTACATCAAGGATAGAACCCTCATCTCATTTAAGCTAATAAGACTTCTGTCCTTAGACCAGCAAATTCCATATTCCAGGCAGAAACTTCTGCCTGCACAGATATATTCATAGAGAAATTCAATAGCACTTTTTTTTTTTTTTTTTAAAAAAAAAAAAGGATTTCACTTAGGGTTTCATGAGGGGAAAGTTTTAATACATAGATCTTAAAACTCCTATTTTTTCTATGCTTGTCTGAGAAACAAAGGTGTGAAGGTTGTCCGGAAATAAGTTTAGAAAAAAAGAGGAAAGAATAAGGCTACACAGGGATTAAATAATCATAATTACCATAAAGTTGTAATGGAGCTTTGTTTTTTGATTTGAGTGGTTTCCCATTATTTCTGCTTTTCACCAGTTCTGCTCTAAATAGAAACTCTTCTGTTTGCTAATGAAAGTCTATGAAAATTCTGTGAATAGCTAACTAGTGAAACTCTTGGCATTGGTTCAGTAGGAAGATGTTATTCCAACGTCTTCTAGAAAAGCTATTTGAAATCCAGACACAGATTTTCCACTTGTTGAACAGCATGAAGTTCGTAAGCTTGTTCATAAGCTGTAAGTCATGCAGTTGGAAATGTCTGTAAATTATTTAATTCTTTGTGTTTTGTAGATCTAAGAAAATAATATTCCTGCAATATAGAGTTAGAAGACTAGCTTTGCTAATGGTATGGGGAGCTGAAGGACTAGTTTACCTCTTCTGTCATGCATTAGCTGTGGTACCATTGCTTGGGATTTAGCACTGTTTCCTTTGAATCCAATTTTGTCGTGGAATTCTAACATTCAACTAAACGGCCTTTCTCTGGGATAGCTGCAGAATCAAGTCTTTATTAGTGCTATTTATAAAACTGTTCTAATAACTAATATGCTAAAAGTGCACTCGATGGTACATTCCACCTGGTTTCATTCTAATGGCTTTCTGAGTAACTCAGTTCTGAAGGACCTTCACTTTATCTTATTTGCTTTGTTTTTCATTAGCCTCCAGTGCATGGAGCCCATCAGTGTTAATAACATTAATATTATTTCAGTACTTCTTAGTGTATCGGGTATGTCCTTCGGGTTTCACAGATGATGAGAAAGAGTATTCCTCTCCTCTTACTGCACTAGCAAAACCGGTAATGAGTGACCCTTTATTTGTGTTCTCATTGTTTGTGGTTTTGTTGAAATCAAGGTATGATTCATCATCTAATTAAGCGCTACAGAATTAGAGCTTTTTTATAAGAGGAGCTACAACAAATACGCTAACTTTTGGGTTAAAGGGAAGAAAAGGTAAGACTTAGAGCAAGAAGCAAAGTGGATAGCTCCTTTTTTTGTTCCTTACCACTTTTTTCTTAAATCTAATTACATGCTATCACCTGGCAGGTGGACTTTTTGAGGAGCAGATCAAGATAGCCTAGGGGAGAAAAAAAATCTCTTATATGTCGGAGAAAACAATCAATTGTGTTAAAAAGCTGAAGAAAAAAACCTGATGAATGAGAGTGGGGCTCTTTGTTGGATATTCTGTAACAATTAATAACTAAAGGTGCACGTGGTTCCTAACAGTTCAGCAAACCATTCTGTTGAGAACTCTGTGAGGAAGTAAAATTGTAGTAAAGATGCTCAGTTTTACAGTGTAGATGGCTTTGGAGAGATTCGTATCTGTCAGGAGTAACTGGCCTGTTCCTATCACTGTAAATACACTGTGAAGTACCATTGGACTGTATTTTGGAAGCTCCTCAATAAAACTGCAGAGCCTATCTAGTGAAGGTATAATTTTCTGGAATCCCTTCAAAGCCCTATGATGTCTTGAATCATGTGACATCTACAAATAGGATTTAGTAATAAAGACAAATCTTTTTCACTGTTTTCACCTAGTACTCCATAGACAAATCCATAAGAGAATATATTTGTATTGGTTGTAAAGATTAATTGAATAATGACAGTAATGCCCATAGCTGGTAACACTTGCACATGAGAAAAGTCACAGCTATTATTTTTGTAGAAAACATCTAATAAACCTTTCCTTCTCACAGTAGGTGATTTCTTTCTTTTTAAAAGCCCTGACATCTTTCACGATGTGAAAAGTTTCTTATGCTCCAGGGAAATTCAAGAGGTGCATGTCATAGAATGTCAGTACTCCTCTTACAAAGTGGTGTTGCTTTTCAGTCAAAAAGGCATTAATCAGCTAGGACAGTGATTAGAGTATGAAGAGCCTTGCTCAGCACCACTTGCTCTGATTATGTTTCTGAACTGCATAGATTGGTAGAGGAAGAAGCTCTAAGTTGGCCTTAACATTCAGTCATCTCTCAAAGCAGTAATATGCCATATAATACTAGATTTGTTTGAGATTTGCAGCAGTAGGCCATTGTTCTAAGTCCGTGTGCTTGAAATAGGTGGTTGCTTACGTGACCAGTGTCACTGTATTACATTTCCTGTAAGGTTTTTCTGCTTTGTGGCAAGGTCTGGTTTTTTTCATATTAAATATAGAGAGAATAGCCAGTGATTTGAAGGTCTGGTACTTACACATGTGTAAAGATGCACCTCCAGCTCTTCAATGAGACATTTCTGCACTGGTTTATTTAAATTTTTCTTGGTTAGATTATTTTGGAGCCTCATCTCTGTTACTGTACGTTTGTCAACACTGCATTTCGTTTGCCATGTGGCAGCTCATTGATCACATAGATCTGTATCCTTTTGAACTTCACTTGCTGCTATGCATGTGTTCATCACTCACTCTGATTTAGTGCATCATCAGCAGTTTGAATTAGTTACTGTAGGAATCTCTGCTTCTGTGATAAATTAACTGCTTTTGTACTTTAGGCTTCACATTGTACATTTGGAAGAAGAATTTCCATACGGTGCTTTGGATATACGCTGTCTTTTTTTTGGTGCTATTGAGTGGCCACTGTATTGAAACAAATTGTCCAACCTTTCAGAGGAGCTGTCTGGGGAAATGTGACGTGCAGGCTGTTAAATACAGCAAGGTTCAGATTTCAATCACTTATTACTATCATAAAGCTGCCTAGTTAGACTTTCTTGCATCTGTGCTGCTTAGTATTTCCTGCTTTTTAGGCACCTCTGTGCATGCCTGTGTTCCCTTAGAACTGTGGCACTCAGTGTGAAACCCTATCAGAAGCTTTCTGGGTGTGAAATATAGCTCTAATGTGCTATTTTCCACATTGTTTGCCTCTTCTGTTCAAGAATCTAGTAGTAGAAGGAAAACAGAAGTATTACTGTTTCCACAGTAATATTTTATAATCTATTTTCTACGTAGTATATTAAAGAGGTTCCAGTGCACCCATTTTATCATACCTATCTATTATTCTTTTATTAGCACTTAGTTGTATGCTTTTTACAATGAGACATCATTGTAGACTTCTTAAAAGAGGTTCTGTTAGAAGACAAAAAGCCAGACACCTTAGGGTCGGGCCCAGTGAAGCCATGAGCTGTGATGCTGTCCCTGGATCAACAGTGCACATGGAACTACCTGGAGTCTTCTTTTGCTCAGTAGGAGAGTGTAACTTTTGCCACCAGGCAGGAACATCTTTGCAGCTGAAGGAGTACCCATGTTGTCTCTGCTGGTGCATTAAGTAAATTGAATAAAGAAACTACTTTTCAGCTAATTTCTGCACCCATGTCCTCTGGTTTAGAAGAGCACAGAGTGTATGACCTTGGTGAACATCAGAGTATCACCATGGGCATTCTGGCTATGGCCAGTCCTTAAGTGAGTGGCTACTGGTCCCTTTATTTTTCAAAATGTCTTGCTTCTCCTGGCAGTTGTCAACAAGGTAACTTGAGTGTGTTGAAAGCAGGACATAGGAAGTCATAGGAAATCTCATAGGAGCTGACATCACTGTTTTCCACACTGCATATTGTACGAGATTGATAACATCTTTCACCTTTTCTGGCCCCTCAGCATTTCTCATGCTTCTAGTTTACATCACTCTGGATTTTAGGTTTACATTTGTTAAATTAATTCAATGTTACAGACTTTTTATGTAGCTTTTTCCACCGTGACTTAAGTAGGTCAGTAAAAGTTTACCTAAGAAACTTCTGTAAGTTGCAGTGTCACAGTATTTTTTTTTCCTTTGAAAGTGTTAAAAGATGTACAGCATGGTAAGGGCCAGACTAGAATATCACTACCAAAAACCAAAGTCCTTCCTCTAGCTCCAGGAGGATTTGAGTATACTATGTATACAGCAAAATGCTTCTGTTTAAATAAAAGTTGTAATTGAAGATGCATAATTTAAATGTAGAGTTACTGAGAAATGCTAAAGTCAATTTTATCTTTGCATTCTTTTCCTCTTTTTGCATGTACCTTAATCAGGGTTTTTTAATTATACAGTTGTCTAGTGTATTCTACATAGGGTAACATCTGTTTCAGTACACAGAGTGGACCATGCTCACTGAATTGTCCTTCTATTCAATAGTTCTGTATGATTTTCATTTGCTTTGTAGCTTCATTCTGACTGCCACATACAATTTTTTTAAATGCCATCCAGTGCTGCCCAGTGCAGCACTTTTCTCTCTCGTGTTTTAACACTCACGGATAAGAAGAGTTTCTGTGTTCAGAGCAAAGCTTCCACTGGCTTCAGTGTCAGCTGTGAGCACTTGGTATGGCTGCAGCTCAGCCTCTGGGACACCAAGGTGGGCGTCCAGAAAATGTCAGTCATGCAATTAGTGTTGCTATAAATAAATAGTAAGAGTGAGTGCCTGTACATATGGACCAATGATTAAAATAAAAAAGATCCATGAAATACGGATATCTATTTGAAACCCGAGAAGTTCTGTCAAAGCGTTTGGCTTTATAAATGATTTCAGATATTCAGAACAGACCTCACATTGGGTTCAGACAGTGTCCAGACTGGCTACAGATCAGACCACGGGGCCATACATACTGCGCCCACAACTGTAGCAGCCACCCATCATGACTACTGTTGGGTTTTGCCTCATACAATGTAGGTGTTCTGGAGAGAGAGCTTTTTCCTAAAATGTTGCATTAGCAGAATATTCCTGTTGTGGTTATATTAACTTACTTCCCTCCTTTCTGTTCTGCTTTTCTGTCCCTGGAGCATTTGGATCAGACAGTTTTCTTCCTCGTCTGTCAGGGATTGCCAAGAGAGGGGAGAGATGAGCTCTTTGGTTTCTGCTTCAGGGCCGTCACCTCCCTCTGAGGTTTGGCATCTATGATCCATCAGTAAGGGAGAGGGGTGGACTCTTTTTCTGCTGGGTCACCTCAAGTTGATCAGTGATAGGAAGAAGCACGGTCCTGAAACAAGATCACTTCCCTTTGCACCTTTAGACTTGTGCTCCAGTGCAAGGGGTCAGCAGAGCTTTTCAAATGAAAGAGTGCCAATAAAAGGTAAAATACGATATTTTCCATACTTAGCTTCTGGTGTTGACTGAAATTTTGGAGAAGAATTCAGTCCTCGATCGACTTTTTTGAAGATATGATTTCAGTCTGGTTACATTTTGGCCACATCAGAGGTCCCAGCAGGGAGAGTTATAAAGAGTGATTATGGCAGGTGCTGCTGAACCTCAATAGCTGGCGATGTCCCCAGTGCCCACATTCAGAGCAAGGTTAAAGTCCCTGTTGCCATCATTAGGAGGAAGTTGTGCTGTCCTCCAGCTAGGATAAAATGTTGCTTTCTTGCTCCACTGCTAAAGCTTCTTACAAAAAGAAAAACAACCAGTATATGCACGGTTTACTTAACTTGTTAAGTTTGTTTCCTCAGAACAGGATTACCTTTTATGTCCATGTTACAGTCATTTTACAGGTACCATGTATGCAGTCCACTCACTGTGCTTTCAAGCGAGCTCTTATTTTGTTGCATGTGAAATTCAGTTACGACTGTTTTCTCCTTCATTTTTATTATATGAATTATTAAGAGAAAGAATGATAGGCATGAATTCTCAGATAACGTCAGCAGGCTGAGCAGCTATTTAGGAAAATGTTTTCTTTTGGAATAAAATTACATGGTTCTCCTGATGGGGCTCAGTGGCAACCTCGCCTCTGTTGCTATGAAGCAGCACAATGGAATTTACAGGGCGCTGGAAGTATGTGTTTTGTGTGTGATTCTGCTGTCCTCATGCAATAAAAATTTCCATTAGCTCTTTGGAAGTCAGTGGGGATATTTCCAGCTCAGAGATTGCAGGATTCAACTCCTAGTTGACACTTAATACATGTTGGGAATGAAATAAATCTACTGTTCAGCCCAGTGGAGGACATTCAGAAAAAAGCTGCATCCCTGCTGGATAAAACAGGCCATCAACAGAACTTTCTCCTCCTTCTCCTTGTTTCTCTTCTTCCTCCTCCTCCACATCTTCCTTCTCCTGCTCCTTCTCCCCCCACTTTGTTTTTTACTTTCTCTTGCTTTTTCTTCCTCTATATAAATTTAAAGTTCAGTTACTGTAGCTAAATAGACACAGTATCACGTAGCCAGATGTAAATGCTAATGAATTTTAAGGTGTCTTCGTTTTAAAAAATAAAATGCAATTCTAGTGACTGTATTATATGATGGTCTTTTGCATCATGAGAAACATTTTCTCAGTTGATACAAGCAGCATATAACTTATAAGCAAAGCCAAAGCTGTTGCTGCTTTCCTATCTGTTATTCATTGTTTCTCTACAAATGTTGCAGATCGTTAAGATCTAGACACAGTGACATGCAAATCATACTCGTAATAAGCTTTCTTGAGTGATTTATGGCGACCTTTTCATAGTAAGTATCATTAATTTCATTCTAATTCTGGGTTTTCAATAGAAAAAAGTAATGCAGAAAAGTAAGCAGAGATTTTTTGCCTGGTTAGCAATCCTTGGGCATAGTTCAAGTTAATGCAGAGGAATGAGCAGCCAACCTGTCACAATTAGTAGGTGCCATTCAAACATCTCTGGAAAAGATTCCATCATTTTTGCTATGCATTAAAAATACAATTACTGAGCAACATCTTATTTTAAGTTCAAATGTATTAGACAACCAGACAAGGCAGAACTAAACTAATGTTCAAATTCAGTCAAATATATGCAGTTCAGTTTCGGAGTACCTTATTTCTGTAAGATTTGTTCTTAGCTCGGTAGTTTAGTACCACCACCAAATAATACATCAAAACCATTTTTCTTTAAAGCCAGGCTTAATATACTAGCAGGTGTCTCACTATGCAGCAGATACCATCAGGCTCTGCTAGGCAATAACTCTGCAATCCTTCTAACTGTTCCCTTTGGACTTCACATGCAAACTGCTTTGCCACCACTCTGCAATTGCTGTTGCTGTGTTTCAAAATGGAGCCTTCTTCCTCTTCATGTTAATAGCTAGTAGATGAAGGTGAATTTTACAACTGAAATAAACCTCACCATTTAAGGATTCTGGTCTTTTAATAAGGATTCCCAGCAGAGCAGGATCTATTTTTGGAAACTTACAAATTTTGAATCTGTTTTAGGTGCCCCATTCACATTAGATTCACTGAGTTGCAGTGAATGCATTAATTGCAAAATTGCATTTCTTAGAGTGGTTTGAGGTTTGATTCTTTTCTCATATCGGAATGAAAATGACAGGGCCATATTGATTTCTGTTGGGTTAGTTCTGATTTATGGTACTGGTCTCTTATCAACAAGAAGCAGGTAGAGTGAAGAAAGCAGTCCCATTGACTAAACGATGGCTCTTGCCTCCTCCTTTCTCTTACTCGTTTCTCTTGTGTCTCATTCTGAATGGCCTGCAGTTTGGGGCAGGATGCAGGTCCAATCTGTATCCTCTAAATGAATGTTACACTTCCAAAACCATGGATGGAATACTTTCAACATTGCCCTAATTCTTCTCCCATTGAAATCAATGATGAAAATCCCATTGACCCATTTAACACCAGAAATGTCAGTTCTGCTGATCTGATTATTGTTAGAGCGTATGGGAGTATTATGAATTACAAAGGAAAAAGGACAAAGTAAAATACTATAATTATGTGGCCTCTTCAGCATCATTGGCTCTAGAGAGAATTAAGATTTATTTCCATATATGGTTCCAGTAGCACTCTTCCTGATTAGTAGTTATAGCTTGCTGCTTGGATGTAATGATTTAATTGCAGATATAACATGTTGATAGTGGATATTTTCCAGTTGCTGATGATTGCGAGCATTGTATCACTTTTGTGTGTGAAAAAAAAATAAATCTAAATATACCTTTTGAAAATAAAGGGATGGAATTTCAGCTGCTGTACATTGATAAGATTCCAGTGATTTCCTTCTCTGGGATTTTATGCCTTGACTGACGTGCTAGTCCAAAGAGTAGGCAAAATGGAGCTGAAGTGTAGACTTGCATGGTGCCTCTGAAGTATGTTTCACACCTCTCAGGGTTTTAAAAAACTTTTTTTAACCTATTTTTGAGTTTGAAACTAGAAGTTAGCTAAGAAGTTCTTGATGTATCTGTCAGATGGTGTCAGGTGGACTTTTTAAACATGTCTTTCCTGTGGTACCACAGTAGAATTATTTGGAACATTGAAAGTATTACTTGCTCTTAAGTATTTTTAGTTGCATACTGCAGCTAATGGTGTGAATGCAGTCTGGGTAAATTAGCAATTGAAAAAGTAAGATTATATATGGGGCAGATAAAAGAATTGTTTTGTGGGGTTTTTTAATGAAAAAGGATTTAGCAAAGATTAAATAAATAAACAACCCTATCTGCCAGGCCCGAGCATCTTACTGGGACACAGTTTTTAGAAAATGAAGAGATAGAATTACTATTCACTTTCAAGTATGTTAGCCAGGAAATTTCTATTTGAAAGAAATTCAAATATGTATCTCCACTAGGATGCGAAAAATTATTAGAAATAAGAAGAAAATAAAGATTATCCTTTGCAGTGACATGCTTTGATTGTTCAAAATTGTGTAAAATGTTAATTCAGAGTTCTGTTTTGAATGCCAAGTAAATGACATTTAAGTTATGTTTACACAGGGAGACACAAATGTTCATTCTAAAGTACCTGAAGATATAAATTGTATTTGGATTAGCTAAACCTCATTGTAGCTCCCTGTGGATGCTCGAAACTGAAGTTAACTGTTACTTCATTTACTCAAATTCACAGTAGTGTTTTCATTCTGACCTGAAGTCACTGTGTTTAGGCTACTTAATTTCTGAATGACAGGGTCATATGACATAACATAAGGTTTCATGAAGGTTAACTAATCCACGGTAAAAATTAGCTTATTGGTGAGGAATGGTACTGACCACCGTTAGCTGAACACTGAGGCATCTCCTTTAAAGAAATACTCTTCAAAATAAACATTTTATTTACCTCAGACATGATACCTTGATAATCTTTCTCACAACTCTCTTCTGAAATCCTCACTGTGTTTCTTTCTGCCTGGTCTCTATCCTAATATTTTTAACACAGCTTGAGAGAGTACTGGCTTGGGAAACTGGCCTTTCTGTTTTCCTCAACTGTTCATTCCCATCCTTGCATTGCCACCCAGTGCCACTTCATTTTTACCAGTGGAAGAGTTTGCAGTCCTTTTGTCCTTTTTGGTGTGCTTGTTCAAGGAAGGAAGGAAGGGCGTCCTTGGTGCATAATGATAGATTTACTTCCTATGTAGGTCATTTCAGGTGTCTAGTTTGCAAAGTAGCCTTATAAATAGGGGGTTGGGGACAAGGTGGAAGGTACTTAGTCTAGCTCTACCATCAAAATGTCATTTTGATGGTAGAGCTAGACTAAGTATCTCTATATAAAACAGATGTAATTTTAGTACTAGGTGGAGACTCTCTCCACTGCAGGCATGGCCTTACACGCCTCCTTATATACTTGCTGTTGCAATATCATTTTGATGTTGGTCTTTCATAGAGTCATAGAATGGTTTGGGTTGGAAGGCACCTTAGAGATCATCGTACTCCAACCCCCCCTGCTATTGGCAAGGACAATTCCCACTAGACCAGGTTGCTCAAAAGCCCCATCCAGTCTGGCTTTGAATTTTTGTTACCTTAAGTTGGAATGCTTTTTTATTAGTTTAATTCTTGGCTTGTTTGCCAGCGAGTAACTTAATTTTAATGCAATAGTAAGTTAAAGTATAGGAAGGATATCAACATTTTTGATCCTCTGGGAGAATTTACTCATGAAAGTTAAAATATATTCCACGACGCTAGTGTATTCTCTGGGTTGGCAGTTTCTGATGTGACTGCCTGGAACCAGTTTTGGATACTCTTAGTAAAACTGATGTAGGATTTGAAGAAGTTGCTTGACTTACCTGACCTGGAAAACAATCTGTTTCTGGGGTTTTTCTTAGCTGGCTTTGCAGTACTGCTTAGATAAGTGGTCTGATCACAGCTCTTCCTTCAGTTTGGAGCCAGCTCTGCAGCTTGACTCACAGGTACAAATTAATTCGGAAACACAGTTAACCCCCATATAATTTGTCTTACACAATGTTTACCATGACTGATAAAGGGCATATACCCTACTGCTTGTCAGACTGCCCTGTCTGGGTGGTGGTCACTTCTTTTCCTTAAGGCTTTTTCTCAAGCTGAAAAATACTGCAAGCCTAGTTGACTATTTTAGCTTTTCTATTCAGTAGTCATCTTCTCTTACAGGAATCTTCACATTGTAGCTCTCTGATAGTGCTTTGTCACTGGTTCTCACTCCCTCTTGTTTGTCACTCACCATTGCAAACATATGCAGTAGCTTCCTCCCTCTGAGCCCTCCCCAAACTTTTTTATTTGAGTGTTAGGTGATGCCAAGATAATAAGCAACAGCAGCTTTGATGTTAGCACTGTGAAGGAAAGGGGGGAAAATGGTAGCATAAGTGAGTCGGCATCTGTCAGATGGTGTCTTATGGCTTAAAGGTTAAATACACAAATTTCTGGAAAAACAAATACACTGGGTTTGATAGCCAGAGCTTGAGAGCCCGATTTTCACCTGAACTAAATGTTTTTATTGCTAGCTCTTAATTCTTTGGTGAGATACAGTAGTCATGTCTAAAACTCATCATCAGGAACATATTGTAGGCTGAAGGGAGGAGGATGTGCACCCAGGAGTAGGAACAAAAGATGAAAGAGGGAAGCAGAGGCAGGACCACTATTTTCTGAGCCCTGAGAAATGAGGGCATTCGGAGGAATGTGGCTGCAATAATTTGATGCTGAAATATTTTTCTATTTTTTCCTCACTCATCTCATATAGTGGAATTTCCCAGTTATCTTTAGGAGGAAAAGTAAGTTACTGAATGCTGATTTGTTTCAGATCTCAGCACCACTCTCATGAGTTGGGAGCTGTTCCTTCAGCCAACCAATCAACTTGGTACAGATAAACTGAGAAAGGAGTTTGGTCCTAGAATTGATGTTTCAGTTCACAGTTATAGATCTGAAGTCTCCTCTGAAAGTAAGATACATGTTTGGAGACTTACTCCCCCTTTACACTTGTTTAACCTCTTTGCATTTATCGGTCGCTACCTTTTATTAGCTGTGAGCGTTCTCATGTTTGGATGGTGGTGTAGTTCATCTTTCCAAACCAAGAGGCTCAGTCCCTAGTGGTACGGAGAGAACAAAGATTGAAAAGGGGTAAAAGACTTTTTCCTTTTAAATAAAATAATCTCATTTTCTTAAAAAAGGTCTAATACAGTAAAGGGCCCACAAATTTAGTCAATACAGCATTACGATAAAAACATCTTTCAAACTCCTTCAGCACTTTTCACTGTGCTCATATTTCTACTGGTCTTTAAGCTATCTACTTAAAGTACTCAAGTGATAAAATACTTTAAAATGCATTCAGTCTTTTTATTTTTTGGAGTGGATTAAGATTACTATTTGACATAACATAGCCTAAATACGTTGGGATTATTTGCAAGATCTTCGGTTTTAGTTGTGCAGTAATTAGACTTTGTTTCAATGACATGACAGATTCTGGATTTATTTATTTAGTGTTTGGTATTAAAAATTACTAAAACACATCTCAAAGCCACATGTATGATTATTTAACTTTTGAGGGGGCAATTGATGGAGGTGAAGGGATCACATTCCATTATTCTTTTTGGCAAAGAGTGGCTTCACTTTTTTTTTCACTTTTTTTTTTTCACTCTTTTTTTTCACCCTTTTTTTTAATGCCGAGTCCTTAAGAAGACTATTACAAGAGGATGCCTACTGAGAATGTAAAACCAAAATGATAATTTTTGTGTCTGTGTGTTTGATTAATTTTCATGTTGAGTGACACTGTGCCAGTACCGGTGAATTTCTTTCTACTTTCCCCATGACAAAGAAAAAGTTTAGAGCTGGCAATACACTGAGGGGGAAAGTGGGAACTGTAGTCTTCGGTTGTCAAAGTGCTTTTCATGTCATCTTTTCTAATCACACTGTAATCATACTGCAGGATTACAGCAGAGAGTAAGGAGGGTGGCTGAAGCGTCTCTCCATGCTCTGACATGCTCCAGTTGATGGAACAGGTTTTGAAGGTGACAGTCTTGCACGTTTATGATGGGAAGCAGCCTTGCAGCCAGATGGTTCTGGGCATATGTGTTTATGAGAAAGCGGCTTTAAGTCACTTTACCTCCTTGGAGCTGTGCCTTGTGAGCACAGTTTAGAGTCAGGCAGCTGTGTTTTCAGTGACATCTTCCTCTCCTGTTCTGTGGTTCACGTCTCTTTTGCCCCTTTTCAAGCTACTTAAGACTTAGATATGGATTTCCAGGAGGAAAAGTGGGTTATTCCTGCTCGTTCCATCCTTTGACCGGACAAGCAGGGTATGTATAGATTTTTTGCTCCTATTTTAGTGCTTCTTGGGATGTATTTGATGCTAATACGTATAAGCCTTTTATCTTCCTTTTAAAGTTGAGTGCCTGTCAATGAAAGGTAGTTCAAGAGAGGCTGCTAATTTGGTATTCAAAGTTTAGCCTGGGTCGTGGTAACCCTAGCTGGCTTTGAAGTCATCAGCTTGAATGGGGTAACTTTACAGCAAGTGTAGCTACAGCATAGTGGGGAGTGTTTGGGTCTGGTGATGTCCTCAGTTTAAAAGCAAGCTCTGGTGTGAGGACACATACGATAGAGATCTGTAAAAGTACGACCGGCTTGGGGAGGGTGAAGTAGGGAACAATAGTTCACTCTCACTTCTAGTGCCAGAACTAGGGAGTGACAGATGACGTGAGCAGACTGGCAGATGTTCGAAACAGGGGCATCTTCACACAGCAGATCACTGAAGTGGGAAATGCTTTTTAATAAGGTGTTGCAAATGCTAAATGTTTATATGGGTTCAGAAAGCAAATGGCCAAATTCGCAGAAGGTAACTGCTAAGTTAAAAGATGATAATCTGCTCAGGATTCCTTGTGTCATGGAGTGCTGGATGATGGGAGAGCATACTAGCAAGGTTTCACTGTATGTGTGCCCTGCTACTGCTTATTATTGAGAACAAGGTATTGATACATGAGGACATTTGATGGGACCTGGTTCTGTAGCTTTCTGCTCTTGTGGTTGTACAAAGTGCACTCAGAATTTGAATTGCAGTGTAGCTTTACTATTGGAAGAGTATTTTGATACACACTGTCACTTAGGACTGCTTTTTGTGCTTTTTGTGCTTGTTATGCATTTGATAGCATTCCCTGTTTGATGCTGTGTTTGAGGACTCAGTGCAGCTCTCATGGAGCAACAAACGAATGGGCAATCAAGTTGTATGGTAACAGGACTGTTCTCATGCTGTATTTATCACTGTATTTTCTTATTTCGTTGTAAATGCTAGGATTCCTTTTGTTTTCCTTTGTATGATAGATGTGTTAGATTGGAAGATAATACATTTTTAACTGAGTGATGAGCCACAGCTAAACCTCTCAATACGTACATTGGGAGAAAAGACAAAAAGGGCAGAAGCATTTAATCTCTTTGCAGTCTTTCTGAATGCAAAATCTAATATCTAATGGTATATAGGTAAACAAGATCATCACCTGGATGGAGTAAATCCTCAAGTGTTGCACCCATTTTATTTTGCTGTGTAACAATTCTGAAAGCAGCTCTGAGAAGGACCAATATATGCACCATTTTCTCATACCACTTAGGAGCTATGTGTCTAATTGTTGGCACTTCCCTTTTCCCACTTTTGTTTATTCCTATTTTAGCTTTTTGATGTGCAGTTCAACTTCTTTAGCTTTGAAAGCTATTAAATATTTTACTGTGCTTCAGATGGTTCTGTGTTTTTAGACAAAATGGGAGCACAGTGTACTATAGGTGCAGCCTATATGATACTGTCTGTTTTCTAAGTTCTTCTCATGACATAGTTAAGACTAGGTATGGCATTTACAAAGTCAGTGTTCTCATTTAGCCTTCCTAGCCTGTGATTAAATGGGAGTCGCTGCCTGTTGTACTCCGAGTTGGCTGACAAAAGCTAAATCTGTCACAGGTGCTACAATTTGTATATCAGAAAATTTGCTTTCCAAATACTAATTATTCCCAAAGTATCTTACTTCACACAAAGCACGGATAACAGAGTCAGCAAATTTGTCCCAGTTTTATCATTGTGCTGTAAATTAGGGTTTGTCTCCTGCCGTTGTGTAAAGTGAAGATGGTAGAAATTCAAATGCAGGGGTACTCATTGATTTACAACCTCTGATGTGTTTTTTCACTTAATTCTTCCAGTCAGACAGTGTTGACTCTCCAGAAGTCATTAAACACGAGAAGCATTTTGTGCCTGAAAAGCCCAGTCCTAACCTGATCATATGCTTAAACTATTAATTTGGAAAGTTAATTTGATGTGATGGTGGCTTATCAGGTATTACCTTTCTAGTTGCTATGGGAGAAAAAGGGACCCTCAGAAACTGAAACCGTGGCTGAATAAGTGAAAGCATTTGGTTTCTAACTTTCCAGACCTTGATTCATGTACGTTGTGAAAATGCACGTGGATGTACCTGTTCACAAACAGAGTTGAGTTCCTGTCACCCCTCTTCCATCGCTCCCTGTCACGGAGAGCCTTTGTGATAACCTGTTAGAGCCCCAAGTGCCTGCTGGAACTGGAACTGTGTTTGAGCAGCTTCTTTCATTGCCAAGAATTTCCGAGGAACCCCTTCTGAGATTAGACATGTATTTTAAATGCATATTCGAAATATTTAGCTTACTGAGTGACTTACACAGAAAAAGAAGAGCATTGAATGCTGTAAATGAAATTTTAAGCTACAATTTTTGCATTGTAAACGAGCTTAAGAAACTGTTTATTTACTCCCTTAGGATGAACATATTGTGTATTTCTAGATTTCTGACAAATGCAAACATTAATGTGATTTAACTTACAATAGCAGTGATGCACAGCTCTAGTTGTTTGGCTTGTGTATAGTAATACTGATTTGTATTTTTATTTTATTTCTGTAGGACTATTTAACCATTCACAAGTATGGCAATGCAGCCAGAAATGATCTCTGGAACACATTGTCAAAGGTAATACGCTTTAATCTATTGCACTGAGAGAGAAGCAGGAATTTACTGTGTTATTTTTCTTGGTGAGGTTAGGAATGAATAGTACATACTGAGATCCTTCAGACCCCAGAGCAAATATAAAAAGTGATGCGAAGAAATTCCATTTGAGTTAACCTAGTGGCAACATTAAAGCATGGAGTATTTTTGCAGCATTTCTATTCTTTGTTATGTTAGAATATATTTCCTTGCTTGCGCTATGTCACTGATGTGCAGTAAAAGATACTTTGTGGAATCCATTATCATTGACTTTAGTGGCAGCACGCTGAGGCCCATAAGGTGGAAGGCACATGAAAGTGCAGTGCCTTGGCATTTACATCAGGCGTGTCTGTGGCTTTGTGTGGAGTTATGATTTAAGCGAAGGACAAAACTATTAGAGGTTTAAAGTGTGGTGTAAACAGGTAAGTATTTACTGTTACTTTTGACATGCTGTATAGACTGAAGAGTTGTTATGTCCACGCACCCTTTGGTTGCTGTGCCCAAGCTCAGCTCGTGTTTGTAGAGCCAGGTCCAGGGATTTATACGGGAAGAGTTTAATTTTCATAGTCAGCCAAGAACACCTCAATTTCTCACCTACAGAGCTCATCTGGGTACTCCTGAATAATGACAGAGTGCAAGTCAGTGTAGAGAACAGTCAGGGAGTTTGGGCACAAGTTCCAACTCCATCCTTACGTAAAAATGACAACCTAGTTGTAACCATGGACACCAAAGATAGGATTCATCTGGAAGTCAAGACATCTGCATTTACCTAGACAAGCAGGTATATACTCATAAGTGAGGTGTCCAAGCTCTAATTGTTGTCAGTGAGGACCGGATTCATTTGCCTGTTCATAAAGATCTAACAAAGTTTACCTTAATTTATCCTGTGTGGCTTCCAGCTGCCACATAAGATAAGCATGTCTTATGTAGGTCCACTAGTTCTGCAAGAATGTGTGGAATATTTTAGAACATCTCATTTGACACTTGGTGAATAGGAACAGCTGGAGTTCTAGGAATCTGGTCGATGTAGTCAACACTGAGAGCAAATTAGTTGTCTAGGCACTTCACAATTAATTTATAATGAACTTTTGACTGTTGACTAGGGACTTTAGTTGTTCAAATATAGGCAACCAGTGCCAGATTATGTGCAGTGCGTTGTTCAAGACATACAGGTGGGTCGAAATGGAATCATAGAATCACTTAGGTTGGAAGAGACCTTTAAGATCATTGAGTCCAACCACAGCCTAACCCTGCCTAGTCCACTTCTAGACCATGTCCTCAAGCATAAATGGTTCAATGCAAGATCTTTGGGGAAATCCGTACTCTTGTGGAATGGCAGGTTAAGGTCAAATGAAATTGACCACCTATGTGTGGGCAACTGAGCTGAATTCTATGTCTCTACTGACTGTTGATGGTAATTGAGAAGTGTAACGTACACTCAGGCTCTTAATCTGAACTTTAATTCCACTGCAAAAGTCTTTCTTCCTTCTCACCTGGCATCTTCCTCTGTTAAAGCCTTTGGGACAGTGCTGGGCAATGAGAGGTCTTAAAAGAACAGCAGAACCCACAGCTAATAAAAAGAACAAAATGAAACTGTATTCTGGTCCGTGACCGCTATATTGTATTGTATGCTCACATTATTGTATGCTACTGATTCCATTTGCCTCACCTGTAAGCATGTTTGTTGCTGGATGCTTTGTTCCTAATGCATTGCAGTTGCTGCTTCAGTTCTGAAGACGTCTTGCTGGGTTCTGCTTGTATTCATCACAGGTTGCTCAGCCTGTGATCTAGGACTGTTCGGCAGCTAGGGACATTTCCATCGCTGAAGAACAAATGATGCCTGTCATTTTCCTTATACCCAGTCTCATCTCCCATGATGCCATTGTATCTCTTTTTGTTTCAGATGAAAAATGCACTTGTAAAACAGCATTTTTATTGACATACAGTGTCAAGTATGAACATATTACTGCACCATGTGTTACGACAGATGCAGTTTATGAAGGAGCAGGAGATACCTTGGTGCACATGGCCTCATGTTGGACACGAGGGACAGTTTTCTCAAATAACTAGTCATTTGATTTTCAGAAAAGAAAAGCTCTGTACTTCTAGAAATCAGGCCCTTTTGAATATGCCTTATCCTAGGTACCCTAGATCAAGTGACACTGTGTCTTTTTATCTAGTCAAGAATAGCTTTTGGAGAAAGTCACCCAGTATTTCTGTGGCTCTTGTTAAAAGCCTGCAAAGCAGGTTGTTTCTTCTGTTAGAGCAAAAGTTCCTGAATGATGTGGGAAACAGGACTTTCTGACTGTCACTCTCTGGCAAAATTGATCAATGGTTATTTTTACGAAATGCAGAGACCGTGTTTGTTAAATTATGTAGTGTGTGTGTACTGGGTGTAAATTTGTGTGTGTGCATGCATGATGGCTGTTTAAACCTTTAAAGTTAATTATGGTGATTGGGACCAAAAAAAAGAGTTTTATATGTTGGATGGTGATACTGCTTCAGCATACTGAAACTTTTCTTTTTTCTTGAAGGCTTTAAAAAGGGTTGGAAAATCTGTAAATATCCAAGAAGTCATGGATCAGTGGACACTACAGATGGGTTATCCTGTGATCACTATCTTGGGAAATGAAACTTCAGACAATGTCATAGTGATCTCCCAAGAGCGTTTTGTTTATGATAGTGATGCTAAACCCAAGGATCCTACCCTTGGAGAAAACAGGTATTTACATTTCTCAATGAGTATCTTTCAAGAGTCTGTAGTTGTTTAAGTGTTTCATGTGTGCATTTCTCTTTAGAAATCTCAGAGCTTTCTTGGTATCAGGAACATGTGGTGACTCTTCCAGTTGACCTACAGTAAAGATGAGGCTAGGTAAAAGAATTGGGGAAAAAAATCATTAGAGTAATAGAACAAGATACAGATTTTAATGTACCCATTTGCATCCTGACAGTTCTCTCTGTGACTATGTGTTATGTCTTGCATCACACATCTGTTTCCTCTCCTTTCTGTTTGACTTTGTCACACTCCATGAAGTGAATTGGGATGCGGTTCAAAGGTCTGATACTCTTTTTAAGTAATTCTTTGGAGTGGACCTCTCTACGCTCATACATTTGAGTAGGCAGATGTAACCATGTGTTAGATGCATACTTTGCTCAACTCAAGAAGCAGCACAAGCTGAAATGGACCTCTGTACAAGGCAGGGGCTTCCAGCTGTTCAGTTTTTAAAGCCAGCTGAACTGATCCTATAGGGACTGTTACACTGGCTGAAATCAGCAGGCTCTTACAACTTCTCTGTCCCTACTCTTTTTCCACTTCTTAGTTTGTTTCATTTCTGTTTTGAGCAGCTGACTCCACACACTTCCTTCATCCCAGAGACAAGCTGACATTCCTGGCTGATGCTGGGGAATCCTTGTCTTACTTTTAAATGCAGTTTTGGCATCATATTTGAAGGCCAAGATTATAGACCTGATACTGGAGAATTACAAGGTAGCCTTAGAAACTTGTGTGTTCACCTCTTCATGCTCAGCGGGAAAGAGGGCACTCACTCTGTCAACCTTGAGTACTCTTCATTTGTCCACTAGATTTAAGTCATCAAAACATAAGATTTTATACCAAATTTTGAATGACATACCTGGAACTTACAGAAAATTCCTGTTGAGGAAGGCCTAAAAATATAGTTACGTTTATTGGCAAATGTTTAGAAGTTTGTTATCCTTTTTTAGAACGCGAATATTTTGGAACTCAAACATGACACAGAGTAAATAGGGGTTTTTTTCTGGCTGTATTGTAACAATGTAGCGGCGTATTAAGCATCTCTTTACATTCTGGGCTGAAACAAAGTTCCTCTGTTAAAAAAAAAAAAAGGTAAAACAAGTGAATGTGGACTGTTGGGAATATTCATGACTCACAGTTCAGTGCAGCGTGAGAGACATTCTCCCTTATTTGAAAATTTCTTTTCTGCAGAAGTATATATGTGTAATGTAAGTGGGTTTTACTGCTCAGAAAAAATGGAGATTATTAGTTTTTTGATTGATTAAAACAGACATGTTAAACCTTTTTATTTTAGAGACTGTCTTCAATAGGTTTGCTAGGTATTCGATATTGCTAACTGCTGCTATAATTCATGACTAAAGACTACTGTAAAGGTGTGTTTTGTAAGGTGGCATATAGGGGTGACATGCTTGGTTGACCCTGGCAGAAGGCCAGCTGTCCACCGAAGCTGCTCTTATCACTCTCCTCCTCAGTTGGACAGGGGAGAGAAAATACAGTGATAGGCTCCTGGTTTGAGATAAGGAGAGGGAGAAATCACTCATTCAATTACTGTTACAGGTAAAACAGACTTAAGTCAGAGAAATAAGTTTATTTTCATTACCAATAAAATCAGAGTAGGATAATAAGAAATAAAATCAATAAAATAATGAGATAGTGGGACATGGGTGTGGGTCAGTTCATTACACGTTGTGTCTGCCGCTCCTTCCTCCTCAGGAGGAGGACTCCTCATACTCTTCACCTGCTCCAGTGTGGGGTCGCTGTCATGGGAGACAGTCCTTCATGAACTTCAACATGAGTCCTTCTCACGGGATACAGTTTTTCATGAACTGCCCCAGTGTATGGTCTCTCACATGGGGTGCAGACCTTCAGGACCAGACTGCTCCAGCATGGGTTCCCCACGGGGTCACAAGTCCCGCCAGCAAACCTGCTCCAGAATGGGCACATGCCACAGGGTCACAGCCTCCTTCAGGTGCATCACCTTGCTGCAGCATGGAGTCCTCCATGGGCGGCAGGTAGAACCTCTACTCCCAATCATCTTCCATGGGCTGCAGATGGACAGCCTGCTTCAACATGGTCTTCTCCACAGGCTGCAGGGGAATCTCTGCCCTGGTGCCAGAAGAGTCTCCTCCCTCTCCTTCTCTGACCTGGGTGTGTGTACAGTTGTTCCTCACATATTCTCACTCCTCTCTTCTGGTTGCTGTGCTGCAGCATCTTTTTCCCTTCATTAAATACATTACCCCAGAAGCACTACCACCATGTCTGATGGGCAGCCTGTGGCCAATTGTGGGTCCGACTTGGAGCTGGTTGGCACTGTCTGTATCAGACTTGGGGGAAGCTCCTAGCAGCTTCTCACAGAACCCACCCCTGTAGACTCTCTGCTACCAAAACCTTGCCACACAAAGCCAATAAAGGTGAGAATTAGACTTAGCTTTATTTTCTTATGAGACACTAATTCAGAATTCAAACTGTATCTTGCAGTACATGGAATGGCAGAGTTCTACACCAGCAGGGCAAGTTATCATGCTGGGTTTCGTAGGAGACTTTGTCTGCAGATTTTATCACAATTATAATTTATAAACATTGGAAGTAAGATTTAGTGCCATAGAGAGAGCACAGAGAAAGATATCAGCATGATCCCTGCTCGGAATTTACTACCATAACGGGCAGTACAATACAAATTACGTGTATCTTCTTTGGGAGGTCTCTTTCCTGTTCTCTTTCCCCTTTGGATTTGTTTTTCTCTGTGCATCCATGTCCTTTTAACCACAAATGGGAAGGAAGCCCTTTGCACAAGGAAGGCTTTACAGATGGGACCTTTACTCCAGCCAGTTGGATGACAGAGCTAATTTGCCACTTCCCAGTTGAAGTTACTTGAAAGTCTTGTTATGCACATATAAATACCAAAGAATCATATACATTTAGCAAAAGGTGAAACTTAGCTATGCCATTCACCTTTCAAAAGTCACCCACCAATTTATATTAAAGTCCTATGGCTTAGTTAAAAATTAACGCCTGGATTGTTACAACAGGGACTATGCAACTCGGTGCACTGCCCACAAGCACATGTGGCTTGGTATGCACAGTGGCTCTGTCATTAAACGTCATTAAATGTCCTTTCATGCCATCAAATTAAGTAGAAAACCAAGATTGACATACTGAAAATAAATTTAACATTTTTGCCAGCAATGACCGAGATCTTTTTTAGAGTTTTTTGTGGGGTTTGGGTTTTTCTTTTTCTCATTAGAAAAGTCACTATTGCTTCAATTATTGTGAAAGCAGTAGATGGGGAAAATCACATTAATGTGATGTCATTTGATAATTCATGGCACATTACCTTGGTTTGTAACGTTGCAAGAGCTGAAGTTTGTATGAGTTGAAGTTGATACAAAGGGGCCAATTCTTTCTAGAAGTACACAGAAGGGGGTGATAGCTGGAATGGAAATAGCATGCTGCTGCACATTCAGCACTATTATAAAATGCAGTATTCTGTCTGATTCTGCAGGTGGCTTTGGTCAGGAGGTTGGCAAAGGTTTAGTGACATTCAGTGAGGCCTGATGGCACAGGTTGATGTTATGGGTGGAAGGCACAGAAGTAAGTGTGTGTGTGTGTTTATACAAACATATGTAACATCAGTCTGCAGGCTTTGGGGGTGTTACGTATTGGTGGCCTAATTCACAGTCCAATAAAGTCAGTGCTCATCACCCCTACGTGACCCATGAATTAGCACTGAACACATGGCTCCCTAGGGAACCATGATAGGCACTGTAAATAACAGGGAGCAAAAGCTATTTATACCACATTTGAGGCCCTGCTCTTGCAGAGCAGGCGACATTGGCTTCCTTAGGGTGGTTTATCAATGGATTAACGATGATGATCAGTTTAAGCACCATAAATAGTAGAGCTGCACAAAGCACAGAAAAATGTACCGATCCAGGCTTTCCCAGGAGTTTGTCATCTAAACAGACAACACGGTATGCACTGGAAGGCTCCAGGGAAGCTCTTAAAGCATCTATCCACCACATAGTCTTTAGTTATCCAGAGGTGAGGCTGTAGTATGGCATGGCTCAGCAATAAAAGTCAGTTCTGTTGCCTTCAAAGTGGTGAGGAGTTTAAACTCCTGGTTCAGACCCTCTCTAGGCAAATTTAACTTTGTCTGCCTTTAGAAAGAGTCACTTCAGAGTAGGTCTTTGAGATGTGTCTGCTGCATAAGAAATGTAAATGAAGAGGAAACTGAATATTTCAGAACCATTCTAGTTTTATAATGTCTGTGCTTTTCTTTATGCTATGTATTTATGCAGCAATTAACTGTTAAAAATGAAATGTGAAGAAGCACGGGGTTTTTTTCCCTAAAATCATATAGAGGAATATACAAGCAGCAAGCAGACTTTTCTAAGTGATAAATGGTAAAAGTGAAAATTGTTGATACCTTTGACAGTGGTTTACTCCTACTGCTGCCCAGTCCATTACTGTAAGTGTCTTTAATTCTACTGCAGAAGAGAATGACTACGTATAGTTGATTTTCCCATCTCATGTACAGTTGGAATCCTTGTCTCTATAACTGCAGAAAAATGTGTTTCAAGCGCCATATATATAAAAACTGTGATTTATTTGTGCACAAAGAATCAACTGTGTGGCATGCTAAGCTCTAACATTTGGCCTGAAATTATAAAAGGGATACAATTTCACTTCTTTGCAAACTGAGCATAGATTTTACTTGACACTTATGCCTTTACATGACCCATACTTCTCATTTTATGAGAGAATAAAACCAACAATGACAGACACCATTTCTAGGAATTCCATTCCCCAGAAGGGCCAAAATCACCAGTTTTTATTTGAACATTGAAGCCTGTCATTGGTACAATGTTTCAGCAGCATTTTCAGCTTTTGCTTGGACAAAAGTTTAAAACTCCTGTAATAACTGTGTAATTCATACCCTTCCGCTGAATAACAATTCTTTAGTTATGTGTAGGTTCAATCCTGGACTCCTGTGAGATCGGATTATGCCCTTACATTATAAGGCTACTGGGGATGAGGTGATATTCCATCTGACAGGGTTCAGTGGGTTTCCCCTGCTGACAGAGAAAATTATGATTTTAAGGCACCAGTCTCATCCATCATTACAAGAATGGCTCACAGATATGACAAGAAATCTTATGAAAAATAATCTGTGGTCTAGACAATAAACTAATCAGTTTTGATGAAAACCATAAACCTTTTATGTGCTGTACTGAAGAGCATACCAAAGCTTTCTGGTAGAAGTTTAGTCTTTTAAAAATATACAGAGCTTGTCTCTTCAGAACTGGAGAAGTAACCTTTCTAGTGTTATCAAAATAATTAAGTTTGTGTTGCTGAGGTAATACTCAACTTGTATAGAGTTCTTATCATGCACGCAATTTCTGTAGCTAATCTTTGCTTGTTCATGATAATATCCTGAAGGGAAATGTCTCACTAGGCGTTGAACACAGCTAGCTGTGAGGAAAGAGAAAAAAGGAAAAAGTACAAAGTGGGGTATGAATAGGGTATTCATACGTGCTGTAGGGTGGCAATCCTCTGTGCCTGTGACGGGACTAGGGGACATTCAGTCAAAATGGTGCAAGCCAGGGACATGACCAGCAAAACCAGGGCCGTGCAGACTCATGGGCCTAACACCATGTAGTAATTACCACAACTGAAAGGCTTTACAACGGGCAGCAGAGCTGCTCAGCAGTCACTCCACTCCAAGATGAATGATTAACTGCAAAATTTATTTCCTTTCAAGTCTCTTCTGAATTTCCTACACAAAGCTGTGAAAGCATAGTTGGGTTTGGATATTGCCATGTGTATTCTTACTTATTTATGTGGCTTTATCATTTGATTAGTGTTGGGGAACTTACTCGGTCCACTTATCAGCTGAGGGGCTGGTTAAACACAAAACAAAATGTTAGGGGCACAAGGGGAATGCTGATAAGTATCTTTGAGCAATCGTGGAATAATGTAGCATACGCAGTGTTAATTGTATAACAAAAAGGACCATAATATGGACAAATATTGTTCTGTAAGGTGAGGAAAAAGGGCTAACAAAATATAAATGGAAAAAGAAGTACTCATTTACCAACCTGTCTCTGAGAGATATCCTCTCATCTCACATTTTCTGCTGTCCTTTGAGTGTTTTCTTGTTATGCCTTTCATCTTTACTATACCTGAAAGACTACGCTTATATCAGCGTTTCTGCTAGAAACAACTCTGTGTGGCTGCCTGGGGAGTAGATGTGGTACCCTGGTTCATCCTGACTGACCTGAGTGCCTCTGTATTGGCTATAATAACAATGAAGGGAATGGGCTCCAGGAGAGAAAGGTACTGGTGTATTAGGCACAGAGGAAATGGAATTACCACAAAAATGAGTTTTTAGTGAAGCGCAGAACTGTGTGTGAACACAGATACTGGTTTAAACAGAGTTTGCTGATCAAGTGAGGGCTTCAATATAAGTGTTCCTGCAAAACAGTGAGAAAAAGCATGGGGATCTCCTTCCCTTTATGTGTACTCTAATGTTGAGTAGAAGACAGCTCTGTGACACCAATAGCCAGGCTTTAACCCCAGCAGCCTGAGAGAGGACTGTGCTGTGCAGCCTGCTGCTCCTCCAAAGGAGCAGGTGGAAGAGCTGCTCCTGTGAGGGACCTGGAGGAAACCTGCTGCCTTGGGCACATGCTGGAGCAGTGCCTTTGCTGTTGGATGCTAGTGTTTGCCAGCACAATACTTGTGCTGCGCACTGCCTGCTGCAGTAGGTGGGTTTTTTTCTGCCGTAGAAGCCACTGTAGAGTCCCCAGTCTTTGGTCGTGCCTTATTTTTTAGAGGATCTTCTTATTGTTGTGTTCTTATTAATTCAGAATGGGAAATGCTCTTAAATTCTTCTTTCCTGTACATTTTTGTGCTGTGCTGTCTCTTCAGCAAGCTTTTGCTGTTAGCAAAGATCTCAGAAATACCAATTTTAACACTTTATTTCCAAAACCATTTCACAGCTTCTATTTATGAGAAGCACTTCTCGTTCAGCGAACTTCCAGTATTCTCTGGTGTGCAGGATACAGGCAACTTCCAGTGTTAGAATTTGCAGAATGCTAAATAAGACAAAGCTGTGTCACTGTGTATTTGTGTCATTGCTTCCTGTGTGGTGGCAGCACTCGTATCCTGACAGAAGTTAGGCTGATAGGGAAAACTTGATGCTGTATTTTATTATCACTGCAGATTATGTCACTTTTCTCATCTTATTTGCTAATATTAACTCTCAGGAATTGCTAGATACCTAAACTGGTTAATTAACTCACATTAATGAAATCAGTTTCATGGTAAGGGAAGGAGCATGTACTTGAGGACAGTGTTATGTTTTAGTTCAGAGGGAGATGGAGAGTAGAAGGGGAGAATGAGTGCTGGTGGGGAGCTGCAGGGAGAGGGAGGGAAGGGGAATGCTATGTGACAGGGTGCAGACATGAGCCCAAGTTTGGAGCATTAAAAAATTGTGTAGCCAGAGCAGGCAAATGTGGAGAACCAGGGAAATGGAGAAAGTGCTTGTCCTGGTTCTGGCCAAGTCAGAGTCAACCTCCCCAAGCAGCTAGCAAAGGTGAGCTGAGTCAGCCCGGGCTGTTTCCACACCACCTGACATTACTACCCCATAAGAGGGGTTGGTTGGGGAGGGGTGCTCCTGGGTGCCTCCAAGGCAGTCTGACTGCAGCCATGGTGTCTGGTCAGTCCTCGCATCAGTCCAGTGCTCTGTGTTTTCACCGGGTGTAAGTGAAATTTGCTGCAGGCTGTTATTGTTCCCCTTTCAACAGTTATTTTGTCAGTAACCTGTCCTTATCCCAGCCCAGGAGGCTCTGTCTGTTTCTCCTCCGGGAGTGAGGGGGTGTGTGGTACTTAGCTGCCGTTTGGGGCTGAACCACCATGGTGCTTAAAATGAGGGCTTTAGTGAAGTAAGGAGCAGGTTGGGGAAAGCCCAAACAGCATTTGTCAGTGACAAGGGTAAGGGGAGGGATGAAGGTGGATAAATGTCATGTTTTGTTGGCTTTGTAAAAATCAGAGATGTGGATTTTCCGTTGTAGATCAGAGGATGAAATTACTTATGTGCTCCCTTTTTTACCTCTTCTTCCTTTTGCTTTCTTAAGTTGCTGATAATGGATTTATTTTCATTATCTCTGTATGTCAGCCTTTATGCTCAATAGTAGAATCTCAGATTTTATGGTACAGATACTTTGGTGGAGCACTCTTAGGGAAGTTTACTGAGGAAAGAAAAACTATTACAGAAATTTTAATCTTCCTTAAACTCAAAATATCCTCAGGAAAAGTCACAACTGAACATTGTAATACACTGAAAAACATTTGGCACCAAGTCTCTGAGCACATATTGGACAATGGTCCAATATGCTGAAATGCTACTCTTCTCCCTACTAAGGGGGTCCTCCCTCAGACCATAACAAATTCTTCCACTGCGTTCAGCAGAAGCCTCAGGTCTGCACCCTGTAGTCAAGGGACTATGCTCCTGGATAAAGGACAAAACAAAGATGGGGTTTGCATGATCAGCACCACGTGTGCAGTTCTGCAAGGACGTTTAGCACTGGTGCAAGATGGAACAGAGGATGCTGGAGAGATCAAGAGCCTTTATTGGAGGGTAAGGAGGCGGCTGTTAGAATAGACAATTAGCAGTGCTTAAACACAGCTTCTTTCTATCCATCTCTGACTCAGCACCCAAAATTGCTTGTCACTTATGAAAACGAAGCCTTTTGTGTTTTAGTGTAAAGAGGTGATGTTAGGCAGGGAAAAGAGATCGTGTACTGACAAAAGAGTTTAGAATCATGGAATCATAAAATGTGTAGTGTTTGTTCTTTGCCCACAATATTTTTCTAAATTTAGTAAGGTACTCTGCTAGCACTGACATTGAAATGAGTCAATTTTAGAGAGCCCCATAATATTTATAACCACATGATTTATATATTTTTTGTATGAAATTATAAGCTAAAATTGCACAGAACATTGTAGAAAGTTTAGCAATAAGACAATTATAATTGGATAATATTATATTCTTACTGGACAGTGCTGGATTTTTTCTTTTAAGAGTGGGTAATTTCAGTCAAATTAATTTACGTAAACTACCTTGTGTCCACCCTTAATAAAAACAATCAGAGAGAAGGAGAGTGTGCTTTATATGGGATGTCTGAAGTCATAAATCTGTTTTATTTTTTTAACAGCATATATATGTGCTGTCATGTTGAGGCAGTCCCCTAGTGCAGAGCCCTACATGGGCTTTTTCACGTTAGTACTGCTGCAAGAACACTGGAGCCTCTTCTTCTGTCTGGGACTTGTGGTTTCATTGCATTGGTAAGGGCATAATATTTGGCATAAGACTCAAAAAGAATGCAAATTATTTTCCCTGTTTCAGCTTTAGTACTTAGTCATTGCTGAAATTATTCCAGTGAAATCCAGGAGGAATTAGGACTATGGCAGATTAAAGGAAAACCACAAAATCCACATCTGTAATACATTGCTGTTAAACTTGTTAAATGCTGTTTTGGCTACGGATTAATTAGTGTCAATGATTATATTAAAATACATGCCTCTAAAATACATTCCAGCAATGCCATATTGGCATTGAAAATATTTTCCCCTCTATATCTTTGTATTTAGATCCTTTTACAGAAAAAAACCAAATGTTGCCTATGTATCCTAGAAATAATTGTTGCTCTTAGAAGCAAATATCAACCCTTATTTTAGAATATACCAATATGATTGCTTTTTTTAACATGAGTTTCTAAATGAAGGCATACATAGTCAACAAATATATAAAATTAGCAGCTGTATTGAGGCAGGACTGCAAATAAAGAGGTTTACTGTCAGAAGCAAGTCAACTCAGAAGTGCTAGTTAGCATCTTTCAAGACTAGAATATATGGTTTCTAGTCACCCTCTCACACAATTCTAAAAACTGTAAAGATTTTCCATAGTTTCCTCCATGTATGCAGCTAAGTATAATTAGTATTCAAATTTATAATAGGCCCACAATTCCAAATCCCTTCCAAATCCCCAAGTTTTGCTTCCCTCTGAAATATATGACTACAGCTACATATCTAATCAGAGACTTCAAAAACCTCACACTAGATTAATCATAGCAGTTAAAAGGCAAAACTACTCTACAAATTGATTTCTGCTCATCTATGAAGCATCCAATAAGTTCACTTTCATAAAAAACTTGTTATACTCTCCAAAAGCTGACACCTTGGGGGTAGGACCCATTCATATCCACCAGACAGTCAAGCCAAGCCATTCTCTACCTGGCAGCACCTATCAAGAGCTGACACCCCTTGGGGTGTTTTGGTTTGTAGGTCACTCTGACTAAAAAGTTGAATTCCTCCATAGGTGAGGCATTAGTGAGAAAGAAGAAACTGATGCAAAAAAGCTCAGTTAGGCTGTGACACTGTTGGGTATAGCTGGAAACACAAAGACAATTGATTCCTGAATGATGTGTGCCTCAGTTCCAGTTTAGACAATACTGCATTTGTGTTACATGACACCCTAATTACATTATGTCTGGATTTGCAGGTGAAAAAAATATGGTCTGTCTTGCAGTCAGTTGCAGCCCATTAAAGACATTTCTGGAACACTGTCTTTGATCCACAGCATCTACCAAAGTCCAGATTCTTACCTTGCTTTTGTAAAGGGTCTGGAAGTGCCTCTGCCCAGCATAGTCCAGAACAATCTTGGAGTAAATACTTCACGGTCTTTTTCTTGCAATCTCTTTGTAAGTAATCATGTAATTATCTGTTAATAACAGCGTTCCACTTTTTGCCTTAGCTTATCTTATTCTTGTTGACCAGTGTGTTCGCTTTGTGTGAGGGTAGAACAGCTGAAACCCCAGAATCCCAGCCATGGCCCACTGAATACCCTCCAAGCTGTGCTCAGTTGGTCTCAGTTACTTCAAACTGTCCTCCTTTATCCGTTTTCATCTTGTGTTTGTCTTTGCTGCAAAGGTAGCGAAATCTTCCCTTCCTATCTGCCATCTTCCATGCTGACAGGGTATGAGGAATCCCTTGACACCCTGGCTCAGCGTAGGAGCTGTAATACTTCTGAGAGCAGGAATAACATCTTCTGTTGTGTTGTGCCTCTGGGCACAGCCTACAACCACTTTACTGGCACATATTAAATCTAATGAAATCTCTGTTCTTTGGTCCTGTGAGAATGAGATTCACAACGCAAATATATCGTTGGCTCCTTATCCATTAAAAAGAACTAACACTCTGTAGAATCACGTGTAATGAAAGTATGTGATTTCCTGTGATATTCACATGAGCTTCCCCTGGAACCTGACATACTCTTCGCTGAACGAGATACTATACTATATAATAACCTGGGAAAATCTCTGTGATGCTTTTAAATTATCTTTCCCAACACAATCTTTTAGAAAGCATGGCTTGCCAAATTTTATCCTGCTACTGCTGAGTTCTGCTTCCCGTTAATCTCCTTCCGTAGCGGGAGGCTCTAAACCTGATGTGCTGTTCAACAATTTCCACTTGTTTGCCACTCACCACCTTATGTCTACTTGTGCTCCCAGCCTAGGGATAAATGCTTCCACGTATCACAGCAACAAGGCTTGTAATTTCGTAGATTAGTTGAGTACGCTTTCAGGTTTTCCGTTAACAATTTATCTTTGAGCCCTCTGCTATCTTCATGTTAAAAATGCACTGAAAACAAAGGCCACCTTTTGCCTTGCTCACAGAAACTGCAGCTATCTTGTCAAGCAGAAGAAATGGGAGATCTCTGCTTTCTTCAGCTGGTTCACACGTTATCCACCTTCTGTGCCTTCTATTTTATAATGGGGTTTAAGGTTATTAGCCAGACACTTAATGCTTCTTTTGCTGGCCTACTATTTGTACGTGTCTCTACAGATCAGCTGAGTATGCAAGCGAAATAAAAAATACAAATCTTTAATTCTTAGTTTTAATTTTGTTCTGTAAGACTAACCTGCTTTCTGAAAGGTCACATTTTCTCATTGCATTCTTCTGTCTCTGAAATCCCAACATGGGTTCATGCGGACAGCTCATAGCAAGGTGTCCCCATGACAAGAAACGTCCTTGTCGGCATTCTGACCTAATCTCAAAGAGTCGTCACTGTTGGCAAGGGCCACACTGGGAAGGTGTCTTCCCCTCAGACTCAGCACTGCTCACGCAAGTGTATGTCTCAGTGTAGATGAGATTTCAGCATTCTCCATCTGGAAAGCTGAGAATGGGAAACTAAAGCCAAGGAGTCCTTGGTCCCTGTTTCTTGTCTTCAGCCACTCTGTATGTGTACTAAGGAGACAGAGTCGGCATTTTGGCCATTAAGTTCTGGTGGTTTAAAAGAAGGAGCCAGGTGTCTTAGCCAGTCAGGTTTTATGTTGGATTTTTTTTTTTAATCCTTTTTATTCATAAATTATTTTTATGCCTCTCTTTATCTCTCTGTTAAATAGCTTTAAATCATATCCTTCAATGATACAAAGTCTCAGATTGTTATGTTCTCAAAATACAAAGATTAGTAAGTGTTACAGATGAGCAAGAAATGGATTCCCATCCCACAGAAATTTTCAACATATCAAAACATTTCCCTGTACTGAATCAGGACAAAAATCAAAGCAAAAAAAAAAAAGGGGGAAAAATGGTTTAGAACATTCATTTCAATCCTGTAATTTCAGTACTTTACATTTCAATTTCTCTCATTTTAACTTCTCCCTTCAATTAACTTGTATTTCAAGCTAAAATTCATTTTGAATCAGCAAATTGGAAGTTTTTATTTAAATAGTAGTTAAAATGTTTCAGCAGTGCCTGTTTTAAATATTATAGTTGAAAAATCTGCTGGAGTCCTCTCTTCTGAGCAGCTTGGTTTTGAAAATTTGCCTTTTTCAGTTAGAAGTGAAAGTTTCTTTGAGAATTGTGGCAAGTATCGTTGTCAACATCGAGTAGATGGAGAGGCTCATTTAGTTGCTTGCACAGGTGACTGGTGCTGTTGGAGTTGCCCTCAGGTATGTTGCTTGACCTTGCGCTGCCACTACATAGGTAGGAGTATCCATAGGTGCTGGGCCATATCTTTCAGGCCCTGACAGGTGTCTCAAATACCCCATGGCAGCTCATTTAACATCACCTTGCACAGCTGAATTTAGCCCAGGGAAACTAAGTCATAGAAGAGTAATGGCTGAGATTTCACCAGTGTCAGCTGATGGAAGATGCATTATTCCTGTTTTTCCAAGCAGGGATAATTTAGACAACTTGCAATTTCATTTCTCAGCCTAATAAGCTGTTTGAAGGTACGTACAGCTTTTGCTGAAAGTAAATCTGTAAGTGCTTCGCATGGGGAGGGATTAAGGAAAAAAAGCAGATTGCAGATCATTTTCCATCTTTCACGTTACTGACTTTGTGTGATGCCAGTGTATGTACAGCCTGTGGGTCCTCCTCTGATGGCGTGTTCTACCTGGAGAGAAACTGTTTTCCTGTGCTGTTGGCACATTTCAGCAGAGGGTTGTTTCCTAACGTCCCTTCCCATCTAAACCATTCTATCATATAAGTTCATGCTTCCTATATCCTGCTAAGAGGCAGATCACTTAATTTGCTTTTGTGCATAGTATTTTAATGTTGTCCTTTATTCTTCTGTTGTTAGAAGTACCAAAAAATAATAGGTTTTTTTCTAAAGTCTGCACATTGTTCTGTGCCTCTACCTTGTCATGGTTCTCCTCTTTTGATTTTTCTAGCTAAGTATATAATCAAAGGCTAATAATAGATGTCTTCTATATCTAGATGTATGTAGCCTCTTTTAATTTTTACTGTTCTTTATGTATTTTTGGAGGTCTAGCATCCTCATTAATGATTACTAAATAAAATAATCTGTACTGGGATAAGAGAGACATTCCCAGTTAAAAAATACAAGTAAAAAGTGAGAAATTAAATGGTTGAATTTCTCAGTGGAGGGTGATATCCCATTACATTCTTGAGAAACCTGTGCTGAATTTTTTTCCTAGTCAATGATATGATAAAGGGCATGGAAGAGTGAGGTGACAGAGTTTTTTGGTAATGGGAGGTTTGTGAGGATAGTAAAACCAAAAGTTAATTACCAAGATTGCAGAAGTATCCCTTAATGCTGGTTGACATGGTGATAAAATGACTGATGAAGCTTAACGTTGGTAAATGCAAAGGTGATGCAGATGGGAAAGGCAGTGCTAACTTAGATGCTCAGTGATGGGTTCTGAAGAAACTCTCTCTCAGGAGGCAGGTCTTGAAGTTATGGTAGGTAATTTTCTGTAAACATCAGCTCAGTGTGCCGACACAGTCAAGCAAATAAATAGAACAGTGGGGATTAGTATGAAGGAGCACAGAGGGCAGCTCTGACACTCTAACCTGGAAAAGAGTATAATAGAAAAAATATAGAGGTGAACAATAAGAAGTATTAAGTATAGCTTCCATGTAAAGAACAGCAGGATAGATAGCAGTCTTTAACCCAGAGGTCTGTGAGAGCAGAAGGATACAGAGGCACATGTGGTTGCTCACGTCCACTCCCATTCAAAAAGCAGGTTAGCTGAGTTCTGCTGCAGTATTTTCAGTACGGCGGTTCTGTCACTTTACAGGAAGCATTTGCATTACCCGTATGTTCTTTATAATGCAGCCAAAGATAATCTTCTGAATACTGAGTGGATATCTTTGATTTTTTCTGTGAATAGTGACCTGGAGTAAATGAACTTCTGTGTTTATATTTGAATCCGGTGAGAGAGGAGAAACGTCACTGGAAGAACATGACATTCACTAGAGGCAGTGGTGGGAGCTTGGCACATTATGGTTACTAGGATGATGAATCTTGACAAAATCTCTGAAGAAATCATTCATTATTGTGAAAAAGTAGTTTAAAAGGTGTGCAAAATCTGAAACTCCAGGAACCTCGCCTTTTTTTATGACTGGAGATCTTTGTTTCGTTAGCAGAGGAAATACTCTACTGCCCATTTTTGGCCTTACAAAGCTCTTTACAAAAAAGCAAACCAGTTGTTTCACTGAAACACCAATGTTATTACAACAGTACTGTTCATCACAGGCAGCAGTGTGAGGCATTGCTTTATACTTTATGGTCTCAGAATTTGCCCACAAAGGGATTTCGGTTCTTACTGGTCCCATCACAAATACGATCCTTTTCTGGGTTAGATAAAGTACACTAATACTGGCTTATGTAGTCATTATGTCATGCTCAAGACAAAAAGAATCCATGTAATCTAAGGAGAGTGTAATTAACTTCTAGTATTGCATGTACCTTGCCAAATGTAGGATTGTAGCACTCGATCAAACAAGTCCCTCTGATAATTCTTTAAGTTGAATGGAGATGGTTGCATTGGTATTATGCATTGATATGCTACCAGGAGGAAAAAAAACCACCAGTGCATTCCCTTTAACTGTGCATGGTATCCTACCTCACACTAGCAGTTTCTGAGTTGTAAATTATCAGTAAAAGGCTTATTTACACTACCTTTCAACAGAATCACAGAATCATAGGGGTTGGAAGGGACCTCCAGGGATCATCGGGTCCAATCCCCCTGCCAAAGCAGCTCCCTAGCTCATCTTGCACAGATAGGCATCCAGACGGGTCCTGAATATCTCCAGAGATGGAAACTCCACAACCCTCCTGGGCAGCCTGTCCGAGGGCTCTGTCACCCTCACTGTGTAAAAGTTCTTCCTCATGTTGGTGCGGAACTTTCTATGCTCCAACTTGCAGCCATTGCTCCTTGTCCTGTCCCCACAGACCACTGAAAGGGGGCTGGCCATTTCCCCCTGCATCCCATACTTAAGATATAAACATTGATAAGGTCCCCCCTTAGTCTTCTTTTCTCCAGGCTGAACAGTCCCAGCTCACTCAGCCTTTCCTCATAGGGGAGATGCTCCAGGCCCTTAATCATCCTCATAAAAACCCCCTTTCCCACATCTCTTCAGGGCATCTATGACTGAACAATGTTCTGTTCGGTGCAGTTCGTACTTACCATGTCTGTTCAAACATTCCTCATCCTCCGTGTTGTTTTTTTTTAAATTCCTGAAGTTCTCCACAATTTAGTGGCCTGCCTTTAGCTCCCTCTTAAGGTGATCAGGTTTGTATCCAGGGGGTCATTGCATATAGATCTGTCTGAAGCTCAGCAGCATCTCAGGCAGATTGGACACTCTTGTTGTTAGCACCATCTCACCGAGGGGCTGGCTGAGTGTGCTACCTGAACAGGCATTTGATTCCTGCAGACATATTCTTGAAGGTAGGAGGACAAAATGGGTTGTTTTGAGTCCTGCTACTCTAGTCTCTGGGCCCTCAAGGCTATATTCTTAATTTTCACTGGAACTGGTTTGTCCCAGTGAGCAGCAAGTAGCCAGGAAGAGCAGGATACTTTTTCCCCTGGTCAAATGCATAGAGAGAGAACACTGGTGGTGCTCCCAACATATGAAGAATAAATAAAAGACCTGTACTACTCCCAGGTAAAGCAGGAGGAAAACGGGCAAATGGGCCTTCTTCATCTTTCCTCTGTAAAGTAGAAGAATGTGCTAGAAAAGTACAAAAACTCAGCTTCTTCCTAGTCACACCCAGAGAACACGGTCCACATGGACCACTCAGAGATGTTGCATGGAAGAACCTAATAAATGTTCATGAAATATGACTCACATACATCTCCTTCACTTGCACATGAAAGGGTTAGCCACAGCTGCTTCTGTGGCAAAGGCAGAAGTTTCACTGAGACTGAAGAGGATTGGAAGGGGAAAGCAGGTAAACGTGCAGAGAATGGCAGCAGTACAAGCAGGAAGAGATGGGTTTCTGGAGGTCTGTTAAAAGGAAATCTGTGGTTTATCTGGTAAACCAGTAACCAGGAGGATGAGGTTTGGAGGTTTTGGAGAGTACTGGGAACATCATTAGAGCTTTCATCTTCGGTAGAGAAAGGTTAAATGTACCAGTATTTATCTTCTGGACTAAATCTACATGTGTTATCTGAGGATGGCTGACTTCAATGAGTTGTGTTCCACAGCTAGATCACCTCTCAGTGAGGGATCTGTCTTTATCGTTTTTTTAATGTTACCTCCAATTAAGGCAAATCCTACTGAAATAAAGTAATATAAAGGTATTTTCTGTATAGATATTGCAGTGTACAGAATATTTTTATGAAGTTCTTTCTCAAAACAACAGTGTCCATGTATATGTTTGTACACTTTTATTTGTGTATGTGTATATATGTGTTTTAATAAGCTAAATAGGCAGCTTTCAGTATCTTTTACTTTGCAGTACAACTTTTTAAATAGGTGTTGATCTCAAGTCAGAAGAACACGACGCAAATGCAGTTCTTTCTTTTTTTTTCATATACCAAAGTTCTTGATCTTTCAAATTATGTACAGGCTTTGTGCTTAATATTGCCTCATTTTTCGTGCACATAATTTGGTAGCATCTTTTCATTCTGGAGAACTCGAGTATTTAAAACTGGGTGTGTTTTTCAAGATGGTATCTTTCCTATAAGGTTTTTTTGGACAGACTGTGAAACACTGATGGGCGCCTAGTAAGGTGTGAGGTATTTAAGAGAGTTGTGAATATTCTCCAGTCCATCGCTTCACAGCATCTCCTGACTGCCCTCACCTATCGAACCCAGAAGTTACTGCTGCTATAGCAGAAGCAACAGGACACAATATGTGTTTTCACCTCATTACTTTAAAGTCAAGAATGTTAGTTAAGCCAACAATGAACGTATCTTTGTGTGAAGACCCAACTGAGAACTGGAGAAGCTAATGCACTGGTGAGAATCCTTCTCTGATGACTGTGCTAGGGAGAGTGGTAACATCCACCACAAGGAGTCAGCAAACTGATAAGGGCAGTAGCATCTTCAAATGCCACAGCTTACATATCCAAAAAGTGTCTGGCAGAGCATGTGCTCATGTGGAGCCTGTCTTCCGTGCATGAGTAGATATAATAATTTTCCCAGTGTGTCATGATACCAACATTCAGAGAACCCAAAATCACATGGGACCCTTTTTCTTCTTCCATATGGCAATAAATGGCATGTTTTCTTTCTAGTGTCACTCATAGCTCTTTCAGCTGTACAGTTTTCCAAATATCTCCCCCTCTCTGCTGAATCACTGTTGTATGGACAATTATTTCCTGGCACATGCAGTTCTTTCCTGAGCACTGCAAACCCCCATGTGTATGGGGGCTCTTTGCAACGAGGTGGGAAGCTGAGTGTGGCAGCATGGTTGGTGGAGCAAGAGGTCTGTCCTTCCCCAAGCCCCGAAACGAGGGGTGGGGGAAGCAGCTGGGTTGAGCCCGAACTCTGCATCTCCAAACAAGTGCACAGTAGTGTGGCCGGGCTGGGGCCTCATATCGACCCTGAGCTCCAGCAGCCACATCTCCCACTGCAAGGCTGCTCTTGCTGCCTTCACATCAAGTGTGTGGAGTTGCTCATGTCTGGAACCATTTGCTGGATCTGGCCTTTGAAATAATAGAACCCAATAATCCTTGTCCTGAGAAGAGCAAGGAGCAGAAGTCTCTGCAGTAGTCCACTGTTTCTCACTGAATCAGCACAGGGGGCATTCTGTGGAGCAGGGTCTGTGATCCCTGTGGTTTCCAGTGCTGAACAGCAGGCTTGTTCCACATGCGAGTGGCCGGTGCAGGTCAGCTGCAGTTGGGGTGCATTTGGGTGGTGGTTGTAGTTCAGTGGAGCAGCCTTCTGGGTAAGCAGGAAGGAACAAACCTAATTTTTTGGTAGCATAGGCTGGTGTGCAGTGCTGAGTACCAGCAAGAAAGGAGCTGATGAGGAGGTCAAGAACTTGTCCACACTCAGCCTTGCACCATTTTAATTAAATTGATCTGAAGTTATAGTCATATTTGGTATCTAAGTGATAGATACAGTGATAGTACAGTGATGTCTGAGTAGGGGACGTGTTCTTTCTGTGCTGCTTTGCTTAAATGCACACAGGCAAGGGTAGCACCTGTCCTGTTACTGAGTGCTTCCCCTTCACTGGTATACAGAATGACATGGCAGGCCTGTGAGGGAATGCCTGTTCTTTCACCATCTGGTGATATTATATTTTTGACAGTTCAGGAATAGAGGTGATGATGAAGACACACAGGAATTCATCTTTTCATTTCTCTTCCGAGAGATTGACTTTATCATACAGTCAGTTTCTGTTTATTGAGATAAAGATATTATATAAAAGTCTTAGGCAAATTATACAGTTTATTCCAAATGAGAAACAATTTGTGGTACCCGACAGGGCACTCGGGGTTGGATTATACCAACATCTCTCCAAATCCACATGTAGCATGTTTTTTCCAGTTTGCATATATGTAAGTGATATTTAACAGTGCAAAGAAGTGGAGATCCATCCCATTTGTTTTCTTTTTTTAAACCAGCAGCTGTGAAAGCTCATCATAGCTTTTTAAGAAGTTGCTAGAAAGGGTGTGTTATTTTTAGACGTTGGAGTCCCTATAAAAACATGTTTTACCTGGAGGTTCTCTTTTTCTAAGTAAATGTAAAAAAGTATTCTGCTTTCTTTGGGAAATCATTATTTCCTCTTTTGTGAATAATTTTTGTTAAATTAGGGAAGCCTTGCAAAAAAAGTCCTCGTATGATGATAGTGTGTGAAAAATGTAAACAGTATTTTTCATAGGTTTTTTTTTAAGGTGAATGAATTCTTCATTGTTTTAATGCTAATAGCAAATGCATTTCAGAATCAAAGTAACTTGTTAGAATCCACATCTTTACACTGCTACTGAAATTGTGTTTTGATTTCTTTGACATGATCCCTGATTGCTGTGAGAAGAATCAGTTCAGTATTTTTGTTCTTAGATTCCCCCTCCTTTGTCTTGCAGCTACTTGTGGCAGATTCCATTAACAATTGCAGTAGGAAATACGAGCCACATCTCATCAGAGGCAATTATATGGGTGTCTAACAAATCAGGTAAAAAAAACTTTCCTCCCAGTGGAATCTCATAAAGCATACTTGTGTTTTCCTCAACTGTTTCTTTGGAATTGATCCTAGATAATTGTTTGGTTTAGTTGCTCTGCACCCAGTTTTAGCAACTTGAAATGAATTACAAAAAAAGGGAGAGTTGGGAAGGGAGGGAGGAGGAATGAAGGATGATCAGCAAGCAAGATAATTATTGCAGAATTTAGACAGTATAATGAAAAGCTTTTACATAAAAATGTGTACCTAAGTGCTAAGTGTTTTATATTTAGCAACACATATCAAATCATTGATGAATGCAATTCTCTTTATTGATTGGTGAAAAGTTAAATGTAATAATTGTATAGCAAAGCATCTGATGAGTATTACTTAGTCTATGCAGAGTATTTAGAATTCTGGCATTTGTAACTCCGATCCATAGTCTGAACCAGGGCTAAGAAACGTTTACTGTCATTAAAAAGTTACCTTATTGATCTATCAAAATATGTCTTCTCTCTATTTGATAACCAGATGCTGGACCACAAAAGTGCATTATTCTGCTTCCTACTTATTTTCTCCCTCCTTAGTCCCTATATGATCATAATAGTTATTGTGCTGAGCACAGCTAGGGCTAGGTACCAGTGTTTTACTATCACCTAAAAATGGAATCCCACTGTAGACATTTCATGAAATATTTCTCTATTTCCTTAGCAGTTCATGTTACATCAGCTGACAGTTTTGGACTGGAATTGAAGAGAGTGAGGGAAGAAATATGGAGACTTGAATAGAACGATTATATGGAAGGGAAAAGAAGAATCCATGCATCCCCTGGACATATGGGTTGTAGAGAAAGAATTGACCCCTTGTGCAATTAGAAGGGCATAGGGCTTTCCCTGTCATAGAAGTTTAACTGGAGAGAGGAAATAGTCAAACTTGTGTGAAGCTGTGGGGCTTTTTTTCCTTTTTTTT